>JAKRSK010007105.1:377500-755000 GCA_029891615.1 Natrix natrix natrix
GAGTGAGCGGAAATCCCAACGGCCCACACAAAGAGCCGGGCGCAGGATCTTCCGGGCTGTGTGAAAATCTGCCCCCGCGAAGCGATGGGTGTCAGATTCTTGGCGCGCGAACGCTTCCCACGGAGGAGCCTTCCGAAGCGAGATTTATGAGAAGGGGAAGACGAGACGTTTCCCCGGATTTCAACAAACAGATTGTCTTTCATTAGAGAGCCCAATTTATCTTCCCGCTGGTTCGTGCCGAGATTATTTTTCCCAAGGTCCTTTCTCTGAATGGGAAGGGGGGGGCTCTGTCGCTTCCCCCCCTGCCCCAGCCAGGTGGAAGGCAACAGGTGTTGGTCGATATTTTCCCAGCGCCCTCCTGCCTCTTTACGCAGAAAATGGGCAGATGCAGATGGGAGGGAGGGCTCTAATGTCAATCAAAGGGCTCACCTGTCCGGTGGCAGAAGGCGGGTGAGCAGGTAAGCTGCCAAACAGATGGGTAGCGAGTCTAGAAATGGTCCATCCATCGTCCTCGCCCTACCTGTTCACCTGTCCAGTTTGCACACTGCTTTTTTTGAGTCCAAAGATAGTCCGAAGGGCACTTTGTCCTCCCTGTAGTGTAGGCCAGGATGAAGAAAAAGAGCATGATACCAAAAAAGGTGATCCTGAGGCGAGGTTGCGACCTACAAACTTTGTTCGACTTCTCAACTCTACGTTGAGTGACTGTTTGAACTTACAGCGGTCAACAACTGATGGCTTTTGACGCTTACGACTGTCGTAGCATCAAGATTCGGTACACTTGGCTATTGACTCATATTTACAACGGTCGCAGTGTCCCAGGGGGGTGTCACACGATCCCCTTTGGTGAATTTCCAACCAGCAAAGTCAACGGGGAAGCGTGTTTCACTTAACAACCGTGTGGCTCACTTAAGAACGGCAGTGGGTCGCTTCACCGCGGTGGCAGGAAAAGGGGGCAAAACGGAGCAAAACTCACGCAACGACTGCCTTGCTTAGCAATGGAAATTCGAGGCTCCGTTGTGGTCTTAAGTCGAGGACCCACCTGTATAGGTTTCCGGGTGATAATTGAAGGGTTGGGGGTTTAGGAGTCAACTCCCGACGTTTCTGGGGGACACCAGAGGCCAGATGTCAGAGCTGGCATCTCACACCTGCCCTTCACATTCATTTGCTGCCAGCCTGCCATAAACTTTGGGGGAAGGGAGCTGGATGGGTGGGATTCAGCCGGTTCGGGAGAACCGGATGTTAATTTTAATCTGGTTTGCCAAATTGGTAGTTACAAGGACTGGCTGGCCTCACCCACCCCTCCCCACTCCTCCCAAGAATCTCCGCACAGTCCGTTTTGGATGCCAACTAAGTGCAGGGCCCACGTGGAGGCTCTGTGAGGGCAAAAAATGGGCCTCCCGGAAGTACCGGAAGTCCGGAAATGGGCCCGTTTTGAGCCTCCGGTGCCCAGGGGAGACCGTTCTCACCCACCCGGAGGCTCAAAGAAAGCACCGCCCCATTTACAGTCGAAGAGACTGTTCCCAAAACATTTTATATGATTGGACAAAGGGAAACCAGCCATGGGAAGGGACTAAGGGGAGGAAAGTTATCTGGGAAAATTTTGGCGCGTGAATTTCAGTTCTGGCTTTGCTATCCATTTGACCTTTCGTAAAGCATACCTTTAACTATGAATGGAGTCGAGGGTCTTTTCTGCTTAAAGGACCAAGTTGGGGCAGGACTGACACTGGAGAACTGAGAAAGGTTTTCTATGCTGGCTACTACTAGTACTTCTTCTTCTTCTTCTTCTTCTTCTTCTTCTTCTTCTTCTTCTTCTTCTTCTTCTTCTTCTTCTTCTTCTTCCTCCTCCTCCTCCTCCTCCTCCTCCTCCTCCTCCTCCTCCTCCCCCTCCTCTTCTTCTTCTTCTTCTTCTTCTTCTTCTTCTTCTTCTTCTTCTTCTTCTTCTTCTTCTTCTTCTTCATGAACAGGTTTTCCTTCTTTTCCAGGTGTGCGCAGAGGTCAAGAAATCCGTTGACCATTTTTCACACGATTTGAGAAACACAAAGTGTGAGTACGCCTACCACCATCCAGTTCAAACCCAGCTTCCCCTCCAACAGATCTTGAAAGTTGCTTTCTCTTCTTCTTCCCTAGTCTGGGCGGAGATCGACGCCGTAGGAGGGTTCAACTACTCCTTGGTGGGCAAACCAGAGATCACAGAGGATGAATGTAATCTGGACTTCCAGGTAATGGCAGTTGGACACAGCATTCAAGACGGTCTCAATTGATCTGTGATCCCCCGGTTATTTTTTAAATTCTAGAGTGCAGAGAAGAGCAACGAAGACGATTAAACACCTGGAGGCTAAAACATAGGAAGAACAGTTGCAGGATTTGGGTTTGGCCAGTGTAGAGAAAAGAAGGACTAGGGGGAACATGATATTCTTCCCCTCCTCTCTCTCCCTCCTCCTCCTCTTCCTCCTCTTCCTCTTCTCCTCTCCAAACCCCCTTCCTTCTAGCATTGACATTGTTCCCTAGTTGGGTCATGAAACATCTGGAAGAAAACAGCCAAGCTCAGAGAGAAGAACCAAGATGCCCACAGTTCTTCTCCTCCTCTTCCTTTTTCTTCTCCTCTTTTTTCTCCTCCTCCTCCTTCTCATTCTTTTTCATTCTTTCCTTCTAGCATTGACGTTGTTCCCTAGTTGGGTCATGAAACATCTGGAAGAAAACAGCCAAGCTCAGAGAGCACCAAGATCCCCACAGTTCTTCTCCTCCTCCTCCTTCTTCTCCTCCTCCTCCTTTTTCTTCTCCTCCCCTCCTCCTTTTTCTTCTCCTCTTTTTTCTTCTCCTCCTCCTCCTCCTCCTCCTCCTTCTCATTCTTTTTCATTCTTTCCTTCTAGCATTGACGTTGTTCCCTAGTTGGGTCATGAAACATCTGGAAGAAAACAGCCAAGCTCAGAGAGCACCAAGATCCCCACAGTTCTTCTCCTCCTCCTCCTTCTCCTCCCCTCCTCCTTTTTCTTCTCCTCCTTTTTCTTCTCCTCTCCTCCTCCTTTTTCTTCTCCTCCTTTTTCTTCTTCTCCTCCTCCTCCTCCTCCTCCTCCTCCTTTTTCTTCTCCTCTTTTTTCTTCTTCTCCTCCTCCTCCTCCTCCTTCTCATTCTTTTTCATTCTTTCCTTCTAGCATTGACGTTGTTCCCTAGTTGGGTCATGAAACATCTGGAAGAAAACAGCCAAGCTCAGAGAGCACCAAGATCCCCACAGTTCTTCTCCTCCTCCTCCTCCTTTTTCTTCTCCTCCCCTCCTCCTTTTTCTTCTCCTCCTTTTTCTTCTCCTCTCCTCCTCCTTTTTCTTCTCCTCTTTTTTCTTCTCCTCCTCCTCCTCCTCCTCCTCCTCCTCCTCCTCCTCCTCCTCCTCCTCCTCCTTTTTCTTCTCCTCTCCTCCTCCTTTTTCTTCTCCTCTTTTTTCTTCTTCTCCTCCTCCTCCTTCTCATTCTCTTTCTCCTCCTCCTCCTCAACCTCCTCTTTTACCACTTCAAATGTCAACGGTTAGGCCCTTCCTATGGAGAATGTCACCCATGGAACTTAGCTTTCCACCAGTTGGAAGAGAAAGGAACGACTTTACCGTTTCTCCTCTTGTCTTTCAGGGGGAATTCTTCTCGGTGAGACAGCGCCAAAGAAGCCCCCTCGTGCCCACCCCCATCATCCTACCCAACCGGTCGCCCTCCATGGCTGTAATCGGGATCTCTGATTTTTTGGTCAACTCTGCAGCCTTTGTGTATTTCACTGGAAACAGGTTACAGGTGAAATACACCGACAAGAGGGTAAGGATCCTCCAGGGATTATCCCAGCTTGGAGGAGACCTTTCTCCTTCAAGGGGGAGGAGGAAGGAGGAGGGGGGAGAAGGAAGAGGAGGAGGAAGTGGAGAGGAAGAGGAGGAGAAGAAAGAGAAGAGAAAGGAGGAGGAAGTGGAGAGGAAGGAGGAAGAGAAGAAAAAGGGGAAGGAGGAAGAGAAAGTGGAGAGGAAGAGTAGGAGGAGGAAGAGAAGAGAAAGGGGAAGGAGGAGGAAGAGGAAGTGGAGAGGAAGAGTAGGAGGAGGAAGAGAAGAGAAAGGGGAAGGAGGAGGGGGAGGAAGGAGGAGGGGGAGGAGGAGGAGAGAGGAAGGGAGGAGAGGAAGGAGGAGGAGGGGAAGGAAGGAGGAGGAAGGAGGAAGGGAGGAGAGAAGAGAGAGAAGGGAAGGAGGAGGAAGTGGAGGAGGAGGAGGAAGAAAAGGGGAAGGAGGAAGAGGAAGTGGAGAGGAGAGTAGGAGGAGGAGAGAAGAGAAAGGGGAGAGGAGGGGGAGGAGGAGGAGGAGGAGGAGGAAGTGGAGGAAGAGGAGGAGGAGGAGGAAGAGAAGGGAAGGAGGAGGAAGAGGAAGGAGGAGGGGGAGAAGGAGGAAGTGGAGAGGAAGAGGAGGAGGAGGAAGAGAAGAGAAAGGGGAAGGAGTAGGAAGGAGGAGGGGGAGAAGGAGGAGGAAGTGGAGAGGAAGGAGGAAGAGCAGAGAAAGGGGAAGGAGGAAGAGGAAGGAGGAGGGGGAGAAGGAAGAGGAGGAGTGGAGGAAGGAAGGAGGAGGAGGAAGTGAGGAGAGGAAGAAGAGAAAGAGGAAGAGAAGACAAAGGGGAAGGAGGAGGAGGGGAGAAGGAGATTGGGGAGCCCTTTGTCCGAAATGGTGTAGGCTCTCCTGCTTGAGCAGGGGGTTGGAGTAGATGACCTCTAAGGTTCCTTCCAACTCTGGTTGCCTATATTCGAAGCAAACCCGTTCTCCTTTCAGATACCCAAAAGGGTCCCGTTTCGCTTGAACACCCAACACATCGGAGCCTTTTTACCCGAGGTGAGAATGGTTTGGGGAATCAGGCAGGGCGAGGGGGCTGATGGGGGGGGGGTGCTGGGGATGGAGGGGGGGGATCTTGGGTGGACCTTCAGCCTCCACTCTTCTCCCTCCCCAGCTGAAGAGGCAGTTTCCAAAGATGCCCATGGAGGTCCACCTGGCAGCCCAGAGGGCACCGAAGCTGCACTTCCATCCCGGGGGTCTGGATGCCACCATCCAGGGCCAGGCGGAGGCCTTTGTGGTCCTGCCCAACAGCACCCTGGTGCCCGTCTTCACCCTTTGCGTTGTAAGCATTTATAGGGGCAGGGAAAGGGGTCCGGTTGGACAGAGGGAGCCTGGCGGGAAGGCCTCTGAGATGAGGAGAAAGGGAGGGGAAAGAGGAGAGAAAGGAGGAAGAGAAGAGGGGAATGGAGGAAACAGGAAGAGGAAATAAGACAAAGGAGGAAGAGAAGAGGAGAGAAGAGGTGGAGGAGGAACTGGGAGACAGCAGGAGGAGGAAGAGGAGGAAGAAAGAGGAGAAAAGGAGGAGGAGGAAGAGAAGTGGTGGAGGGGGAAATAAGAGGTAGAAGATGAAATAAGAGAGAGGAGGAAGAGAAGAGAGGAAGAGGAGAGAGGAGAGGAGAAGAGAAGAGGTGGAGGAGGAACTAGGAGATAGCAGGAGTGGGAAGAAGAGGAAGAAGGAGGAAGGAAGAGGAAAGGAGGAGGAAATAGGAGATGCGAGGAGGAAGAAGAGAAGAGGAAGAGGAGAAGGAGGAAATATGGAGGGGGGAAAGGAAAGAATGAAGGAAGAAAAGATGTAGAAGAGGAAATAAGAGAGGAGGAAGAGTGGAGTGGAGAGGAGAAGAGAAAAGAAAAGAGAAGGAACAGGAACTAGGAGACAGGAGGAGGAAGAAGAGGCTGAAGAAGAGGAAGGAGGAGGAGGAAGGAAGAGGAAATAGGAGACAGTAGAAGGAGGAAGAGAAGAGTAAGAGAAGAGGAGGGGAAGGAAATATGGGGAAGATAGGAGGAAGAAGGAGGAGGAAGGAAGAGGAAGATGGTGGAGGAAGAGAAGGGAAAGAAGAGAGGTGGAGGAGTACAAAGGAATAGGAGGAAGGGAAGAGGAGGAGGAAGAGGAGGAGAATGAAGGAGGGGGAAAAGCAGAGGAAGGAGCTGGAGAAAAGAAGGAAGGAAGAGGAGGATGAAAAAGGAGGAAGGGGATTGCCAACACGGATAGACCAGTGAATATGCATCTAACACGCATGTAAATAAGACGGTCTTACTCAATCCCATGCACTTCAGACTATTTCCAGAAAGTCTTCCTGAGACCCCTACCTGGGAGTCAAGAAGACCCCCAGGCCAAGGCCTGCTCCTCCTCCTCCTCCTTGGGGGCCACAGGGGAATAGGCACTCCAGCCTCTTCTGCACCTGACGTATGTTCTTCTTGCTTACTCCTAGGAGTGCAACCTCACGGGACAGATCTTTCTGGAAGCCGGCTGTTTGGGCAGCTCCTTTGCCAAGGTTGGGGGCTCGGTGGCCCTCAAAGGGTGAGGCTCCCCCTCTCCTTGCTCCCCTTCCCCTTCTGTCTTCCCCGAGCATTGCTCCTGTTTGCAGGCAGTCCTCGACTTACGGCCATCCATTGAGCAGATAAGTTACGAGGGCAGTGACTTACAACCAGTCCTCACACACTTAAAAAACGTTGCAGCATCCCACAATCCCCTTATGAAAATTAAGATACTGGACGTCCGGCAGGTACATAAAGTCCTCGACTTACAACGGTTCATCTAGTGACCATTTGAAGTTACGACAACACTGGAAAAGTGGCTTAGGGCCATTTTTCATGCTTACGACCGTTGTAGTGTCTGGACATGGGGTCAAAATTCAGAAGCTTGGCAAATAGTTCGTGTTTATGACGGCCGCGGAGTCCCCGGGTCATATGTGATCCTGCTTTGCAGGACAAGCAAAGTCAATTCAGAAGCCAGATTTACGTAACAACAGTGGCAAGGATGGTCGTAAAATGGGGCAAAACACACTGAACAGCAGTCCTGCTTAGCAACAGACATTCTGGGCTCAATTGTGGTCGTAGGTTGAGGACTCACAGTATATAAAAATTGGGCTGCAGGCCAGAGATGAGAAAATTAAATTAAATTAAAACTAATTTGAAATAATGAAGAGAATAGAAAAGAAAAGAAAAGAAAAAAAAGAATGGAATGGAATGGAATGGAATGAATTAGAATAGAATAAATTAGAATAGAATAGAAAACAAAGAAAATATGGAATGGAATGAATTAGACTAGACTAGACTAGAATAGAATAGAATAGAATAGAATAAAATAGAAAAGGAAAGAAAAGAAATAGGAAATGGAATGGAATAGAATGAATTAGAATACAATTAGACTAGAAGAGAAGAGAAAAGAAGAAAAGAGAAAAGAAAAAAATATGGAAATGGAATAAATTAGAATAGATAGAATAAACAGTTGGAGGGGACGTTGGAGGTCTTCTAGTCCGGCCCCCTTCTTAGGCACAAAGTCTATATACGATTCCAGACCAAGGGCTGTCCAATCCCTTTTTAAAAACCTCCAGGGATGGAGCACGCACAACTTCCTGTGGCAAGCAGTTCCACTGGTTAATTGTCCTCACTGTCAGGAAATTTCTCCTTCATCCTACGGTAGGTTAGTGCTCTCACAGACCAATACTAGAGTTGGAAGGGACTTTGGAGGTCTTCTAGTCCAACCCCTTGCTCAGGCAGCAAACCCCAGACCATTCCAGACAAATGATTCTCCACTCTCTTCTTAAAAACCTCCAGGGATGAAGCTATGCTGGCTGGGGAATTCTGGGAGTTGAAGTCCACAAGTCTTAAAGTTCCCAAGTTTGGACACCCCTGATATAGGGGGAGAGGGGAAATAAGAAGATATCGAAATGTAAATATACGAGCCGAAAAATGATATCAATTGATATACGTTAAATAACAATGATAAGAACGTATATCTAAGAATGCATTTGAAAGGGAAAATAAAAGAAAAACTTTTTACAAAGAAGAAAAATGTGGGGCAGAGGCTGTGGGTCGGTGGTGGGGGTGGGTGGGGGGTCTGTCTTGAGAATACCAAAAGACCCCCCCCCTGATGAAGACTGTTTTGTGTGCCCCCACAGTTTGCGGTTGTCCCAGGAGTGGTCCAGGATTGGCGAGATCCCGGTGAGTGTGTCAAAGAGGAGGAAACTTCACTCCATCCATTTGGGACCTTCTTAAATGCAGGCAGTCCTCAACGTATTATTTCGCTCATATTATTTATATATAAGGTTTTTTTTATTTTTTTCATTTGCATAACATATAACCCCACGTATACTATTACACAGCCAACATCGTGTCGTATTGTTAAATGTTTACATCAATTCGTCTTGCCATCAACTCCCAAAAACCATTATTGGCTCTTCTGCTCTCCATACATCTTATTTGTACCTTATCCATTACTTTCTTCTCCCTCTCTCCTCCCTACCTCCTTTCTTCCCTCTGTCATCCCTCTCTTCTCTACTTCTCCTTCCTCTCTCCTTCTCCTCTCTCCCTTTTCCACTCCTTCTTTCTCTCCTGCTGTCCTCTCCCTTCTATTTCCCTATATTTTCCTCCTCCCTACCTCCTTTCTTCCCTCTGTCATCCCTCTCTTCTCTACTTCTCCTTCCTCTCTCCTTCTCCTCTCTCCCTTTTCCACTCCTTCTTTCTCTCCTGCTGTCCTCTCCCTTCTATTTCCCTATATTTTCCTCCTCCCTCCCTCCTTTCTTCCCTCTGTCATCCCTCTCTTCTCTACTTCTCCTTCCTCTCTCCTTCTCCTCTTCCCCCTTTCTTTCTCTCCTCCTCTTCCCCCCACCCTCTCTCCTATCCCTCTCTTCTTCCCTTCCCTCTCTCCTCTACTTCCCACTCTTCCTCTCATTTACTTGGTGTATTCCAGCTTCCGAGCAAGCTCCATTTTATGTTGGTGGTATTTATAATTCCTTTTCAATGTACATATTTAGTTTTGACATGTATCTTCCTCCTCCTTTTTAAAGGAGGAGGAACAAAAAAGTATACATATATAGTAACTGTGCTTTTAACACACACACACACATACACACACACACACACACACACACACAGAGCCTCATTTTGGCCGAGATGTAGACCTGGTTACACTTCCCAGCTGTTCTCATCATTAAATTTATATAATTACACATCCTTAAATATTATGGAGCCTTATTAGGAATTAGGATTTTCATTGCCAAGCCAGGTGGTTGCTAACTGAGACATGCTTCCTTTTGCAACTGTTTGGGCCACGCTGGTGAAGCAAATGAAGCCCTTGACTTACCAGGGTTCATTTAGTGACCGTTACCACAGCGCTGAAAAAAAGGGAGCGTTTTTCACACGCTGCCTTGCCCCATGCTCACGTGATCGCAAGATGCTTGGCCACTGGCTCGTCTTTATGACGGTCACCGCGTCCCAGGGTCACGCGATCCCCTTCTGCAGAATTTCGGACAAGCAAAGTCAATCTGGGAAGCCGGATTGGCTTAACAACCGTGTTACTCATTTAACAACGGCAGGGGTCCGCGTAACACTGGTGGCAGGAAAGGTCGTAAAATGGGGCAAAAATTCACTTCACAAATGTGACAACGGAAATGTTGGGCTCAATTGAGGTCGTACCTGTAGTCCTCGGGTTATGACCACAATTGATTCAAAATTCATAATTAGAGCTGTGGGGTCAGACTAGAAGCCCTCCAAGGTCCCTTCCAGCTCAATTCTGATTGATTGATTAATTGAGCAAGGGGTTGGACTAGAAGACCTCCAAAGTCCCTTCCAGCTCAATTCTGATTGATTGATTGATTGATTGATTGAGCAAGGGGTTGGACTAGAAGACCTCCAAAGTCCTTTCCAGCTCAATTCTGATTGATTGATTGATTGATTGATTGATTGAGCAAGGCGTTGGACTAGAAGACCTCCAAAGTCCCTTCCAGCTCAATTCTGATTGATTGATTGATTGAGCAAGGGATTGGACTAGAAGACCTCCAAGGTCCCTTCCAGCTGAATTCTGATTGAAATAATTCATAATTTCATAATTCTGAAGTATTTATTTTCTTGTACAGGTGTCCCATCTGGAGAGCCTCCTGAAGATGGCTGGGCATGTGGCATTAGTCGGACTTAACAGTGAGTCCAGAGGCCCATCTTCCCCTTCCCCAAGGGGGTGTCTCCCCCCCCCCAACTAGCCCACAGCTGCTGATGGGAGCCGTGGCTTCCTGGAGGCCATTTTCTCCTCTTAGCCTCCCCTCCTTCCTCCTCTTTCCTTAGGAAAGCTCCGAGCAGGGACACCCCTTCCCAACTTCTACACGGCCAGCCTTATGGGTCCTGAAGTCTCCATGCACGAGGTGGGTACCCCTTTTCCTATTCGGAGGCTTCTCGTTATGCTTCTGTCTCTATCCTGGTCTAGGAAGTCCGATATTGGGAAATCCTCAAGTTACGATGGTCCATTTAGTGACCGTTCAAAGTCCCAACAGACTGAAAAAAAGGATTTAGGGCCCTTTTTCACACTTACGACCATTGCAGCCTCCCCGCGGTCACGTGATCGAAATTCAGAGGCTTGGCAACTGACTCATACTTGTGACGGGTTCATTGTCCTGGGTTGATCCCCCTTTTGCGACCTTCTGACCAGCCATGGGGAAGCTAGATTCACTCAACAACAATATTACCAACTTAACATCTGCAGCGATTCACTTAACAACAGTGGAAAGGAAGGTCGTAAAACAGAGCAAAACTCACACCACTTGTTTCACTGAGGGACGGAAATTTTGTGGTTGTGGTTGCAATTCGTAGATTATCTGTACTGTTCCTATGATATTGCAATAATATTCATATTACCTGTAGTCCTCAACTTATGACCGTAATGGACCTTAGAATTACGGTCATAAGTTGTGCCGGTTGTTAAAGAGGTTACCCTGTGACCACACCCAATTTGTTTTACGACCTTTCTTGCCACTCATGTTAAATGAATCACCACAGTCATTAAGTGAGCCACATGGTCGTTAAACGAATCTGCCTTCCCCATGGGCTTTGCTCGTCCGAAGGTCGCAAAAAAGGGACGCTGCAACCATCGTAAATATGAGTCACTTGCCGAAAGTAGAAATTTTTTTCCCATGAGTCATCAGGGAGAAAAAAATAGTCCTTTTTGTTAATGCCATCGCAACTTCAAACGGTCACTAAATGAACGTTTGTAAGTTGAGGACTACCTGTAGCCAATGGGCCACAAATTTGCCAGAAATTGGAAATGAATTGGCTAAGAAGGAATGGTATAGAAGATATCAGGTCCCTGAGTGGATGCGGCTGCCGGGGTGGTCAAAAAAGTCAAAATGGCTGCAATCAAAGCCACATTAAAAATGGGTGTGGCTCCCGTGGCACAATCGGGGCCGCCATTTTGACTTTTTTGACCATGCCCTGCAGAGTTCACCCCTCCCCTGCAAGAAAAGGAGAGGGAGGGTCCGAAATTTCACCTTCTTTTTTTTTTCTTTCTTTTCCTCTCCGCAGGGGTTTATGCTGATAAAAACGGACCTGCAGGTTTCCCTCCCAAACTCCGTTCTGTAGCCCCCCAGCCCCCCCCCCCCCGGGATGAGCGGACACGGGGCCAAAGAAGAAGAAGGAAGGAAGAAGAAAGGGGAAATACGGGGGGTCCCCACTTGAACTGCGGCAGCAAGCAAGAGACCCTGAAATCTTGCAGGCCGTTTGGGACATAAGACCCCCAAATTCTCTTTTTTTCGCCATCTTCTTCCTCTGTTCAATGACAGCTGATTAAGTCCTTGCAGCTTTTCTGGGCCAAGTTTTCTTGGTTTGCCATTGTCTCCTTCCTAGGGCTCAGAAAAAGCGTCTGGCCAAAGACTCAAAGTCATTCAGTCAGCTTTCTTGCCTAAGGCGGGACTAGAACTCACCGTCTCCTGGTGATTGGCCCAAAGTCACCCAACTGGCTTTCCTGCCTAAGGCGGGACTAGAACTCACCGTGTCCTGGTGATTGGCCCAAAGTCACCCAGATGACTTTCCTGCCTAAGGCGGGACTAGAACTCTCCGTCTCCTGGTGATTGGCCCAAAGTCACCCAGATGACTTTCCTGCCTAAGGCGGGACTAGAACTCTCCGTCTCCTGGTGATTGGCCCAAAGTCACCCAGATGACTTTCCTGCCTAAGGCGGGACTAGAACTCACCGTCTCCTGGTGATTGGTCCAAAGTCACCCAGATGACTTTCCTGCCTAAGGCGGGGCTAGAACTCACCGTCTCCTGGTGATTGGCCCAGAGTCACTCAGATGACTTTCCTGCCTAAGGCGGGACTAGAACTCACCGTCTCCTGGTGATTGGCCCAGAGTCACTCAGATGACTTTCCTGCCTAAGGCGGGACTAGAACTCACCGTCTCCTGGTGATTGGCCCAGAGTCACTCAAATGACTTTCCTGCCTAAGGCGGGACTAGAACTCACCGTCTCCTGGTGATTGGCCCAGAGTCACTCAAATGACTTTCCTGCCTAAGGCGGGACTAGAACTCACCGTCTCCTGGTGATTGGCCCAGAGTCACTCAGATGACTTTCCTGCCTAAGGCGGGACTAGAACTCACTGTCTCCTGGTGATTGGCCCAAAGTCACCCAGCCTGCTTGTATGATTACAAGTCTAGAACTCCCAGTCTCCCGGTTTCTTGGCTACAGAGAAAATTCATGGCAATCAAGGCCTCCCAGAGTCGCCTGATGGCGAAAAGAGGTGGCATATAAATGTAATAAATGAAAGAAATAAAGAATAAAACTCAATCAAGTGTTGCGAAGGGAGTGTTGTTCTGCAGGAGGGGGTCCCTTGCCCCCTTTCCCTTCTGTTTGTCTCTGCTTTTCCCCCAATTTTTTGTTATAAACTCACACACAAACACAAACACACACGGGGGCATTTGAAAACGTTTTGAGTCCACAACGTCACTTTTAATGAAGGACGACGCTGTTCAGGTAGTCCTCGACTTAACAACCATTCGTTTAGTGACGGCTTGAATTGACGACAGCGCAGGAAAAAAGGGAACTTATGACCAGTTCTCAACCCCCTGAGGACCATTGCAGCATCCTCAGAGGCTCGGCAACTGGCATGGACTTGTGACAGTTTGAAAATGTCCTGGGGGGGGTGGAGGAGGGGGAGTGTCACTTGAAGACCCCTTTTGACCTTCCCAGCCAGTCGGCTTCCAACAAGCAAAGTCAATAAAGAAAGTTGGAGTGCGCTTAATGACTGCACAGCCCTGCCCAACCAGGTCACAAAATCGGACGCGACTCGCTTAACAACCGCTTGCCTTAGGAGTGGAAATTGTGCTCCCAGCTGCGGTTGTAAGTGGAGAACTTCCTGTGTAAACTTGGAGTATTCAAGGGGGTATACAAAGGACAGGGTCAGCAAAACGTGGGCGTGTGTGTCCGTGGTTGTGTATGTTTGTGTGTTTGTGTGTGAGTTGTGTATGTGTGTGTATATTTGTGTGCATATGTGTCTGTGACTATGTCTGTGTGTATTGTGTATGTCTGTCTTTGTTTGTGTGTATATGTCTGTGTGTTTGTATGCGTCTGTGTGTATACTTGTGTGTTTTTTGTATGTCTCTGTGTGTGTTTGTGTGTGTGTTTGTGTGTGTGTCTTTGTGTGTTCCAGACCCTCTTCTTCAAAGCTTTTATGCAAAACCGGGTCCCCAGGGAGCCTCTGTTGTTCCCCATTGGGCCACCAGAGGGCGCAAGCGGCCGGTGAGCGTGGCTCAGGACTGCTGCAGATCTTCGCATCCTTCCAAAATTAATGGAAAAATTGGGGAGGCAGAAGCCGCATCAGGAGCAGAAGTTGGAGTGGGGGGGGCGGAGGAGAAAGGCTCGCCCATTCTGGGGAGGAAATTACTGTAATAAGGAAGACAGGAGCTCTCTATTGACACAATATAATTAGCCAAACAAGCCCCCTCCCCTGATAAAGGCCCTCCTGGAGGCAGGGTGGAAATCCACATTTCCCATCCCCATAATCACAGGCTGTGAGACTTCAGGGCGAAGGCAGCGACAGGCTGGTAATCTTTTCTTCTCGCCATTAAGTCGTAACCAAAGAACGATGATTAAACGTGGACCGGAGACCGCTGGGCGTTTGCATTTCATTCCCTTTCCTGATTTATAACAGCCCCCAATTAAAAAGGGGCCTTGGCTGCCTCTCATTCTCTTCTGGATGCAGGAGCCCCAGTTCCCAGTCCCTCCCACCCATTCGCCCACCAGGGAGCTGCTGTGATGGGAAAATGGGTTGGAACTCTCCTGGCTGATCTTGGGAAGTCCCGGGAATAGAAAAAGAGTTACTAGAAAAGGGATAATGGGTGAAAATATCACTCTCTCTCTATTTTTATTATATTGTAAGCCACCTAGAATTGCCCCAAACAGTGACATGAGCAATATATAAATGAGAAAGAGAGAGGGAGGGAGGAAGGGAGGGAGGGAGATAATAGTAGAACTATAGAAAGATAGACAGCTGGCTAAATGGATGAACAGACACACAAGCTAGCTAGACAGATAGCTAGACAAAAGATAGATGATATGTGATAGATTGATAATGTTACCTATGTGCAGAGATAGATATAAGATGATGAAAGATGTTTGATATTGTGTAGATAGATGATAGGTGTTAGATGAAAGAGGGAGAGAGGTGATGATAGATAGATAGATAGATAGATAGATAGATAGATAGATAGATAGATGATAGACAGACAGACAGCAGATACATAGATAGATAAATAGATAGAAACAATATAGATAGAGAAAACTGATAGATGTTACATAGCTGCAGATAGATGATAGGTGATAGATGAGAGAGGGAGACAGACAGACAGATAGATGGACACAGACAAGATGGATAGATAGAAAATAGATAGCTATAGACAGGACAGATATAGAAAGAACATAGAAAGAAAGAAAGAAAGAAAGAAAGAAAGAAAGAAAGAAAGAAAGAAAGAAAGAAAGAAAGAAAGAAAGAAAGAAAGAAAGAAAGAAAAAGAAAGAAAGAAAGAAAGAAATAGATAAAAATAGAAATAGATAGAAATAGAAAAAAGATAGATATAGGCAGAAAAATAGGTAGGTAGGTAGGTAGATGATAGATAGATGATAGATAGATAGATAGATGATAGATGAGAGAGAGAGAGAGACAGATGGATGGATGGATGGATGGATAGAGATAGGTAGATAGATGATAGATAGATAGATAGATAGATAGATAGATAGATAGATGATAGATAGATAGATAGATAGATAGATAGATAGATAGATAGATAGATAGATAGATAGAAAGACAGAGATAGGGAGGGAGGGAGAGAGAGAAAGAGAGAGACAGAGGCATACATAGAGACCCTGGGGATGCTGCAATGGTTACTAAGTGCGAAAAACAATCATAAGTTTTTTCAGTGACGTCATTGTGAACAGTTACTAAACAAATGGCTGTAAAACGAGGACCCCCTTGCCCTGAATGTTTGGATGCCACCAAACAGATTCTTCCCCCCAAAAAAACTTCGCTGCTCCTTCCTCCTTCACCTGCTTAGCTCCAAGCTGAAAATTAAAAGGAGAGAAAAAGAGGTCGGGAAAACAACAAACAAACAAACACAAACAAACCGTGGGAGAAAATGGCATTTCCTGGATTTCCTGCCGGAGCCCCCAAACCTGCCAGAGCGCCAGGCTCAACCGCACAAGGTTAGAAACCCCCCCCCCCCCCGCCTTGCAAATTCAGATTCCGCAGCATCGAACTTTCTTTTGAAGGAAGGGAGATGGGAATATTGTGGAGCAGGGAATGAAAGAAAGTGGCAAACATTAATCATACTTTGTTTTCGTGCCAATGTCAGGGAGGGAAAGGGGGGGAGGGGGCTCCGTTTGGTGAGGCCACATGCCACGTTTCCTGCAGGGGGAAAGGATGGAGGGACAATTTGGTTGTGACTTTAACATCCAGTATTAAACTGAGTGTGTGTATTCTGATTGATTGATTGAGCAGGGGGCTGGACTAGAGGACCTCATAGGTCCCTTCCAGCTCCATTCTGATTGATTGATTGAGCAGGGGACTGGACTACAAGACCTCCAAGGTCCCTTCAAGCTCTATTCTGATTGATTGATTCATTGAGCAGGGGGTGGACTAGAAGACCTCAAAGGTTTCTGCCAGCTCTATTCTGATTGATGGATTGAGCAGGGGACTGGACTAGAAGACCTCTTAGGTCCCTTCCAGCTGTATTCTGATTGATTGATTGAGCAGGGGGCTGGACTAGAAGGCCTCTGAAGTCCCTTCAAGCTCTATTTTGATTGATTGATTGAGCAGGGGGCTGGACTAGAAGGCCTCTGAAGTCCCTTCAAGCTCTATTTTGATTGATTGATTGATTGAGCAGGGGGCTGGACTAGAAGACCTCCAAGGTCCCTTCCAGTTCTATTCTGATTGATTGAGCAGGGGGCTGGACTAGAAAACCTCTGAAGTCCCTTCCAGCTCCATTCTGATGGATTGATTGAGCAGGGGGCTGGACTAGAAGGCCTCCGAGGTCCCTTCCAGCTCTATTCTGATGGATTGATTGCCATTTGCTGTTTGGGCACTTCTGCACTGAAAGACACTTCCAATCAGAGGGCATATTCCCTCTGCCCCAGCTGTTCCCCCTTCCTCCCCCCCCCATCTCCCAACCCAGGTCTTTTGCCTGCAGCCACCGATGGCTCAGATTCATGGGGAGCAAACCCCCCCCCCATGTGCTCATGTCAGCCTGCAGTCCTGAGCACCAGGGTGGGGTAGGAACAAAGGGCTCCTGTTGGGCTCCCCCTGGTTGATACCCGCTGAGCTGTTTTCTTGGCTTTGCAATGTAAGCCCCTTTGCCAAGCGAGGGGCGTGGAGGAGGAGGAGGAGGAGGAGAGCCAGGGAAGCAGGAAGGAGCAGGCTCTCTAGCGAGGCGAGGCAGCTGTCGGCATCCTGCTCTGGGCTCTAGGCAATCCGTGGAGCTACCATTGTTTAGGGGGAGACCCTGGTGCGAACAGCTAGCCCACCGGGTAGAGCGGTGTCCAATCTTGGCAGCTTTAAGGCTCGTGGACTTCAACTCCCAGAATTCCCCAGCCAGCATGGGATAGCTGCTGGGTCATTGCCAATATTGTGGCTCTTGGGGTGGGGGTGGGGGGAGGCGGAAGGGTCCCAGCTGGAGCAACCTCTACCTGGGTGGGCCGCTCCCCAAATTCTCCAGGCAGCATGGTCCTTGTTGACATTCTGGCTGGGAATTCTGGGAGTTGAAGTCTACATCTCTTCAAGGACAGGAGCAGAGGGGTGGACTAGAAGACCTCCAAGGTCCCTTCCAGCTCTATGCTGATTGATTGATTCATTCATTGAGCAGGAGGTTAAACTAGAAGATCTCTAAGGTTCCTTCCAGCTTTATGTTGATTGATGGATTGATTAGAGGGGTGGACTAGAAGACCTCCAAGGTCCCTTCCAGCTCTATTGTGATTGATTGACTGATTTAAGTAGGGGGTTAGACTAGAAGACCTCTAAGGTGCCTTCCAGTTATATTGTGATTGACTGATTAAGCAGGGGGTTGGACTAGAACAGTGGTGGGCAACCCGTGGCTCGGGAGCCACATGCGGCTCTTTACACCCTTTAATGCGGCTCTTCTGTGTGCCGGGTGCTCGCTCCCCTCCCTCCTCTCGGGCTTCGTGTGTGTGTGTGTGTGTGTGTGTGTGTGTGTGAGTGAGAAAGACAGACAGAGAGAGGAACAGAGAGAGGGAGGGAGGGAGGGAATCAGAGAGAGACTGACAGACAGACACACACACACACACAGACAGAGAGAGACAGAGAGGGGGAGGGAGGGAGAGAAAGATAGACAGACAGAGAGAGAGACACACACAGAGTGAGTGATTAAGTGAATGAGTGAGAGACAGACACACCCACATACACAAAGTGACAGAGAGAGAGGAAGGGAGGGGAGAGAGACAGAGGGAGAGACAGAGACAGACACACACACACACAGAGTGAGTGAGAGACAGACAGACACACACACACACACAGAGTGACAGAGATGGGGGAGGGAGGGAGAGAGAGACAAAGAGCCAGAGAGAGAGAGAGAAAGAAAAAGAAAAAAAGAAAGAAAGTGGGAGAGAGAGATGAAATTAAAAACAGCAACATACAAACCTGACTTACTCAAACTATCCAAGGAAATGCAAGGCCAATGTTCACATTAGTGGTTGTGACTTTGTCAGTCAATGTCAGGATGTAATTTTCTCTACATTGTAAGGCAAATTTTACGGAATTTAACGTTATCGATAAATAATATCGTTCTAAAGTTTTTGTTTTATTAGTTGTGTTATTTGTATCCTCCCGACCTATGTGGATACTTGCATGCAGAATATTCTCAATAAAAACTTATTGAAACTAAAAACAGTGTACCATCCTATGTATTTTCGGTTTTAAAAATGTGGCTCTCAAAGTAAATTTCAATCGTGGTTTTGGCGAGATTTGGCTCAGTTGAAAAAAAAGGTTGCCCACCACTGGACTAGAAGACCTCTAGGGTCCTTTCCAGTTCTATTCCGATTGATTGATTGATTGATTGATTGATTGACTGATGGAGCAGGGAGTGGACTTGAAGACCTCCAAGATTCCTACCCAGCTTTATTCCGGTTGATTGATTGAGCAGGGGGTTGTACTAGAAGGCCTCCGAGGTCCCTTCCAGTTCTATTGTGATTGATTGACTGATTAAGCAGAGGGTTAGACTAGAAGACCTCCAAGGTCCCTTCCAGCTCTATTCTGATTGATGGGTTGAGCAGAGGGCTGGATTAGAAGGCCTCTGAGGTCCCTTCAAGCTCTATTCTGATTGATTGAGCAGGGGGCTGGACTAGAAGGCCTCCGAGGTCCCTTCTAGCTCTATTCTGATTGATGGATTGAGCAGAGGGCTGGACTAGAAGGCCTCTGAGGTCCCTTCAAGCTCTATTCTGATTGATTGAGCAGGGGGCTGGACTAGAAGACCTCCAAGGTCCCTTCCAGCTCTATTCTGATTGATGGATTGAGCAGAGGGCTGGACTAGAAGGCCTCTGAGGTCCCTTCAAGCTCTATTCTGATTGATTGAGCAGGGGGCTGGACTAGAAGGCCTCCGAGGTCCCTTCTAGCTCTATTCTGATGGATTGATTGCCATTTGCTGTTTGGGCACCTCTGCACTGGAAGGTCCCTTCCAGCTGTTGTTATTCTATTGAAGCTTTGAGTCCTTCTGGCCAAAGCCATTTCTCTCCCACCACTTGGAGGCTGCAATGTTCTCCATTCTGCTCCGAAGTCTCTTCGTAGCCGTGGGGCGCAGAGGTTAAACCACTGTCCTTTGATGTGGCTGCCTGGTGTGTGTGTGTGTGTGTGTGTCAGCCCCAGCTTGACAAGAAACACGAGACCTAATGGCCCTTTTCCGGTTTTGCAGCTTTGCACGGCCCTTGGGTGCCCATTCAGAGTCTCATCCTCTGCAATCGTCCAGGGGACGGATAACTGGCACGAGGGGATTATCTGAACAAGCCAGGGCCTATTCCCCCCTCCCCCCCTTGCAAACACCAGGCTTTTTGCGTCTGCAGGGATCTTGGTTTGGAATTTGTCAACGCAAACAGGCATCCCCTCCCCCCCCAAGGATCTCCAACCAAGGCTTACAGCTTTGAAAATAATCATTTTAGATCCGCGGGGACCCTGCTTGGACTCCTTTGTGCAAAGTGGCCTCCCCCCCCCCCCATCATTTGAAAAGGCTGCAACTTTTCAAATGATGTATTGAGAACTGTCTGGATCCTGGCTTAGGACCCTAAACGATCCCTCCAAGGTCCCTTCGAACTGGGTTACTCTGTATTCTGGTTTGTAGCTAATATCTATATTCCGATATCTCAGGGGTTGCCATCCAGATCTGTCTGTCTGTCTGTCTACTGTTTCTACCTATCTATATCTCCATCCACCCACCAACCAACCTCTACCTACCTACCTGCCATCTGTTTATCTATCCATCCATCCATCGTCTATCATCTATCTATCAATCTATCATTTATCCATCCATCCATTGTCTATCTATCTATTTATCCATCCATCAATCTATCATCCATCCATTCATCCGTCTATCTATCATCCATCCATCATCTATCAATCTATCATTTATCCATCCATCCATCCATTGTCTATCATCTATCTATCCATCCATTCATCCATCCATTATCTATCTATCTATCATCTATCTCATCTATCTATCTATCTATCTATCTATCTATCTATCATCTATCTATCTATCTATCTATCTATCTATCTATCTATCATCTATCTATCTATCTATCTATCTATCTATCTATCTATCTATCTATTTATCTATCTATCTATCTATCTATCTATCATGTATCTATCCATCCATCCAATTATCTATAGATATTGTTGAAGACCTGCCCACCCACTGGTCATATTTTGGTTTCTAAACGCCCAGTTTTTGGCCCTATTTTTTGGCCTTTTTCAGTCCATATTTCAGGGCTTTTTTTCAGTCCATTTTTTTTTTGGTGGAAAAAATCATGCCGAAAAAAGCCTCAAAAACCGGCTGAAAAAAAAAGCCTCAAAAACAGGCCCAAAAGCCCCCCAAATGTGCCAAAAAAAAGCCTCGAAAAAGGGCTGGAAAAAGGCAGAAAAAGAGGACCTCCCAAAGGTCCAAAATTGGGGTGCGCAGAGGCCAAAATCCTTTTTGTTTTGCTCTTCTAAATTTAGGTGCGTCTTATACCCCCCAAAATACGGTATTTGTACCTCTATCTATGGATTGTGTCTGTTTACCATCAATTTCTATCATCCCTCCCTCCAACCGTCTCTCTCATCTATCCACCACAGTGGCCCCCAAACCTTTGGGCACCAGGGACTAGATCCATGGAGAGAGGCTTTTCCAGGGACTGGCAGGGGGCGTGGGGTTTTGTGCGCTGCCTGCATCCCACAGATAGTCTTCTCTTGTTTGTGTGGCCCGGTTGCTGCATGCCGTGGCCCGTCCATGGACTGGGGGTTGCAGACCCCTGATCTATCGTATTTAGAAATCCCACCGAGGAATTCCGTTCCCCTGGGGAGGGAGCCGCCACGGAGAAAGCCCTTCAGACGACCTCCTTAAAGAGGGACGCCTATAACATCCCATGCCAACCCCCTCTGTTGCCAGGCAGAGGGTCCCCAGGGTTTCACGGGCCAACGTTGGAGGCGATGGGTGCTGTAGTTAAACCCATCTGGGGGTCCCTGGATGGGGGAAGAAGTCTTCTGCCTTGGCCAATCCTGCTGGGTCTGGCTGAAATGTATAGGGTTGGACTAGAAGACCTCCAGAGTCCCCTCCAACTCTCTCATTCTGGCTCTGCTCATCAACTTGGGAGTCTTAGTGGACAACTAGCTAAATAGGGGCCAGCAAAAAGCCAATGCAATCCTAAACTGCATTAACAGAGGGATACAATCAAGATCAAGGGAGGTACTAATACCACTCTGTAAAGCCTTAGTAAGGCCACACCTGGAATCCTGCATCCAGTTTTGGTCACCACACTATAAAAAAGATGTGGAGACTCTAGAAAGAGTGCAGAGAAGAGCAACAAGGATGATGAGGGGACTGGAGGCTCAAACATACGATGGACGGTTGCAGGAACTGGACATGGCTAGTCTAGGAAAGAGAAGGACCAGGGGAGACAGGAGAGCATCTTCCAGTATTGGAGGGGCTGCTACGGAGAGGAGGGGGTCAAGCTATTTTCCAAAGCACCCAAAGGCCAGACAAGAAACAACAGATGGAAACTTATCAAGGAGAGATTCAACCTGGAAATAAATAAGGAGGAATTTTCTGACAGTCAACCGATGGAAGAGAAGTTGCCTTCAGAAGTTGTGGGAGCTTCATCACTGGAGGCTTTCAAGAAGAGACTGGACTGCCATCGGTCAGAAATGGGGTAGGGTCTCCTGCTTGGCCCAGGGGGGTTGGACTAGATGACCTCCAAGGTCCCTTCCCAACTCAATCTGAGCATGGATTCAGTTGACCATTTCTACTTTCAAGAAGAGACGGGACTGCCATCTGTCAGAAAGGGTGTCGGGTCTACTGCTTGGCTGGGGGTGGTTGGGGTTGGACTAGATGACCTCCAAGGTCCCTTCCAACCCTGTTAATCTGTAAGCTGTAGCCCTGGGGAGCCGGTTTTGCCGAGGGGGTCCCTTGGAGAGCCCACCGCCCACCCTGGAGAAAGGACCCAAGAACCAGACAGGAAGCTCGGCTCAAACACCACAGTTTTTATTATCTGTCTTCAGATTCACCTTCATTTTTGTCTCTTCTCTAATAAGGGCATCGTCAGAGGACACTGAGGACAGGCAGGCTGGGGAAAGGGGGGCGAGAGAGCTGGGCTCTTTCCGGGCTGGGACCCCCACACCTCCCCTCCCGACGGGCTGCCTTTGCAATCGAAAGGGGTGGGGGATTAAACGGGGCACAGGGGGGTGGGAGGAGGGGGGCAAGCACAGCCAAAACACATAAATACAGACATACGGTTAACAAAAATAGTATTATTGTATTCACAACTGAATAAAAACTAGTCTTCCATATATACAGCTGATCTCAGTCGTATATCTTCGGGGGGGGGGGGGCAGGCAAGCTGCGAGGGGAGGCCCTGGGCTTTTTCTGTGGGGAGGGGGGCAAGGCCAGGCCGGGGAGGAGGTGGGGGGACGTCATTTGAGTCCGGAGGGGGTGGGATGGAGCCCCTTGCTGAGGAAGGCTGGGCTCTCCCAAGGGGGAGAAGACCCCTCCCCAAGTCCTGGATAGGGGCCTATCATGCTGCAGTGGCCGAAAGAGACCCCCTCCCCAAAATGCCCCGTGCCCTAGGCTGCTGCAGAGCCCAAGGGAAAATGCAGACCCCCATGTTTCTCGCTTGCCCCCCCTCCAGCTCCAGCTGCCCTACCCCTCTCTTCTCCCTCCCACACACCTGCTACCCCCTCCCCAAATCCTCAGCCCCCTCCCTGACTCTGTCCACTGACCTAACACTTGCAAGCAAACCTCAAAAGAAGTGCAGCCCACCCCCTACCCACCTCCCGCCCCCCACCACCACAACCACAACTAAGTTCCTGACCCCCATACCCCCCCCCTGGCTTGCTCCTCGGAGCCTCAATACCCCCCCCCCAGCCTGCCTGGTCCTGCACCCACGCACCTTTCCCCCACGCCCCAGGCAGAGGGCGCCCCTCCCCTCCCCTTCTCCTCCCCTCCAACCCCACCACCAAAGGACCCGCCGATGATGCCCGCTCTTCCCGGAAGATCTTTGGGCCAACGCCAAGGAGGGTCCCCGGAGGGCTCAGTGGGCAATTAGCAACTGGTGGTAAACATCTTCTCCAAGCTGCTGCAGTAGAAGGCAGTGGGGGCCCCTTCCAGTCCCCCCCCTCCTGCCCCTGCTCTTTCTCCCCCGCCCCCAGCAGCAAAATGGGGAGGGGGAAGACCGCAAACGAGACTTCCCCCAAGGGCTGGAGAATCTAAGATTCCTTTCCTTTTGGGGGGGGAGGTTGGGGGGGGGGTTGTCTGCCTTAAGGGGTCTCTGACCCACAGTCCTTCTGGGGCACCCAGCCACGTCCTTGGCACAGCGGGGCCCATAACTGAGTAGGGGGCCGGAGCCAGGGAGGCCGGGTTTTGCGAGATGAGCTTGAAGCTGGCGTCCCTTCCTCAGCAGCTGCCCTGCCCCTAAACTGCCCCGGAGCGTCCTTCCTGAGCCCCCTGGGTACTGCCCAGGCTTACGCAGAGCTGGGGGGGGGAGAAGCCTTGCCACCCCCCTATTGACCAGCGATTAGGGCAGCCCTGTGGCACGGCCACCCATACTATCGGGAGCACCGTGTTTCGCGAGGCCTTGTACCCCTTCCTCTCCCCGTGGCAAAAGCTACACACACACACACACACAAACCCCGGGAGGCATCCCTCTCCCTTGCAACTCCCAGGCGCATGGGTTGTGTAGTTGTCAGGGTCTAGGGATGACCGTGGGAAGAGAGAGGCGTCAGGAAAAGTCCCGAGATTCGCTTAACGGCGGCAGATGGAGAAGGAGCCATGCGTTTTTTCTCCCTTGCCAAAGCCTTTGGGGGGGTGGGGTCTAGCAGCCCTCCCCTCCCTGAAGCAAACACTGCCCCCCCCTCTTCTCCCCAGGGTCTGCTGGGGGGCGGGGGAACAGGGCAAGGGGAGCCTTTACGGGCGTTAATTTGCAGAAGGGACTCCTTGGAATGGGATGGGGGGGGGCTTCTGAGGGTGGGTGTGTGCTCGGAGGATCGGAGGCCCCCAGCCAGGGGGTCTGCGTAGGGGGCAACAGAGATTGTGGGTCTTTTTCTGGGGGGGTGGGGAGGCGGGGGAGGCTGGCAGGAGGCCCCCGGAAGAGGTCGGTGAGTTGCCTGGGGTCGGAGGGGGGGCTTGCGAGGCAGAGCCCCCTCCCCCCCACCCCCTGGAATGATTACGAGGCTGAGGGCCGGGCGGCCGAGATGGGCGGCTGGTCAGTCGGTCAGTCTCTAGCTATTTGCGGCTCAGCAGGGAGCCGAGGAGAACCACGCCGGCCACGGTGGCCCCCGTCCACAGCCACTTGGTGAAGCGCTCCTGCCCCTTCCGGCTCTTGGCGGCCGCGTCGTTCCCGTAGAGATCCACAAAACGCTCCTGCGAGGAAGAAGAAGAAGAGGAGGGTCAGGCCGGATGCTTCGATACGAAAGGGAGAATAACAGCGTTGGAAGGGACCTCAGAGGTCCTCTAGTCCAACCCTAAGTGCACTAGAACTCACCGTCTCCTGGTGATTGGTCCAAGGGCACTTAACTGGCTTTCGTGCCTAAGGCGGTACTAGAACTCACCGTCTCCTGGTGATTGGCTCAGAGTCACCCAACTGGCTTTCAGGGCTAAGGCAGGACTAGAACTCCCAGTCACCTGGTTTCTCGCCTTGCGCCTTAACCACCAAGCCAGGCTGACTGTCAAGTCCTTTTATCTTGGCTTCGCAGCGAGGGGGAGCTGACAGGAGGCCCTCTCGGGAAGGAGGCGTTTTTGGAGCCAGGCTCCATCCTGACAGGGCCTCCCCCGGAGACCCTCGCCTAGAGACGTCCCAGCCGTCGTCAGTTCAAAGCAGCCCGAGACCCCCGGCTGGGCTCGATTTTATTGGGAATTTTGCTCGCTTTTCACAGCGGCTGCTGTGTTTTTTTTCCCTCCTTTTCTCCCCCTTATTGTTTGCGGCTTCTATTTTATTCTTTTTAATTTATCTCAGCATTTGCCCAGAGCGAGCGCCGGGGATTGGATGACGGGAGCGTGCAATAAAGGGAATTAATTTTGCAGGGACGCCATCTTCCCCGCTTGGCAGTGACGGAAAAGGAATTTCCCTTTTTTTAAAAAAATCAAAAAATCGAAATCATGCTGGACGTTGGAGGGAGTGGAAGCGCCAAAACAGCCAAAAGGCATTCAAAAAATACCGCAAGTTGGACCTAAACAGGAAAAGCTGCCACTGAAGTTATGGCACCTCTCCGGTTCCTTCCGCTCCAACCTGGTGGATGGCGTAGCTGTCCGAGTCGCCATCTTAAAAATGGGTGGGTGGGATTCCTCCCAGTTCAAGGGAAAAGGTGCCAGTTCTGCCCTTGGGAGGCATGCCAGGCCCCTCCGGATTTTTCCTTCCTTCTACATTGAAACTTTCCTTCCTTCCTTCTTTTTTCCTTTCTTCCTTCCTTCTTTTTTGTTCCTTCTTTCTTCCTTCCTCTTTTTTCCTTCCTTCCTTCCCTCTTTCTTTTTTCCTTACTTCCTTTTTTCTTTCTTTCCTTCCTCTTTTCCTTCCTTCCTTTTTTCCTTCTTTCCTTCCTCTTTTTTCTTTCTTTCTTTTCCCTTTTTCCTTCCTTCCTTTTTCCTTCTTTCCTTCCTCTTTTTTCCTTCCCTTTCTTTTTTCCTTCCTTCCTTTTTTCTTTCCTTCCTCTTTTCCTTCCTTCTTTCCTTCCTCTTTTTTCCTTCCTTCCTTTTTCCTTCTTTCCTTCCTCTTTTTTCATTCCTTCCTCTTTTTTCCTTCCTTCCTTCCCTCTTTCTTTTTTCCTTCCTTTTTCCTTCCTTCCCTTTTTCCTGCTTTCCTTCCTTTTTTCCTTCCTTCCTCTTTTTTCCTTCCTTCTTCTTTTTTTCCTTCCTTCCTTCCTTTCCTTCCTTTCCTTCCTTCCTTTCCTTCCTTCCTCTTTTTTCCTTCCTTCCTTCCTTCCTCATTTTTCCTTCCTTCCTTCCTTCCTTCCTTCCTTCCTTCCTTCCTTCCTTCCTTCCTTCCTTCCCTCCATATGCCCCTCCATCTCAGTGTTCAAAGTGGGAGGCTTACAATATAGTAAAACTAGAAATATAGCAACCATTATAAACGTATAAAATCGAACCAGATTAAATCCAGACGAATAAAATAAAAACCGCAGGCATTTTCCCCCCTCCTCCGGCCCAGAGCCCCTCACTCCGAATGGCCTTCTTCCCCCCAAACTGTTTCTCAATCCTGACTCACTACCCAGAAAGCTTCTGCCACAATGCTATTCACAGGCAAAATGCTCCTTTTACACACATACACACACACACAGGCACGCAAAGAGTTATGAGCATCCAAAGGACATTGGAGCCCCTGGATGCTGGTAAGGTCGGAGAAGGCTCACAGCCGCTCCGTGCAGTGCAAATGGATGCATGGGAAGCAATGGGCCAACAGCCAAAGCCATGTTTTCTGACCCAACTTCTTGGTCTCCAAAAACTGGCACACACACACACACACACACACACACCGAACGTCTGTGGGCCCAGAGGAAGCAGCAGAGGGAAGAGTTCTTGGAAGCCCGGATGGCCCAGCCACGAGACACTGGGAGCACCAGAGTGAGCACGGAGGGGGAGTGGAGGAAGGAAGGAGACGCTCCCCCTGCAAAGGCAGAGCTTCCCCACAAGGTTGCCCTCAGAAGAGAGGAAAACTTCATCTTGTGAAGGACGCCTGGCCTGGTTGCCGAGAGTCCTGGAGGACGAATGCCCCTCCACGCCAAGACTCAGGTGTGGCCGAAACCTCCCCTTCAAGAAGGCCAAGCGGAGGAGGGCAGGGAGGACCACGCAGGATGAGGCCCCTGGGAGTTTGGGGCCCTGGCTCAAGCAACAGACTCAGCACCGGTTGTCCAACCTCTTCTTCAAAACTTCCAATGTTGGAGCACCCACAGCTTCTGGTGGCAGGTGGTTCCACTGATTAATTGTCTTCACTGTTAAGAAGTTTCTCCTCAGTTCTAAGTTGCTTCTCTCCTTGATTAGTTTCCATCCATTGCTTCTTGTTCTACCCTCAGGTGCCTTGGAGAATAATTTGACTCCCTCTTCTTTGTGGCAACCCCTGAGATATTGGAAGACTGCTATCATGTCTCCCCTAGTCCTTCTTTCTCTTAAGCTGAACACACACAGTTCCTGCAACTGTTCTTCATATGTTTTAGCCTCCAGTCTCCTGGCTCAGCAGTGCCCAAACATTCGGGCACCAGGGGCCGTTTCCGTGGCGAGGCAGTTTTTCCGTTACCCTTGGAGGGCATGGTTTCATGTAGTGCCTGGATCCTGCACATCCACAAATGGGGCTTTGCTTTTTGTGTGGCCCGGTTCTTGGTGGGTCTTAGACCGGGGCCAGTTCGTGGGCCAGGCGTCGGAGACCCCTATTCTAGCATATTTGAGGTAGGGGCTCTCAATTTCACCCTTTGAAAGCATATTTTAAAGCATATTTTTAAAGCATATTTTAAAGCATATTTTTAAAGCATATGGCTAGTCTAGGGAAGAGAAGGACCAGGGGAGACAGGAGAGCATCTTCCAATATTGGAGGGGCTGCCCCAGAGAGGAGGAAGGGGGTCAAGCTGTTTTCCAAAGCACCCGAAGGTCCAGACAAGGAACAATGGATGGGAACTGAACCAAGGAGAGGATCCAACCTGGAAAAAAATGAGAATTTTCCTGGAAGTGAGAACAATTAATCAGTGGAACGGCTTGCCACTAGATGTTGTGGCTGCTGCAAGATTGGAGGCTTTCAAGAAGAGTTTGGGTAACCATTTATCTGAAGTGGGAGAGGGTTTCCTGCCTGAGCAGAGGGTTGGACTAGAAGACCTCCAAGGTCCCCTACAACTCTGTTATTGTATTCTGTTAGTTTAATAAAAAGGAGGGCTACGGGGGACATGACAACAGTCTTCCAATGTTTGAGAGGCTGCCCCAAAGAAGAGGGGGTCAAGCTATTCTCCAAAGCCCCTTGAAGGCAGGAGAAGCAGCAACGGATGGAAACTAATCAAGGAGAGAAGCAACCTGGAAATAAGGGGAAATTTCCTGACAGTGAGAACCATCGACCCATGGAACACAAGTTGCCTTCGGAAGTTGTGGGAGCTTCATCCCTGGAGGCTTTCAAGAAGAGACTGGAATGGTGTGGGGTCTCCTGCTTGGGTGGGTGGGGGTTGGACTAGATGACCCACAAGGTCCCTTCCAAGTCTGTTCATCTGTAATCTAATCTGTATCCTCTTCCGGGTCTATTTGAGAACAAAGAGGGCCGCAGCATTCTTGAAGGGAGGAGGAGAGGAATGCCTGCTTGGGATTAGCCAAGATTGGGCAATCTATTGCCTCATTCGCTGCTGATCTTGAGCTTCTCCTACTGCAGCCAAGGCCCACGTCTCTTGCCCTCTCCACCCATCCGTGGGTCACATGCACGCCCCACATGTGGCCTGGGAAGAGACGCCCCCAGCACACAGGAAGGGCACATGGCCTGCTCATGATTTCCCTTGTGATGTTTTGGGATGGTCAAATTCATCTCAGCACAGACATTCGCACTCTCCACTCCCCCCCCCCCACACCAGGTGTCAGGAAAAATGCAAGCAGCCCCATTTAAGCAGCCCCAAAATTGTAGGGTGGAAGGGACCCTTGGAGGTCTTCTAGTCCAACCCCCTGCTCAATCAGATGATGCTGTATTATCCCAGACAAATGGCTGCTTAGTCTCTCCTTAAAAACACCACTGCCTGCTCCTGATCCTCTCTGCAAACCTAACTCCCTTCTAGCACTGATGATGTTCTCTAGTTGGGTCATGAAACGTCTGCAAGAAAACCACCAAGCTCAGAGAGCGCTAAGGACCCCATCATCGAGAACCTATACCATTTCAGACAAGGGCTGACCAGTCTTTTCCTAAAAACCTCCAATGATGGGGCACCCTCCCTCCTCTTCCTCTCCCCTCCTCTTCAAACCCTCCCTTCCTTCTAGCACTGATGATGTTACCTAGTTGGGTCATGAAACGTCTACAAGAAAACAACCAAACTCAGAGAGCGTCAAGGACCCCCCCCCCTCAATTGTCCACCTCCTCCTTCCTCCGATCTCTGATGATGTTCCTTAGTTGGGTCATGAAACGTCTGCATGAAAACCAGCCAGAGCCCCCAGGACCACACAGCCCTCTTCCTTCTCCTCCTCCTTTCCTCCTCTTTGCAAACCCCTCTTCCTTCTAGCACTGATAACGTTACTTAACTGGGTCATGAAACCCCCACCAAGCTGGGAGAACACCAAGGACCCTGCAGTTTCATGCTGAGTTACGGATATTCTCTTTTGCCAATGCTGTTATTGATCTCCCGCAGCTGATAAGATGAGGGTTGATATCTGTGCCATCCCACCCACGGTGGAGTGGGACTCAGTGCCACGAGATTAAGTGGAACCGCTTTGGTTTCACCCCACCAAGCTGCCTCTACTGCGAGGGTCCTTCTACAGGACCCCTAGTTAATTTGAGACCACCAGCACCTCACTTGCTGCCAAGGAGACGGGACGGAAGTCCGAGATCCGCTTCGCTTGAGCTGCCTAATCAAACTGAAACGAACTGAAACTGATCAAAGGAGAGAAGCGAGGAGAAACTTCGCCACAGTGGGGACAATTAAGCAGTGGAACTGCTTGCCACCAGAGGTTATGGATGCTCCAGCACTGCAGGTTTTTAAGAAGAGACTGGACAGCCATTTGTCTCCAGCTCTATTCTATTCTATTCTATTCTATTCTATTCTATTCTATTTTATTTCATTCCATATTTTCTATTCCATTCTATTCTACTCTACTCTACACACCATTCCATTTCATTCCATATTTGCTTTTCTTTTCTATTCCATATTCTCTATTCCATTTCATTCCATATTTTCTTTTCTATTCTATTCCATATTTTCTATTCTATTCTATTCCATTTCATTCCATATTTTCTTTTCTATTCTATTCTATTCTATTCCATATTTTCTATTCTATATTCTATTCCATTTCATTCCATATTTTCTATTCTATTCCATCCTGTTCCCAGAATTTCCCAACCAGCAGGCTATAAGATGGGTGGACTCCAACTCCCAGAATTCCCCAGCCAGCATCTTAAAGTGGCCAGGGCTGAGCAAAACTGCTTTAGGAGAATGGAATTTGAATCTTGGTGAGCTGCCATAAAAAATATTTCTCCGTTCTTTCGGCAGCGGAAATAATACATTCCAGGAGGATCAGATATGGGGGTGGAGTGGGGGGCTGATTTGATCCCAGATTCAGCACCCTTTAAATCCAGCAAGAGGGTGGGTAGGGGGTGGGATTCCAGAAAGGCCCTGCAAATCGGACTCTGGGGGCTCTTGGACCAGAACTGAGAAAGGAGGACTTGACCGTGAAGAGTTTGCCAGGGAGCCTCACTCAGGATTAGAAGGGATGGTGACCTAATTGATCTCTCCTGCCTTCCTAGGAGAGGGATCCGGTCGAGCAGTGTTCGGATCTCTGGTACCGAAGAGCTCGGTCTAAAAATGTATTTTTCAGGTCGTGGAGGAGAAGCAGCGTCTGGGGAGCTGCTGGGTCAGCTCTGAGGAAATCAGGATGGGGCTGAGAATAAAGTTTTGGGGAGGAATGTCTCTACTGGACCTCTGCTTTAATCCAACTGCCTGCCCAGCTGAGCGAGGCTGAATGGCCTCCGGAAGTGTGGATGCTCCAAGAGTCTGAAATGGTCTGGGGTTTCCTATCTGACAAGTGAGGTGGACTATAGGACCTCCAGGGTCCCTTTTCCTTTCCTTCCTTATTTCCTTTCCATTCTTTTCTTGGTTCCTTTCCTTTCCTATTTCCTTTCCATTCTTTTCGTTTTTCCTTTCCTTTTTGCTTTCCATTCTTTTCTTTTTTCCTTTCCTTTCCTTTTTCCTTTCCATTCTTTTCTTTTTTCCTTTCCTTTCCTTTTTCCTTTCCATTCTTTTCTTTTTTCCTTTCCTTTCCTTTTTCCTTTCCATTCTTTTCTTTTTTCCTTTCCTTTCCTATTTCGTTTCCATTTTCTTTTTTCCTTTCCTTTCTTATTTCGTTTCCATTCTTTTCTTTTTTCCTTTCCTTTCCTTTTTGCTTTTCTTTCTTATTTTGAATTCTATTCTATTCCATTCCATTCTATTCTGCATTCTATTCCATTCCATTTTTTCTCTTCTCTTCAATACCATTCCATCAGGGGGGGTTGGGCTAGAATAAATAAATCTGTTATTCTGTTAGAGGTGGAAGGAACCTCGGAGGTCTTCTAGGCCAACCCCTTGCTCAAGCAGAAGGCCCTAGAGTAGACCACTTCAGGCAAACGGTTCTTGAAAATCTCTTCTTGAAAACCTCCAGTGATGGGAGAACCCACAACTTCTGGGTTTCACTGATTAATTGTCCTTACTGTCAGGAGACTTCTCCTTAGTTCTTGGTTGCTTCTCTCCTTGATGAATTTCCATCCATTGCTTCTTCTCCTGCCTTCTGGTGCTTTGGGGAATAACTGGACCTTCTCTTCCTTTGCCCTTAATTGCCACCGAGCTTTGGTGCTGTTCCTGGCAAGGGCCATCTGCAACTGAAGTGCAGGCGGAAATCAAACAATGATCCTTTTTTCCTAGGAAGGGAGGCGTCCCTCCGCCCACGGGAGATGTGCGATGACGAGGAACATCCATGCTCATGTTTTCACGTCCCTCCCTAGGCTGCCTTTCAGCCCACGAAGGGAGTGGCGGAAGGCAGTACCCAAGATTTTCAGGCCACGCACCGTACGGGAGAAGCAGGAAAGGGTGTGTGTGTGTGTGTGTGGAGTTCAGACCTCTCCAGAAAACAGAGATGAGAGAGATGCTAGGCATGGAAAGGTAGATGTTGGGAGAGGAGGTACGCTCTGGGCAGAAACTCTCTGGATTTCAGCTTGCAAGAGGGAAACTGTAAATCAGGGATCTCCAACCTTGGCTCGCTTTTAAGACTTGTGGACTTCAACTCCCAGAATTCCCCAGCCAGCGCAAGCGCTGGCTGGGGAACTCTGGGAGTTGAAGTCCACAAGTCTTAAAAGTGAGCCAAGGTTGGAGATCCCTGCTGTCAATCATCCCTTCCACGGATTTTCTCTTGTGGAAGCAGATCCAGCCGTAAGTGTTGTAAAATATTACTACTGCTTTACAAAGCCTTAGTAAGGCGACACTTGCATCCACTTTGGGTCACCGTATTGTAAAAAAAGGATGTGGAGACTGTAGAAAGAGTGCAGAGAAGAGCAACCAAGAGGATTAGGGGACTGGAGGATAAAACATACAAAGGACGGTTGCAGGAATTGGGCATGTCTTCGTTTAAGGAAGAGAAGGACCAGGGGAGACAGGAGAGCATCTTCCAATATTTGAGGGGCTGTCACAGAGAAGAGGGAGTCAAGCTATTCTCCAAAGCTCCTGAAGGCCAGGCAACGAAGAATGGATGGAAACTAATCAAGGAGAGAAGCAACCTGGAGATAAGGAGGAATTTCCTGACACTTAGAACAATTAATCAGTGGAACTGCTTGCCACCAGAAGTTGTGGAACACTGGAGGCTTTTTAATGAACGGCCATTTGTCTCAAATATGTAGGATTTCCAGCCTACAGGGGGTTGGACTAGAAGACCTCAGAGGTCCCTTCCAACTGTTATTCGGTTATGCTAGTCTGTTAATTAGCTACTTGTGCCTGCTTTACAGGAGGCAACAGACTTTTATAAAAGTGGATGCCCAAGGGACGTTTTGCCACAGGGCTCCTTGGGGCTCTCTGAAACAGCCGGTTTTCTGGCAGACGTTTCGTGACCCAACCAGGGAACATCATCAGTGCTAGAAGGAAGGGAGGGTTTCAAGAGGAGGGAGGGAGGAAGAGGAAGAGGAGGGAGGGAGGAAAAGGAGATGATGGACAACTGTGGGGTCCTTGGTGCTCTCTGAGGTTGGTGGTTTCCTTGCAGATGTTTCATGACCCAACTAGGGAATATGATCAATGCTAGAAGGGAGAAGAATTTGCAGGGAGTGAGGAAGAAGAAGAGCAGGAGAAGAGGAAGAGGAAAAGGAGGAAGATGAAGAGGAAAAGTGAGGAAGAGGGGGAGGGGAAAGGAGAACTGTGGGGTCCTTGGAGCTCTCTGAACTTGGTGGTTTCCTTGCAGACATTTCATGACCCAACTAGGGAACATCACCAATGCTTAGTCTCTGCTTATCTGGGTGTTGAGTGCTGGTGAAGAGAAGTTTCCTTGTTGTTTCCTTGTTAGCTTTTTAACTGAATGGTGGTAGGCAGATGTTGTTGATCCCTGTGTGCCTGTTGATGGCAGGTTTGTCTGAATGCCAAGCTCTAAAAGGAAATCCCTGGTGTTTTGGGACATGGGATGCTCCCCGTAGTTGCTCAAACGTGCTCAACGTGCTTTCCAGTTGACACTACGATGAAGTCTGTCACCCTCCACCCGCCATGGTTTCATCATGTCTTCCGACTGCTAGTTGGGGTTTACTCATCATTCCCACAAACAGTGACAGGGCAAACCATTACATTTGAACAGAAAGCAAACCACTTCCTTCTAGCAAGGGTGATGTTACCCGGCTGGGTGATGAAACGTCTGCTACAAAACAGCCAAGCTCAGAGAGCACCAAGGACCTCGGAGTCCTCCTCCTCCTCCTCCTCCTCTCTTCTCCTCCTCCCTCTCTGCAATCCCCACTCCCTTCCAGCCCTGATGTCATTACCTAGTTGGGTCATAAGAAGAAAGAAAACAAGAAAACTATCAAGCTCAGGGAGCACCGAGGACCTCACAGTCCTCCTCTTCCTCTTCCTTCTCCTCCTCCTCTACTCCACAAACCCCACTCCCTTTTAACACTGATAACGTTCCCTAGTTGGGTCATGAAACATCTGCAAGGAAACCACCAAGCTCAGAGAACACCAAGGACTCCACAATTCTCCTCCTCCTTTCTGCAATGCCCACTCTTTCTAGCCCTGATGCTATTACCTAGTTGGGTCATGAAACGTCTGCAAGGAAACCATCAAGTTCAGAGAGCGCTAAGGACCCCATCCTCGAGACCCTATACCATTTCAGACAAGTGGCTGACCAGTCTTTTTCTAAAAACCTCCAATGATGGGGCACCCACAACGTCTGGTGGCAAGCAGTTCCACTGGTGGATTGTTCTCACTGTTAGGAAGTTTCTCTTTAGTTCCAGGTTGCTTCTCTCCTTGATTAGTTTCCACCCGTTGTTTCTTCTCCTGCCTTCTTTGGTGCTTTGGAGAATAAGTTGACCCCCTCCTCTCTGGGGCAGCCCCTCCAATACTGGAAGACATCTCTCATGCCTCCCCTGGTCCTTCTTTTCTCCAGACTACGCAGACCCAAATCCTGCAACCATTCTTCGTATGTTTTAGTCTCCAGGCCTTTGATTGTCTTTGTTGCTCTTCTCTGACCCTTTTCCATCTTTCTTGTAGTATGGCAGGGGTGTTCAAACTTGGCAACTTTAAGACTTGTGGACTTCAACTCCCAGAATTCCCCAGCCAGCAGAGCTCTGGGGGGACTCCAGAGTCTTAAAGTTGCCAAGTTTAAAGTTGCCAAGTTTAAAGTTGCCAAGGGACTCCACAAGTCTTAAAGTTGCCAAGTTTGGACACCCCTGTAGTATGGGGACCAAAATTCGTTGCCGTAATCCAGGTGTGGCCGTACTAGTTTTTGTTTTGAAGTGGCCAAGGTTGGGAAACGTCCTCCTGTCTGTCTTTCTTCTCCCCACAAACTCTTAGGGCCAAGGACTTATTTTATTTTTGGGTCATCTGTGATTAAAAAGCTGCGTGCGAGGTAAACAGACACGCAACCAAGCTATGCGCAACCAAGGAACAATGCCGTTCATTGCATCACCCCCTGGTCATACACAAGGGCCCGACTCTCTGCGTGGGGAAATAATACTCCCCACTTCCGCAAAGTCGTAAATTGCCCTTCTTAGGAGAGCCTGAGTGGATGCCAAGGAGCTGATGTAACTGCTGCAGACGTGCCTACTCCACATGGGTGGAAAGATATCAAGCCCGTAAAGGAGCAGCCCGGAGGTTTTCTATATTTGAGGTGGTAGAAGAGGAGGAACATATGAAGAACGGTTGCAGGAACTGCGTCTGGCTAATCTAATGGGAGGAAGGACCAGGGCTGACTTGATAGCAGTCTTCTAGTACTTGAGGGGCTGCCCCAAAGAAGAGGGAGTCAAGCTATTCTCCAAAGCCCCCGAAGGCAGGACAAGAAGCAATGGGTGGAAACTAACCAAGGAGAGAACATCTCCCTCCCTCCCTCTCTCTCATCTATCTCTCATCTATCTATCTCTCATCTATCTCTCTATCTATCTGTCTGTCTGTCTTCCAATATCTCAGTTGCTGCCACAAAGAAGAGGGAGTCAAACTATTCTCCAAGGCACCTGAATGAGGACAAGAAGCAATGGGTGGAAACTAACCAAGGAGAGAAACCACCCCTCTCTCTCGTCTATCCATCTTATCTATATATCTATCATCTATCTGTCTATCTGTCTGTCTGTCTTCCAATATCTCAGGGGCAATGGGTGGAAACTAATCAAAGAGAGAACATCTCTTCCTCATCTATCTATGTATCTATCTATCTATCATCCATCTATCTATCTATCTATCTATCTATCTATCTATCTATCTATCTATCTATCTATCTATCTATCTATCTATCATCTATCTATCTATCATCTATCTATCTATCTATCTATCTATCTATCTATCATCTATCTATCTATCTATCTATCATCTATCTATCTATCTATCTATCTATCATCTATCTATCTATCATCTTCCAATATCTCAGGAGCAACGGGTGGAAACTAATGAAGGAGAGAGGCTAGGCTAGAATAGGGGTCTCCAACGCCTGGCCCACAGACTGGCCCCAGTTTAAGACCCACCAAGAACGGGGCCACACAACAAGCAAAGCCCCATTCGTGGATGTGCAGGTTCGAGGCACTACATGAAACCATGCCCTCCAAGGGTCATGGAAAAACTGCCTGCCACGGAAACGGCCCCTGGCGCCCAAAAGTTTGGGGACTGATGAGTCAGGAGACTGGAGGCTAAAACATATGAAGAATGGTTGCAGGAACTGTACGTGAAAAGAAGGACTAGGGGAGACATGATAGCAGTCTTCCAATATCTCAGGGGTTGCCACAAAGAAGAGGGTCTCAAACTATTCTCCAAGGCACCTGAGGGTAGAACAAGAAGCAATGGGTGGAAACTAATCCAGGAGAGAAGCAACTTAGAACTGAGGAGAAATTTCCTGACAGTTAGAGCAATCGATCAGTGGAACAGCTTGCCTCCAGAGGTTGTGAATGCCCCAACACTGGAGGTTTTAAAGAAGATGTTGGATAGCCATTTGTCTGAAATGGTAAATAGGATTTCCTGCCTAAGCAGGGGGGTTGGACTAGAAGACCTCCAAGGTCCCTTCCGACTCTCTTATTCTGTGACATCCAGAAGGAAGCCGAGAACGGATGTGTGTCCAAGAGAGAAGGGATGTCCTCGTTAAGGACGGTCGAAATCTGAAAGCCGCTGATCCGCTGAGCTTCAATCTCGCAGCGGTGCAGTCATGCTGCACCACAGACGCGATGCCCCGTTCCTTCCGCCGATGCGCTTCTCCTCACTGCAACTAGCGGCTCGTTGTGGGAATAAAACAGCTCAGAAACTTGATTAACGTGACCTATATAATGGCGGAAGGTGCAGCAGCCGGGAAAACTGCGGCAAGCCTGCAGCCCTGGACTGGAAAATGAATGCAACGCAGGGCGAAGCGAGCGCAGGGAGGACGGCTTGATTCGATTTCGGAGGAGAATAATTAGAGGACAGCCAGATCCTTCCATTTGATTAGCAATGTTCTGCAGATCTCCGGCTGAGAAAAGATGCCAAGGAAATAGCATTTGGGGGTGGGGGAGCGGGGGGGGGAAGGGAATTTTGAGGATCCTTGCAGATTGAAGGGGGGGGGGGGGCAAATGAAGTGGAAATAAAGCAAGAATGAGCTTTCCAAAAGAGGAAAACACACATTTATGTGTCATTTGGATTCTCCAACAGTCGAGGGCATGGGCAGGGGTTCGAGAGAGAGAGAGATATGGACAGATCTGGAGGGGTGTGCTTTCCTGCAACAGCAGGAATCTCCCACCTACACTCACACACATCCCCCCCCCCCCCTGAGCACTGATGATGGTCCCTAGTTGGGTCATGAAACGTCTGCAAGAAAACAGCCAAGCTCAGAGAGCAGGAAGCATCTCACAGTAGTAGTCCTCCTCCTTCTTTCTGCAAACCCCCTTCCTTCTAACACTGATGATGTTACCTAGCTGGGTCATGAAACATCTGCAAGAAAACTATCAAACTGGGAGAGGACCAAGGACCCCAGAGTCCTCCTCTTCCTCTCCACAAACCCTCCTCCCTTCCACTACTGATGTTCCCTAGTGGGGACATGAAATGTCTGCAAGAAAACCACAAAGGTCAGAGAGCACCAAGGACCCCACAGTCCTCCTCCTCCTCCTCTTCCTCCCTTTCTCTTCCTCCACTCCACAAACCCCACTCCCTTCTACCATAGCACTGATTAGGTTCCCAAGTTGGGTCATGAAATGTCTGCAAGAAAATCATCACGCTCAGAGAGCACAAAGGACCCCACAGTCCTCCTCCTCCTCTTCCTTCTCCTCTACTCCACACACCCAACTCCTTCCTAGCACTGATGATGTTACCTAATTGGGTCATGAGACATCTGCAAGAAAACCACCAAGAGCACTAAGGACTCCACAGTCGTTATCTTCTTTCTCATCCTCCTCCACCCTCGCTCCCTCTCCTCCCCCTTTTTTCTCTCCTGCCTTCCTCCTCCTCAAACTCCACTCCCTTCTAGCACTGATGATGTTCCCTAGTTGGGTCATGAAACGTCTGCAAGAAAACAACCAAGCTCAGAGAGCACCAAGGACCCCTACAGTTCTTCTCTTCCTCTTCCTCTTCCTCCTCCTCCTCCCCAAACCCCCCTCCCTTCTAGCACTGATGATGTTCCCTAGTTGGGTCATGAAACGTCTGCAAGAAAACAACCAAGCTCAGAGAGCACCAAGGACCCCTACAGTTCTTCTCTTCCTCTTCCTCTTCCTCCTCCTCCTCCCCAAACCCCCCTCCCTTCTAGCACTGATGATGTTCCCTAGTTGGGTCATGAAACGTCTGCAAGAAAACAACCAAGCTCAGAGAGCACCAAGGACCCCTACAGTTCTTCTCTTCCTCTTCCTCCTCCTCCTCCCCAAACCCCCCTCCCTTCTAGCACTGATGATGTTCCCTAGTTGGGTCATGAAACGTCTGCAAGAAAACAACCAAGCTCAGAGAGCACCAAGGACCCCACAGTTGTCCTCCTCCTCCTCCCTCCTCCTCTTTAAACCCTCCATTCCTTCTAGCCCTGATGATGTTCCCTAGTTGGGTAACGAAACGTCTGCAAGAAATGCACCAAGCTCAGAGAGCACCATGGACCCCACAGCTGACCTCCTCCTCCTCCTCCGATTCAATTTTAGTGAAGAATAATTGCAGACCTAGGGAGGTCCTTCCGTTTGATGAGGATTAGGCTGCAGAGGGGCTGCTAGGAAAGAGGTTGACCAATTTGGAAGAAACGCTCCTGCGGAGACTGGGGGGGGGGGGGGGGGGGGGGGGGGGCGAAATGCTGAGGATCCTTTCCAGACCAGGAGGATAAAGTGGGAACGAAGCAACCAACGCCTTCCACAACTGGATTATCTTGCTCTGGAGGGCCGTTCAGACAGCGGGGCCATTATGAAGCAAGCAGAACAGATGTTTTCTCCGTGATGTAAGAGCCAAGAGCTTGGAGGGAGACAATGGTGATAAGAAGGAAGCCTTCCCCAAGCTGGCGCTCTCCAGATGCCTGGGCCTTATTTCTATTTGTTTATTCATGTATTTATTTAGAAAGCTGCCTTGTTGACAGGGGCAGGAGCTAGAATAAACAAAGCAATCGGTATACCGGGTTTCTCCAGAGTATAAGACGCACCTATTTGTACCCCAAAAGGGGGTGAAAATGTTGATGCGTCTTATAGACCGAATATGGCCGAAGCTCCACCCACCCGCCAGGCCAGATTTGGCCCCTGAATGCCCCGTTTTCAGGCCTTTTTTCAGCCCATTTTTGGGGCTTTCTTTCAGCCTGTTTTCGAGGCTTTTTCAGGCCCATTTTTGAGGCCTTTTTCAGCCCGGGTCTTTTTTTGGGGGGAGGGGGGGAAATGACGCCCCAAAAGCCTCAAATATGGCCCCAAAAAGCTTCAATAACTGGGCAAAAAGTCTCAAAAATGGCCCCCCAAAAGGGCTGAAAAAAGCCTCAAAATGGGCCAAAAACACCTCAAAAATGGGTAGAAAAAAGGCCCCCAAAAAGGCCCCCCAAAGGGCTGAAAATGCGCTGTGCGGAGGCCAAAAACCTTTTTTGTTGTTTTCCTCTTATAAATTTAGGTGTGTCTTATACTCCGAAAAATATGTTGTTTCTTTTTTTCCTTTTTAAATATTGATGCTGTGTCTCCTCCTCCCTTTCAAACAGGCGAAAGCTGGAGAAGAATTGGACGTTGGGATTCAGAGATTTACATCAGGACGGAGTGCAGGCAGTCCTCAACTTACAACGGTCCATTGAGCGACCGTTTCAAAGTTACAACAGGACTGAGAAAAGTGACTCAGGAGACGGTTTTTCACCCTGGCGACCGTTACGGCATCCCTGATCAAAACTCATACGCTTGGCAATGGTCTCGCATTTATGACGGTTGCACTGTCCCAGGGTCACTTGATCCCCCTTTTGCGACCTTCTGACAAGCAAAGTCGGTGGGGAAGGACAGGTCGAACTTCACAACCGTGTCACTAACCTAACAACTGTAGGGATTCACTTAACAACGGTGGCAAAGAAGGCCGTCAAAAGGGGGCAGAACTCATTTTAAGGAGAGTCTCGCTTAACGAGGGAAATTTGGGGGGCCCAATTGCGGCCGTAAGTCAAAGACTGCCTGTATCCGGGTTGAAGGGACCAATGTTTGTCAGTGTTGGATGCTTAGAGATGGAGTGGACTTCAACTCCCAGAATCCTTTGCTGGCTGTGGAATTCTGGGAGTTGAAGTCCACTCATCTTCCAGTGGTCAGGATTGAGGAACATGGCTCCGTGAAACGCACTCTGCGTCGGTCAGCGAAGGCGACAAACGCAACCATCCCCTGTGCCTCCCCAGTGCTGAGGACACAACACACCACTGGTTCTCAGGACACACAAAGCACAATTTCTCCCCCTCTGGAGACAGGGAGCTGAGGTCAGCTTCTGAACTTCCAGAGCATGTCCATTTCCCAAGCCCGGAAAAGCAGGAGAAAGGTCCCATTATTTGGCCATCTAAAAATATCTGCCGGAGCGTGACTCCTTCTCCTGCCAGAGGCTCTTCTTCAAGGAATGATCCAGAAGATTGTGCAAAACGGATTGTTTAAGGACAAGTCCTTCCCGCCCCCCCCCTCCATCCTCCCCTCCCTGCTTCCTGAAGGGACCTCCCATCCTTTGTCCTTGGCAAGAGAGACAATAGCCGAAGGGAGGGGCAGAGAGAGGGAGGGGCTCCAGACCCCAGGGAGCTATCAAGACCCTCTTGCGCACAGCACCCACTGCTGCAAGACTCATCACAATTCTGGCAAGAGGATAGGATGCAGACCGTGGGAAGTGTTCGTACCGCTTTTATAAGGCCTGGGTAAGGGCACACACTTCAAACATTGCACCCAGTTGCAAAAAAAGATGTGGAGACTCTGGAAAGAGTGCAGAGAAGAGCAAGCAAAGAGGATTAGGGGACTGGAGGCTAAAACATATGAAGAACGGTTGCAGGAACTGGGTATGTTTAGCTTAAGAGAAAGAAGGACTAGGGGAGACATGATAGCATCTTCCAATATCTCAGGGGTTGCCACAAAGAAGAGGGAGTCAAACTATTCTCCAAGGCACCTGAGGGTAGAACAAGAAGCAATGGGTGGAAACTAATCAAGGAGAGAAGCAACTTAGACCTACCTAACAGTGAGGACAATTAACCAGTGTAACTGCCTGCCTCCAGAAATTGTGGGTGCTCCATCACTGGAGGTTTTAAAGAAAAGATTGGACAGTCACTTAGCTAAATTGGTATAGATTCTCTTGCGTGAGCAGGGGGGGTGGATTAGAAGATCTCCAAGGTCCCTTCCAGCTCTATTCTGAACTGAATAGCCTTATTCTATTCCATTCTATTCCATTCCATTCCATATATTCTATTCTATTCTGTTCTATTTTGTTTTGTTCTGTTCTATTCTAATTCCAATATTCTATTCTATTTCAATTATTCTATTGTATTTCAATTATTCTGTTCTATTCTATTCTATTCTAATTCCAATATTCTATTCTATTCCATATATTCTATTCTATTCCATTCCATTCTATTCCATATATTCTATTCTATTCCCAATCTAGACCAGACCAGACCAGACCAGAAGTGACATGATAGCAGTCTTCCAATATCTCAGCTGCTGCCCCAAAGAAGAGGGAGTCAAGCTATTCTCCAAAGCACCAGAAGGCACAACAAGAAACAACGCATGGAAACTAATCAAGGAGAGAAGCAACCTGGAATTAAGGAGGTATTTCCTTACAATAAGAACAATTAACCAGCGGAACTGCTTGCCTCCAGAAGTTCTAACTGTCAGGAAATTTCTCCTTATTTTCTAGGCTGAATCTCTCCTTGGATCAGTTTCCATCCATTGTTCCTTCTCTGGCCTTCGGGTGCCTTGGAAAATAGCTTGACTCCCTCTTCTTTGGGGCAACCCCTGAGATATTGGGACACTCCTATCATGTCTCCCCTGGTCCTTCCCTACTGACTACCCTGATTTGCAGCCCGAGACAATATCCGCTTCACCACAACGCAGGGAATTGAACCTCTTGCCGAACAGGTAGTTATAACGGGGACCTCTTGAATGGAAAAAACACAAAGTCCACTCACACGCTGGCTTACAGGTTGTCGGAATCTGCAGGCCAGGTCAGAAGATGATTGAGGAACGCTGGGAATTGAAGTCCACCCACCTTCACACCTTCGGCAAGGTTGAGAGACCCCGCACTAAAGACGAGATCGGAAATGTCCCAAATGTGCTTTTTTCAGGAGGCAACTGGACCTTCAGGTTTTTTTCTTTTAAGACGTTACCCTTCTCATCCAAGAAGCTCTGACTGGGGGGGGGGGGGGGGATGGAAGTCTGCAAGGAGTATAAATCCTTCCCTTCTCCACCCTCCAGTCAGAGCCGAAGAAGCTTCTTGGATGAAAAGCGAAAGGTCTTCAAAAGAAAAAAAGACAAGGAAATCCAAGCCCCTTTGGAGCAACCGTGACTGGGAGGAGGGAGAATCTCTATAGACTTTTACCTATGCAATTTGGGATGGACACTCTTTGAATGGTGTAGGAGTAGGAACGGATTTCCAGAGGGAAAACTGCAGGCTACAGGAACCATTTGCCCCACTCAGGTGACCCTGAGAATACAGATAAATCTCCAAGTGGCCTCAACGACCCTCCAAAAGGATGCAAATGACCAGCTGTCTGCAAGGAGTGTCAATCCTTCCCTTCCCCATCCTCCAGTCAGAGCTGAAGAAGCTTCTGGGATGAGAAGTGAAACCTCCTCAAAGACTAATAATAATAATAATAATAATAATAATAATAATAATAATAATAATAATAATAATAATAATGCAGTCCAGTTGCCTCTTGGAAAAAGCTCCTTTGGGACATCCTTGGTCCTAGTTTGGCCTCTCATAGACCACAGAACATAGAATAGTAGAGCTGGAAGGGACCTTGGAGATCTTCTAGTCCAACCCTCTGCTTAAGCAGGAAACCCTAAAACAGCTCGGAGCTGAAGAAGCTCCTCGGAAGAGAAGCGAAACGTCTTCAAGGAAAAACCAGAAAGTCCAGTTGCCTCTTGGAGGGGGGTGGGGGGGGAAGCAGCTTTGGGACACCGTGACGTGGGTGGCTGAGAATCTCCATAGACACAAGACTGGAAACTTGTGGCCACTTTAGTGTGTGTGTGTGTACACAAGCTCCAGGCCAGGCAGGATAGGTTTCCGATTCTTGGCTCCACGTGACCTCCTGGAAATCAAATTCTGAGAAGGGCCTCCTCGTCTGCCGGAGATAACCGCATCCCCCAGGGCTATCAAGAGCTGCAAGCTGTTGGGAGGGACTCTCGGCTGGGGAGGGGGTGGGGGAGGCCTCTTTTTTCAGCTGCAAAACTGGGATGCCCAGGGACGGGCCTGGCTGGCTCTCTGCCCTGGGGACGGAACCAGAAGGGACCATTGCTCCTGTCTCTGGGACTGGTGGGGAGGAGGAGGCCCATGGCTTATAACACAGTTCTCCTCCTCTTTTCATGACATGTTGGGAGGAGGAGGAGGAGGAGGAGGCGGAAGAGGAGGTGGTGGTAGAGAAGGAGAAGGAAGAGGAAGAGAGAGAAAAGGAGGAAGAGGGGGAGGAAGAGGAGCAGGAGGAGGAGGAGAAGGAAGAGGAAGAAAAAGAGGAGGAAGAAAAGTAGGAAAAGGAGGAAGAGGAGGAGGAGGAGAAAGAAGAGAAGGAGGAAGAAGAGGAGAAGGAAAAGGAGGAGAAGGAGGAAGAAGATGAGGAGGAGGAGAAAAAGGCGGAGAAAGAGTATCGTGGGGTCATTGATGCTCTGAACTTGGTGGTTTTCTTGCAAATGTTTCCTGACCCAACTAGGGAACATCATCAGTGCTACAAAGGAGTAGGGCCTTGCAGGGAGGAGGAGGAGGAGGAAGACTGTAGAGTCCTTTGTGCCCTCTGAGCTTGGTTGTTTTCTTGAAGTTTCATTACCCTAATTAACTAACTAGGGTTGCTCTGACGAGGTTACCTAGTTTGGGTAATGTAATGGTTGCAAGAAGGCAACCAAGGGACCCCACAGTCCTCCTCCTCCTCCCTGCAAGCCCTCCTCCCTTCCAGCACTGATGACGTTACCTAGCTTGGGTCACGAAACGCCTGCAAGAAAACCACCCAGCTCAGAGTCAACCCGGAGCTACAAATATTCTCCGTTATTGATGCAAAGCGTCACCCTGAAAAATATGCTGGAGGCATTTTCGAAAGCTCCTGGGGCATAAATAATGTTCTCTCCAACCATCCCACCACAATGCTCTCCTGAGAACACGGTCACCACGATACCAAAGAAGATGTGGAGACTCTAGAAAGAGCGCAGAGAAGAGCAACCAGGATGATGAGGGCGCTGGAGGCTCAAACATACGATGGGACGGGTGCAGGAACTGGGCCTGGCTAGTCTGGTGAACAGAAGGACCAGGGGAGACAGGAGAGCATCTCCCAATATTGGAGGCGCTGCCCCAGAGAGGAGGAAGGGAGTCAAGCTATTCTCCAAGGAACCTGAAGGTCAAACAAGGAAGAATGGATGGAAACTGACCCAGGAGAGAGTTTGTTAAGTGAATCACTGCAGCTGTTAAGTGAATAACCCGGTTGCTAACTGAATCTGGCCTCCCCAATTGATTTTGCTCGTCAGGTGCGACCGTCGTAAATGTGAGTCAGTTGTCAAGCATCCACATGTAAACCAGGTGACCAAGAGGATGGTGCAACGGTCGTAAAAGTTTGGAAAAATAGTCACCGATGAGTTTTTTCAGTGCCGTCAGTAACTTTGGTCACTAAGTGAGCTGTCGTTAGACGAGGACTATCTGTAGAGCTTTGGCGGACCATGGCGATGCTGCAACGGTCGTAAAAGTGTAAAAAATGGTCACAAGTGGGGTTTTTTCCAGTGCCGTCGTAACTTCAAGGTCACTAAGTGAACTGTCGTAAGACGAGGACTACATGTAGAGCTTTGGCGAGATCGGAGAAGTTTATAGCCTGCAGCGACAACCACGCAAGCCTTGAAAGGCATTCTCACACACACACACACCCGCTTTCTCCCTGGGCAAGGAGCAGGAGCGACTTCCTTAACACCTTCTGGGCACGCTAAGTGAAGCGTGACAGATCTTTGGACCAGGGCTTGAACCCAGGACTTGCCTCAACATGTTCGGACGCCTCCCCTTTGGAGAGGAAATATTTGGCATTCCTGGCTTACCCAACCAGCCCTTCGGAGGTAGCAACGGTCAGAACTGGTACACACGGTGACTAAGCTCCCCGCTTCTTTGCACACTCATGGAGGAAGGACAGGGCACGCGGCAATCAGCTGCAAATCTGGTGTGTGTGTTTGTGTGTGTGCCTGTATGTTTCCCATGACTGCGTGGTCATTGCATGACGGCAGAGAAGCGCAGGGGACTGGGCAGCTCAAAGGCTCAGCATCCTCTTTCTATGCTGAGCAGGGAGCTCCAAATATGTCAGACCTGCGGACTTCAGCTCCAAGAATGCCCCAGCCGCACAACCGTAACACTTGGGGACTTCCAGTCGTGCCGGCTGGGGAATTCTGGGAACTGAAGTCCGCAAGCCTTAAAGTTGTGCCGGCTGGGGAATTCTGGGAGTGGAAGTCCACAAGTCTTAAAGTTGTGCCGGCTGGGGAATTCTGGGAGCTGAAGTCCACAAGTCTTAAAGTTGTGCCGGCTGGGGAATTCTTGGAACGGAAGTCCGCAAGCCTTAACGTTACCATGTTTGGAGACCCCTGCTCTAGAGGAAGTCTCTAAGCCAGTGGCCCCTCACCTTTCTTCCTTTGCAGGCTGGCAGGGAAAGCAGGAGAGGAAATGGCCTGGGGGGGGGGGCAGGTGCACATGCTTGCCAGCTCCGTTTTCGTGAGGGGAGGGGGAACAGGACTTGTGTGTGTGTGTGAAGGTCCGTTGGCGCGAGTGGTAGATGTGCCCACTGCTCGTTCCAACGGAGCTTTGTGTGAGCTCTCAAGTCCCCTGCCACTCATGGAAATGGAGCCGTGAACTCTTCTGAATGGTGGTAGGCAGATGTTGTTGATCCCTGTGTGCCTGTTGATGGCGGGTTTGTCTGAATGCCAAGCTCTAAAAGGAAATCCCTGGTGTTTTGGGACATGGGATGCTCCCCGTAGTTGCTCAAACGTGCTTTCCAGTTGACACTACGATGAAGTCTGTCACCCTCCACCCGCCATGGTTTCATCATGTCTTCCGACTGCTAGTTGGGGTTTACTCATCATTCCCACAAACAGTGACAGGGCAAACCATTACATTTGAAGAGAAAGCAAACCACTTCCTTCTAGCAAGGATGATGTTACCCGGTTGGGTAATGAAACGTCTGCTACAAAACAGCCAAGCTCAGAGAGCACCAAGAACCTCGGAGTCCTCCTCCTCCTCTCTTCTCCTCCTGCCCTCCTCCCTCTCTGCAATCCCCACTCCCTTCCAGCCCTGATGTTATTACCTAGTTGGGTCATAAGAAGAAAGAAAACAAGAAAACTATCAAGCTCAGGGAGCACCGAGGACCCCACAGTCCTCCTCTTCCTCTTCCTTCTCCTCTACTCCACAAACCCCACTCCCTTCTAACACTGATAACGTTCCCTAGTTGGGTCATGAAACATCTGCAAGGAAACAACCAAGCTCAGAGCGCACCAAGGACCATGTCCCTGTCTCAGGGGAATCTTTTTTAAAAAACTACCTCCAGCCCTGTGATCTCCCTGTGGTCTCCCGGCTGAGCAGGCGCATCCTTGCCAAAGCTTTCTGAGATTGGCCGGCCCTGCCTAAGGAGTCCAGCATGGCTGGGCTGGCTGAGGAATTCTGGGAGTTGAAGTCCACAAGTCGCAAAGTGGCCAAGGATGGAGACAACCCCCCCCCACACACACACACTCTAGAGCAGTGTTTCTCAAACTTGGCGACTTTAAGTCCTGTGGACTTCAACTCCCAGAATCCCCCAGCCAGCATAGCTGGCTGGGGAATTCTGGGAGTTGAAGTCCACTGGACTTAAAGTTGCCAAGTTTGAGAAACACTGCTCTAGAGGATTCCAGAAATATCCATTTGATATTTTCCCCCCTCTGGGATCCTGGGCTGGATGGGGAGAAGCCTAAACTGGGAGGGGGTCCCTCTCTAAGCTTCCAACGTCTGATGCTTACTCGCAGGGCGTGCCCCCAGCCCGAGGGGGCTGGATTAGCCCCAGTGAGCCTGGCAGGTGCAGCCGGGGTTTCCAACTGTTATGCAAATGACTTCGTTGGGACCAGCTGGTCTCTTTCAGCAAAGACCCAGGGAGGGAATGCTGGTCCCCCAGCAGAGCAAACAAGCCCTGATCGGCCTCCGTTGCCTCTCCATGCAGAGCGGAAAGGGTTAAGGCGTCACAGGGGAGTGTGTGTGTGTTTGGGGGGCTCCCTCCCTCCCTTCCCTCCCCCACCCCCAAGGCTTGGGAACCAAGTCAGCAAGATGCCTGGCTTCACCCCTAGTGGCATTCGAGCCCCAAAGGGGGCAAGGGAGGGGGGATGAGGATGCCCAGCCCCCCCTCCTCTCTCAAACTGCCCACCCCAAAGTATTTAGAAGAGAATACAATAGCAGAGTTGGAAGGGACCTTGGAGGTCTTCTAGTCCAACCCCTTGCCTAGGCAGGAAAGCCTACACCACTTTAGTCAAATGGCTATCCAACATCTTCTTAAAGACTTCCAGTGTTGGGTCTTTTACAACTTCTGGAGGCAACTTTGGTTCCACTGATTAATTGTTCTCACTGTCAGGAAGTTTCTCCTTAGTTCTAAGTTGCTTCTCTCCTTGATTAGTTTCCACCCATTGCTTCTTGTTCTACCCTCAGGTGCCTTGGAGAATAGCTTGACTCCCTCTTCTTTGGGGCAACCCCTGAGATATTGGAACAATGCTATCATGTCTCCCCTGGTCCTTCTCTTCATTAAACTAGACACACCCATTGGGCAGATTGGCAGTGGTGGCAAGCCATTTCCTAGCTGGCATTGTTGGCATTTCTACATTTTTTTAGGAGGGGGGGGGGAACCCCTGGCAGAATTTCCAGCCAGAACTGGTAAAGGCAGGTTTGGCTGCCAACAAGGGTTTTGGTGGGCAAGCAGAAAGCCTGTGTATACCAGGAAGTGGGGGAGGGGGGAGAACCAAACTGATGTGCCAGCGGTGACGTTCCCAGAGGTCCCCACCAGCCTGAGTCCTCCCTCACCCACTTAGAAAGGAAGAGAGGTGAGATAAGGGGTCTTTGGTGCCCTCTGAGCTTGGTTGTTTTCTTGCAGGCATTTCATGGCCCCACTAGGTAACGACATCAGTGCGGAAGGGAGTGGAGTGTGTGGAGAGGAAGAGGAGGACTTAGGGGGTCCTTGGTGCTCTCTTGAGCTTGTTTTCCTTGCAGATGGTTCATGGCCCAACTAGGTAACATCATCGGGACAGAAGGGAGTGGGGTTGGCAGGGGGGTGGGGAGGGAGGAGACTGTGGGCTCCTTGATACTCTTTGAACTTTTTTTCTTGACCCAACCAGGGAACATCATCAGTGCTAGAAGGGAGGGGTGGATGTGAGGAAGAGGAGGAAGAAGAGGGCAACTGTGGCCTCCATGATGCTCTCTTGAGAATGGGTTCTTGCAGGCATTTCATGACCCAACTAGATAACATTATCAGTGCAGAAGGGAGTGGGGTTTGCAGGGAGGAGGAGGAGGAGGACAACTGTTGGTGATCTTGGTCATTTTCTTGTAGACGTTTCATGACCCAACTAGGTAACCTCATCAGTGGTAGAAAGGAGTGGGGCCTGCTGCTGATGTTCCCTGGACATTTTCTTATCCATGTATTAATACTCTTTGGAACTTTTGAGGAGGCTGAGACCCAAAATAGGTAATAATCAACGCTGCTGATGGTGTGAACAGAGAACAACGGAGCTGGAAGGAACCTGGGAGATCTTCTAGTCCAACCTCCTATAGCAGGGGTGTCCAAACTTGGGAACTTTAAGACTTGTGGACTTCAACTCCCAGAATTCCCCAGCCAGCATAGCTTAAAGTCTTAAAGTTCCCAAGTTTGGACACCCCTGTCCTATACCAGTGCAGGAAACCCCATAGTAGGGTTAACCTTTTCGGCCTCATGTGCCGAAACTGGAGTGCGCATGCGGAAGAGAGCAGCTGGCTGGTGCACATGCGCACGATGCAACCTGGAAGAGCAGCTGGTGATGGCGCATATGCCAACAGAGAGGGCTCTGCATGCCACCTCTGGCACCTGTGGCCAAGGTTCGCCATCACGGCCCTATACCATGTTGTCCAATCTCCTCTTAAAAGCCTCCGGCGATGGATCACCCACAACTTCTGGAGGCAAGATGTTCCACCGATTATTCTGGGTCACGAAACGTCTGCAAGGAAACTACCAAGCTGGTATTCTTCTCTATTCTGTACAAAACACTGCATTGCCACTACAAAGAGGATTAGGGGAGGCTGAAACATATGAGGAATGGTTGCAGGAACTGGGAATGTTTAGCTCAAGAGAAAGAAGGACTAGGGGAGACATGATAGCAGTCTTCCAATATCTCAGGGGTTGCCACAAAGAAGAGGGAGTCAAGCTATTCTCCAAGGCACCCGAGGACAGGACAAAAAGCAATGGGTGGAAACTAATCAAGGAGAGAACCTCTCTCTCTCATCTATCTATTATCTCTCTCTCTCTCATCTATCTATCTATCTATCTATCTATCTATCTATCTATCTATCTATCCATCCATCCATCCATCCATCCATCCATCCATCCATCCATCCATCATCTATCTATCGTCTATCTATCGTCTATCTATCTACCGTATCTATCACCTATCTATCACCTATCTATCTATCTATCTATCTATCTATCTATCTATCTATCTATCTATCTATCTATCTATCTATCTATCTATCTAATCATCTATCTAATCATATCAACTATATATCTATCTATCCATCTATCCATATCTCTATCAATCTGTTATCATATCAACAATTTATCTCTAGCTATCCATCCATCTAGCTATATCTGTCTGTCTGTCTATCTATCATATCCATCCATCCATCCATCCATCCATCCATCCATCCATCCATCCATCCATCCATCTATCTATCATCTATCTATCTATCAGTCTACCAATATCTCAGGGGTTGCCTCAAAGAAGAGGGGGTCCACCTATTCTTCAAAGCACCTGAGGGCAGAACAAGAAGCAATGGGTGGAAACTAATCAACCTCCAACACTCTTTATTCTGTAATTCCGTAAGGGTCTCCTGCTTGAGCAGGGGGCTGGACTAGAAGACCTCCAAGGTCCCTCCAACTCTCTTTATTCTGTAATTCCATAAGGGTCTCCTGTTTGAGCAAGGGGGTTAGACTAGAAGACCTCCAAGGTCCCTTCTAATTCTGTAAATCTGCCAAGCGGGATAGGACAACTTTGACCCAAAGGCCGCTCTTAAGAGATTAGCACCTGCTGGGCGGGGTTTCCCTCCCCCAGATGATCCCGGTTAATGCCCTTTGACTCTGCCCCTCCCCCCTCCCCTTTAATGGACATCTGTTGCCTGAGCCTCCCTCGGGAGGGGGGGGAGGGCTTTGTTGAAGGTGGGGCCGCCTTGCACCCGATAAGACCGGCATTAAGCAGGTCGACTGTGGGGTCTGGCTAAGTCTCTTTGGGGGGGGGGGTCATCGCTTTAGTGGATCGGGAGTAATCCTGATTTTCCTCTCGTTTGCTTGCAAAACAACCCTGCGAAGCAGGCCAGCACCGCTCCCATCTCAGGGTTCTTCACGCTTAGGGGGTGTATGGGGCACTCTCGAGAAAAGCAGAGGCAAGGTCCATCTAGGTCAGCTGTCCAGGCACAAGATGGGCCGGACTTTAATGGTTCCACTTTACAAGGAGTCCTCGGCTTACGGCCACAATTGAGCCCGAAATTTCGGTTGCTAAGTGAAACATATGCCCCGTTTTACGACCTTTCTTGCCACCGTTGTTAAGTTAGTCGCTCGGTTGTTAAACGAATCCGGCTTCCCCGTTGACTTGGCTTCTCAGAAGGTCGCAAAAGGGGATCACGTGACCCCGGGACACTGCGACCGTCATAAATACGAGTCAGGTGCCAAGGGTCTGAATTTTGATCATGTGACCCTGGGGATGCTGCAATGGGCGTAAGTGTGATAAATGGTTCCAGGTCCGATTTAACTGTGAACAGTCACTAAATGAACCGTTGTAAGTCGAGGACGACCTGTATAGCAAAGGCTATTCGATACTTCAGACTTCCGAAGAAATTACAATGGCACTAGAAAAAGTCACTTAGGCCGGTCCTCGCACTTATGACCGTTGCTGCATGCCCCTTGGGCACGTGATCAAAAATCAGCCTCTTGGCAAGGGATTCGTATTTATGACGGTCAAGCGACCTTTTGACAAGCAAAGGCCATTCTGGGAAGCCTGGGTCACTTTGGGACCGTGTCCTTAACTTCACAACTGCAGGGATTCACTTAACAGGTGTGGCGAGAAAGGTCGTAAAACGGGGCAGAGCTCGCGTAACAAACATCTCGCTTAGCGACAGAAATTCTGGGCTCCGTTGTGGCTGTACGCCGAGGATTAACTGGGTAGGCACTTAATCTAACTAACTAACCCTGTGATTCTCAACCTTGGCAATTTTAAGTCCTGTGGACTTCAACTCCCAGAATCCCCCAGCCAGCATAGCTGGCTGGGGAATTCTGGGAATTGAAGTCCACAGGACTTAAAATTGCCAAGGTTGAAAAACACTGGGGGGGGGGGGAGTTTTGGGCCTAAGCCACCCCGAATTACCTCTATGTTAAGATAAGGGGGGGAGGGAATAAATTTAATAGAAAGAAATGACTACCGTATTTTTCAGAGTATAAGACGCAACTTCCTCCCCCCAAAGAAAGAGGGTGAAAATCTGGGTGTGTCTTATACACTGAATACAGCATTTTTTTGCCTCCTGAAACCCCGCCCCCTTTGCAAAAATGGCCATGCATAGCCTTTAGGGGGCTTCCAGAGTGCGGGTGGGGGGGGCAAAAACGAGTGAAAAATGGGTCGTTTTTCGCTCCTTTTTGCCCCCAGAAGCAATCTACAAGCCTCCTAAAGGCTATGCATGCCCGTTTTTGGACAAAAAATGGGCTCATTTCCACGAAAAAGGGGCCTTTTCGGGGAGCTCTGCAGAGTGCAAAAACTTTTAATTTTAATTTGCCTCTTATACTCTGAAAAATACGGTAAATAAAAATGTCCACTCTTTTCTTTCAAGGCGGGATTTCCTGCTGCTCCTCCCGCAGAGACGGGAACTAGGATGGTGCGAAGTCCAAGTGTTGGATGGAGCTTGGACATTTAGGGGGTTTTAGCCACGCGGGTTCAGAGTTCACCGCTGGCACCCATCTCTGGTGCCGCCACTCGAATGTGCAAAGAGAGAGAGAGAGAGAGAGAGAGAGAGAGAGAGAGAGAAAGAAAGGAGGAAGAGGAAACGAATTGAGGAAGCACCCTATAAAACAGCCTTTTTCAACTTCAGTCGCTTTCAAGATGGATGGACTTCAACTCCCAGAATTCCCAGGTCTTCCAATCCAACCCCAGGCTCAAGCAGGAGACCCTATACGCATGCATGCTGGAAGTGGCACGCAGAGTCATCTCTCCAGGCGCGCCAGCCGTCGCCCGATGCTCTTCCGGGTTCCGGCGGGCACGAGCCCCTGCCAGCTGGTCTTCATGCGCCCCGGGAGCACTGGAAACTGGAAGAATAGCTCTGTGGTGCGTATCTGCGCGCTGGGAAGCTGAGCTTCCGGTTTCTGGCATGCCAACTGGTCTTCATGTGCTCCCAGAAAGACCAGGTGACTGTCGCGCATGGGCACGCCAGAAACTGGAAGCTCAGCTTCCCGGTGCCAGGGAACTGCTCTTCCAGTTTCCGGCACTCCCATGCGTGGCTCCCGTTTCGGCACTTGGTGCTGAAAAGGTTCACCAACACTGCCCGATGGCATTCTGGACAAATGGCTGTTCAATCTCTTCTTAAAAGCCTCCAGTGTCTCCACTGCCACAACGTCTAGTGGCAGGCTGTTCCACTGGCTGATTGTTCTCCTGAGTTCCAGGTTGCTTCTCTCCTTGATGAGTTTCCACCCGTTGCTTCTTGTCCTGCCTTCGGGTGCTTTGGAGAATAAGTTGACCCCCCCTTCCTCTTCTTTGGGGCAGCCCCTCAAATACTGGACCTCTTGCTCTCGTGTGCCCCCTAAGTCCTCCTCTTTGTTAAGCTAGACGTAGTTACTTCCTCATTGCTCCACCACGCCTGTCTCCTTCAAGCCCATAAAAGCCACCGCAGGAAGAAAAAGGACCGTGTGCCATGACTACTCCGAGGTCAATCCCACCACGTTCACCCCAGTTACTTCCAGGTGAGGCTGCCAAGGCCTGCCCAAGCCAGACAAGTCGAAAGTCCAGGGGCCGTTCCCCGGTGTGGAGGAGGAGGAGGAGGAGGAGGAGGAGGGCAGGCTCAGGGCTCCAAGGCCCTGGCTCTGCAGAAGGCAGCGCCAGCTGATCTGCCAAGGCAAACCACCCGTGCAATTCCCCCTGCATGGCTCAGAAGGAAAAACACGGCACCGAAATGCCACCCTGGGGGTTTGTGGGGGGAGGTGTTGCAGGCTGTTTAACTCCCCCTTCGCTGCTCCTCCCTTCCTCCGCCTGCCGCTTTCCCCCAGAGAAGCAGAGGGAGGGGGAGGGAGAGGGGGGGCAGGGAGGCTCCGATTCCCCACGAAGGGAATCCTCGGGGATGGCGCAGGGAGGTCCACGTGAGCTGATTCCCCCGAGCAACACGTGACACTGCACAGAGGCACAGGCTGCGCACAAGAGCTGCACTGGGTGTCCCTGCCTGGATGTTGTCCCAGGTCTTCCTTCCTTCCTTCCTTCCTTCCTTCCTTCCTTCCTTCCTTCCTTCCTTCCTTTCTTCCTTCCCTCCCCCCTCCCCTAATCTCCCATCCCTTCCTCTTTGCTTGATTTCCTCTCCTTCCTTCCTTCCTTCTCCTTCTTTTCCTTCCTCCATCCCTCCTTGATCTTCCTTCCGTCCCTCCTTCCTTGATCTCCTCCCTTTCCTTCTCCTTTATTTTTCTTCTTTTCCTCCCTCCCTCCTTGGTCTCCCTTCCTTCCCTCCTTCCTTGATCTCCTCCCCCTTCTTTATTTTCCTTCTTTCCCCCCCCTCCCTCCTTGACCTTCCTTCTTTCCTTCCCTTCCTCTTTGATCTTCCTTCCTTCCCTTCCTCCCAATCTTTACTTTCCTTCTTTTCCTCCCTCCCTCCTTGGTCTCCCTTCCTTCCCTCCTTCTCTCCTTCCTTGATCTCCTCCCCCTTCTTTATTTTCCTTCTTTTCCTCCCTCCCTCCTTGGTCTCCCTTCCTTCCCTCCTTCTCTCCTTCCTTGATCTCCTCCCCCTTCTTTATTTTCCTTCTTTTCCTTCCTCCCTCCCTCCTTGACCTTCCTTCTTTCCTTCCCTCCCTCCTTCCCTCAGAGCCAGCTCCAAATAAAGCAGGAGATAAAACAAGCCAAAGGGAGTAGAATTGCAGGGGGGGGAAGGAAGGCAGAATAAGTGGGTCAGGCCAGCCCCTGCACGGTAGAGCCCCCGCGTGGGTGCCGGCTGGCTGCTCAGCCACACACACACACCTGCTCCTGTGGCCCCCCAGCTGCAGCCATCTGCCAGCTAACGGTCCGGCCCCACAGGCGGAAGCTCCATGGCCCCCCTCCATCATCTTGCCCCCAGCTGTTTTGCTTGTGCAACTCGGTGGAACTCAACCCTTCACCCCCCCCCACCGGTGCCAATCCGGGGCAGCACGAAAACAAGCCCAGATGCGCCCTACGGGGGGATTGGGCCTGAAAAGAAGGGCCAGGGAAGGCAGCCTATTCTCCAAAGCTCCAGGAAGGCGGGACAAGAAGCAACAACGGATGGAAACTAATCAAGGAGAGAAGCAACCTGGAAGGAAGGAGGCATTTCCTGACACTGAGAGCAATTGACCAGTGGAACTGCTTGCCACCAGGAGTTGTGGGGGCTCCAACACGAGAGGCTTTCAAGAAGAGAGCGGGCAGGCATTTATTTAGAATGGTGTAGGGTTTCCTGCTTGAGCAGGGGGTTGGACTAGATGACCTCTGAGCTCCCTTCCAACTCTGGTATTCTGTTATTGGGTAGGTCTAGTTTAATGGAAAGAAGGACCAGGGGAGACATGATAGCAGTCTTCCAATATCTCAGGGGTTGCCCCAAAGAAGAGGGAGTCAAGTTATTCTCCAAGGCACCTGAGGGCAGAACAAGAAGCAATGGGTGGAAACTAATCAAGGAGAGAAGCAACTTAGAAATAAGGAGAAACTTCCTGACAGCGAGGACAATTAAACAGTGGAACTGTTTGCCACCAGAAGTTGTGGGTGGACTTCAACTCCCAGAATTCCCCAGCCAGCTTTGGGAATTGAAGTCCACCCATCTTCAAGGGCCCAAGATTGAGACGTATTAATCTAAGTCAGCAACCTTAAACACTCAAAAGGGCCACAAATGCCCTAACCGGAAGCCCCCCGTTCAATTCTGGAGCCAACAGGAAGTCCGGTTCCCCCACCATAGAGTCTCTTCCTAGTGTGGCATCCTTTTTCCTCTACCAACCGGACGTCCAGTTCCCCCACCATAGAGTCTCCTCCTAGCGCGGCGTCCTTTTTCCTCTCCCTGTCCTAACGGAAAGCCCTATCCATTGTGGAGCCGACCGGCAACAGGGGGCCGCAGCAGAGGGATGAGAGAGCCACTTGCGGCTCCGGAGCCGCACAATTGCCAACCCCTGATCTAACTTGAAAGGGCCCTCTGCCCCTCACCGCACCTGCGATCAAACCAAACCAGTGGCGCCTCACTCAGTAGTTCCACTCAGGTACCCCAGTCGTCGTCCCCCTCCCCAGCTCGAGCGACGAGTGCCATATTGAGGCTGGCAAAGTCGCTAAACTTCGCAGCTTTCCCGATTGCACAGCAAAACCAGAGAGAAAAGAAGATGGCTCAGAAGTGACATTCAGCCTTGCCTCCCCTCCCACCCACCCCCTCGACCACGGGGGGGCGGGGGGGAGATGTGTGTGCGCTCCCCAGCACGTCCTATTATATAACATCTCACATCATTTTTCTGAGTCAGGGCTGGAGTATCGCGCGCCCAGCCTGCGTTTTTCTGCACTCTGAAAGAAGCAGAGAAGCGGCGCTTGTGCGACGAAGAGGAAGGGCCTGGGGGTGACTTGTGAGAAGCCACACTGTGTGTCTGTGTGTGCGCGCGCGCTCTTTGCACTGATCTTGTTGATCGACGGGTGGAAAGTGATCAAGAGATGCAACCTAGGCCTAAGAAACAATCTGTGGGACAGAAGTTGCCTTCAGAAGTCGTGGGAGCTTCATCCCTGGAGGCTTTCAAGAAGAGGCTGGACTGCCATCTGTCAGAGATGCTGTAGGCAGGGTCTCCTGCTTGGGCAGGGGGTTGAACTAAATGACCTCCAAGGTCCCTCCCAACTCTGTTCATCTGTATGTGGTGGCATGATAGCAGTCTTCCTACATCTCAAGGGCTGCCACAAAGAAGAAGGAGTCCAATTATTCCCCAAAGCACCTGAAGGCAGGACAAGAAGCAACGGATGGAAATAGGTATGGGGTCTCCGGCTTGAGCAGGGGGCTGGACTAGAAGATCTCCAAGGTCCCTTCCAACTGTGCCATTCTATGTTCTTAGTGGGGTACTGAAGCTGGCCTTCTGGGATGCCCAACAATTCCCCAACCTCCAGAATAACAGACTTATTCTTAGGGGTTTGTGGGTGCTCCATCGTAGAGCTGGAAGGGTCCTTGGAGGTCTTCTATCCCAACCCCCTGCTCAGGCAGAAGATCCTATCCCATTTCAGACAAGTGGCTGTTCAGTCTCTTCTTAAAAGCCTCCAGTGTTAAGAACATCCACAACTTTTGGTGGCAACCAGAGATTAATTGTTCTCCCTGTTAGGTAGTTTCTTCCAGTTCCATCACTGGAGTTTTTAAAGAAGGGATTGGAAGCCATTTGTTTGACATGATACATGGTCTGCCTTGGGGGTTGGACTAGAGGACCTCCAAGGTCCCTTCCAACCCTGTTATTCTATATTCTGCATGAAACACTACGCTATCACTACAAAGATGACCAGAGGTCAGGATGCTAAATCATATGATGAACAGTTGCAGAACTGTTTAGTTTAATGACATGATAGCAGGTTTCCAGTATTTTGAGGGGCTGCCCCAAAGAAGTGGGAGTCAAGCTATTCTCCCAAGCACTTGAAGGCAGGATAAGAAGCAACGGCTGAAAACCCACCAAGTGGGTTGGACTAGAAGACCTCCAAGGTCCTTTCCTGTCCTGTCCTATTTCGAATTCTATCCTATCCCATCCCATATTTTCTATTCTATTCTATTCTATTCTATTCTATCCTATCCTGCATCCTATCCTATCCTGTTCCATATTTCCTATCCTATCCCATCCCACCCATCCTAAATAATCAAGGAGAGAAGCAACCTGGAATTAAGGAGAAACTTCCCAACAGTGAGGGCAATTAGCCAGTGGAACTGCTTGCCTCCAGAGGTTGTGGGGGCTTCATCACTGGAGGCTTTCAAGAAGAGACTGGACAGCCATCTATCAGAAATGGGATAAGCTCTCCTGCCTGAGCAGGGGGTTAGACTAGAAGACCCCCGAGGTCCCTCCCAACTCTGTTATTCTGTTATGTACACCCCGTGAATCACAAAACAGCCTTCAGCCAAGTCACCAAAACTTCACAATCTCCCACAGCAGCAGCAGCAGAAGAAGAAAACTCGGCTCTAAAATGTCCTCTAAATTCAGAAAGAAAATTCATAAATGTGTGCCAGGATCCTCTCCGTCAAAAGCCAAAAGCAAAGGGGGGAAAAAAAGAAGCCTGAAGCTTGCACTGGCTCCCCCCCCCCCCCACACACACACACACATTGCATTCTCTGCGCCAGGAATGCGACCTGGGAGAGGAAATGGTGGGGAGGGAAGTCATTCCATTGGCATTTCCTGAAAAGCTCCGCAGAATCCCCTCCCACTTCCGAATCGGCTTGGGCGGCTGCCAGCCGGAGAAGACAGCCCAGCCTCCTCCCGCCCCTCCAACTGCAGGGGCTACCTGCGGCTGGAAGCTCGGGCTTTGCGTCAGGAGCTGGGAAGCCACGGGGGTCTTCCTGGGAAGCCGAGCTCCTGGCGCATTGCCGCGCATACAAAATAAGAGAAGAGCGGAGTTGGAAGGGACCTGGGAGGTCTTCCTAGTCCAAGCCCCTGTTCACGCAGGAGACCCTTTCTGGAGATGGCGAACCTATGACATGCATGCCAGAGGTGGCACATGCGCCATTGCACGCTGGTCTTCACGGGCAGCAGAGCATGGGAAAATGGCCTCAAAAGGGCCAAAAACCAGACCACTTTCAGGCTGTTTTAGGGATCAAAAAACAGCCCGGGAAACGGCCGAAAACAGCCCAAATTTGGCCGAAAAAGAGGCATACACGCCTTTCCATTTCATATTCACCCACACGCCTGTTTCGGTTTGGGCACTTGGTGCCAAAAAGGTTCACCGTCCCTGCCCTGTTCCATTCCAGACAAATGACTGTTTGTCTCTTCTTAAAAGCCTCCAATGACGGATCACCCACAACTTCTGAAGGAAAGCCACCCCACTGATTCATTGTGGGTGGGCAGGAAATTCCTCCTCAATTCTAGGCTGCTTCTCTCCTGGATTAGTTTCCACCCATTGCTTCTTGTCCTGCCTTCTGGTGCTTTGGAGAATAGCTTGACTCCCTCTTCTTTGGGGCAACCCCTGAGATATTGGAAGGCTGCTGTCATGTCTCCCCTGGTCCTCCCCCCCCCCACTAGAGTAGACATACCCAGTTCCTGCTCTTCGTATATTTTAGCCTGCTGAGGAGTCGGGCTGGGAATATGGGTGTAGCCAATGACGAAGGAAAATGGACATTTAAGAGTGCAGTGAAATGAGAACCAGGAGACTCTAGAAAGAGTGCAGAGAAGAGCAACGAAGAAGATTAGGGGACTGGAGGCTAAAACAGATGAAGAACGGTTGCAGGAACTGGGTATGTTTAGTACAATGAAAAGAAGGACTAGTGGTGAAGAGAAGGACCAGGGGAGACATGATCGAAGTCTTCCAGTATTGGAGGGGCGGCCCCAGAGAGGAGGGGGCCAAGCTATTCTCCAAAGCACCCGAAGGCCAGACAAGGAAGAATGGATGGAAACTGATCAAGGAGAGATTCAACCTGGAAATAAGGAGGAACTTTCTGACAGCGAGACCAATCAACCGATGGAACAGAAGTTGCCTTCGGAGGTTGTGGGAGCTTCCATCCCTGGAGGCTTTCAAGAAGAGACTGGACTGCCCTCTGTCAGAAATGTTGTAGGGTCTCCTTCTTGGGCGGAGGGTTGGACTAGATGACCTACAAGGTCCCTTTCAACTCTGTTCATCTGTATCTGTATGTGGTGGACTGATAGCAGTCTTCCAATATCTCAGGGGCTGCCCCAAAGAAGAGGGAGTCAAGCTATTCTCCAAAGCCCCTGAGGGCAGAACAAGAAGCAATGGGTGGAAACTAATCAAGGAGAGAACATATATGTAATTCTCTCCCTCCCTCCCTCCCTCCCTCCCTCCTCTCTCTCTCATCTATCATCTATCTATCTATCTATCTATCTATCTATCTATCTATCTATCTATCTATCATCTATCTATCTATCTATCTATCTATCTATCTATCTATCTATCTATCTATCTATCTATCATCTATCTATCTATCTATCATCTATCATCTGTCTGTCTTCCAATATCTCAGGGGTTGCCCCAAAGAAGAGGGAGTCAAACTATTCTCCAAAGCACCTGAGGGCAGAACAAGAAGCAATGGGTGGAAACTAATCAAGGAGAGAAGCAACCTAGAACTGAGGAGAAATTTCCTAAGAATGAGAACAATCAAGCAGTGGAATGACTTTTTAGAAAGCCATTTGTCTGGAATGCTGTGGGGTCTCCTGCTTAGCCAGGGGTGGGACTAGAAGGTCCCTTCCAACCCTACCATTTTATGTCCCGTGCCGCTGTTGGGAAGGATCCTGTCTCCGGGTTTTATAAGGTAATGGGGGGGGGGGGGGGGGGAAACCCAGGTCTTTTGCCTTGCAAATGTGGCAGTGCCTGTAGCGCCAAAGGTGCGCTCGGAGGCGCAAATCACCTTTTAGGCCAGGACACCCTCGCCTGCCTGGATCACATGCTGGACGGGCAATGCCACAGGCCTGACAACCGCAAGCCGCCGTACGGATCCTTCTCTCTCTCATTAAATCCGCTGGGGATTCGATCCGTGGTTTGCACGCCAGCTTCGATCCACGGGGCCCTCCCTCAAAAGGAACAGCAGGCGAGTCGAGGCTTCCCAGGAAGGTTTGGGGTGTTCCCAGGCGTCTCGCCACACGCCATGCGCAAACCGAGTTCACAGACACACCTACCTGCCCTGCTCACATTCCAGCCCCGTGAAACAAACAGGCCGTGGCCAAAAGAAGCCAGTTGCTGAGTTTTAATCCCAGCACCCATTCCACACAACGGGAGGGTGTTTAATGTTGAACCTGGCAAACGCTGCCCTCTCTATGGTTGCCCTGAACACATGGCTGCCTTTTAGGGTTATAGGGACCCTCTCACGGCTTGGCCTAGGGGTGCTGCCCTAGCAGCCCTCCCCACCCACCCCCACCCCCGAAAAAAGCAGCACAGAAGAGGCAGCCTGGGTGGGCTGCAGGGAAGAAGGAGCATAGGAGGAGGAGGAGAATAGTAGAAGAAGAAGAAAAGGAGAATAGAAGGAGGGGAACAGAAGAAGGGAAAGGATGGGATGGGAGGAGGAGGAAGAGGAGGGGAAGGAGAATAGTAGAAGGAGAGAAGAAGGGAAGAAGGACAAGGAAAAGCAGAGGAAGAGAAGAAGAATGGAATGGAATGTGGATAGGAGGAGGAGGAAGAGGAGGAGAACAGAAGAAGGGGAAGAATGGGAGAAAGGAGGAGGAAGAGGAGAATACTAGAAGGAGAGAAGAAGGAGAAGGGAAGAAGGACAAGGAGAAGCAGAAGAAGAGAGGAAAATGGGATGGAATGAAATGGGAGGAGGAGGAAGAGGAGGAGGAGAACAGAAGATGAGAAGAATGGGATGGAACGGAAGGAGGAGAAGGAGAAGAATAGTAGAAGGAGAGAAGAAGGACAAGGAGGAGACAAAAAGGAGAATGGGAGAAGAAGAATGGAACATGAATAGGAAGAAGAGGAGGAGGAAAGTAGAAGAAGAGAAGAGAAGAAAGAGAATAATGGGATGGGATAGGATGGCAAGGAAGGAGGAGAAGAAAGAGAAGGAGATGGAAAGAAGAACAAGGAGGAGAAGGGAAGGGAATGAGGAGGAGGAGGAGGAGGAGGAGGAGGAGGTGAGGGAGAAGAGAAGGAAGGGAGAAGGAAGGAAGAGGAGGAGAAAGAGAAGGAAGGGACAGTCGCTGCCTTCCCAACAGGGCCTGGGCAGACCCACCCACCCAAACCGCCCTTTGACACCACGTTCTCCACCCCCTCCCCTTCCAACCCCCCCCCCCCTCCGTTTCTCCCCCGCCCTGAAGAGGAAAGGACGGGAAGGGACACCTCTGCCTAGCCAACGTGTCCCCCAGGCACTCTTCGCCAAGGTCCTCCCTCAGCATCAAATGCGGGGGGGGGGGGGGGGGCGCTCAGGGGAATGCATGCAAGGCTGCTCCCTGCCAGGGACAGGCCTGCCAGAACATGTATGCCTCCGGGTAGCTCTCTTTCTTGGCAGCTCCGCCCTGCCCGCAGAGGCCTCGTTCCAGAGGGCCAGGCCGAGGAGGCTCTGCTTCCCTGGCCCTCGAGAGAGAGAGGGAGGATGCCAAGCGCACAGGAGCTCGGGGGTGGGGGGGTGGGCTTGGGTCAGAGGCAGGGGAAACAGCCCACTCCCCTCCATCCCAGGGGTTCTCCAGGCCATCGGCCCAAGAGAAGAGCAAGCCCGTGATGGCAAACCTATGGCAATGTGCCCAAAATGGCACGTGGAGCCACGTCGGCTGGCACGCATGGCATCGCCCGTTTCCTGGTGTGCATCAGTTGTTTTCTGCATGTGCGGCACTGGCAGAAACCGGAAGAGCTGCTCCTCCAGTTTCCATTGTGCCCATGCGCGCCAGCCAGCTGATCACCGTGCGTGCATGCGCACCAATAACTGGCTGACAAGCTGTCCGGTGCGCCTGAGCACGCTAGAAAACCATAAAGTTCGTTTCCCAGCACACGTGTGGCCACTTGGCAGCTTCTCTTCCAAGGCAGTTGGCACACATGCGGGCAAAGAGGGTGCAAAGCGCATGCACAAACTCACTTTTCCGCACTTGGTGCCGAAAAGGTTCACCATCCCTGGCCTAGGGGTTAAGGCACTAGAGTAGGAAGCAAAGCAGAGAATTCCTGACTCAGCCATGAAAATGGGACTTTGAGCTAATCACTAGGAGATTCTAGGTGGGTGACTTTGGGCCAATCACCAGGAGACGGTGAGTTCTAGTCCCGCCTTAGGCACAAAAAAGCTGGCTGGGTAAATTTGGGCCAATCAGCAGTAGACAGTGAGTTCTAGTCCCGCCTTAGGCATGAAAGCGGCTGGAGGACTGGCCAATCAGTCCTTTTCAGCCCCACCCACCTCGCAGGGTTGTTGTGCAGAAAATAGGAGGAGGACGAAGTGTTCACGGCCTTGAATTATTTGTAAAAAGAAAGACTCTGGCCCCTTCAAGACCCGTGGACTTCAACTCCCAGAATTCCTAACATGGCTAGCATAGGAATTCTGGGAGTTGAAGTCCACAGGTCGTAAAGGGGCCAGAGCTGCCCACCATTGGTGTAACTGCGATCGATTGATCAATCAATACAGATAGATGGAGATATAGATAGATAGATAGATAGATGGATGGATGGATGGATGGATGGATGGATGGATGGATGGATGGATGGATAGATGGATATAGATAGATAGATAATGATAGATAGATAGATGATAGATAGATAGATAGATAGATAGATAGATAGATAGATAGATAGATAGATAGATAGATAGAGATGGATGGACCGACCGACAGACAGACAGACAGACAGACAGACAGATATGGAGAGATAGATTGATAGATAGAGATAGAGATAGAGAGAGATACTGTAGATCAGTGTTTCTCAAACTGGCTGGGGAATTCTGGGAGTTGAAGTCCACAGGACTTAAAGTCGCCAAGTTTGAGAAACACTGCTGTAGATGATAGATAAATGAGATAGATAGATAGATAGATAGATAGATAGATAGATAGATAGATAGATAGATAGAAATTGGAAACAGACCCATTTCAATTGAGCTGTTGCTTCTAAGGAGATAGGACTCTCTTGGGAAGATCTGAGGGCAGGAATCCATCTCCAGAAATCCTCAGGGAAGTCCAGGGCCAAAACCAGAACCCAGCCCTTCCTGGAGGAAGAAAACAATGGGCCGCAAAGGCACGCCAACCTCTTTATTGTTGCTTGGCAGAATCCGCGCAGTTTACCTCCTTCCTAAAACTTTATTCCCATTTCGGAGCTTGGCAATCGAAAAACCTCTGTTGCATAAACAGAGGCAGAGAATCAAAATCAGTACCGCTTTGCAAAGCCTTAGTAAGGCCACACCTGGAATATTCTGCATCCAAGTTTTGGTCCCCACACTACAAAAAAGAGATTGAGACTTTGGAAAAAGGGCAGAGAAGAGCAACAAAGAGGTTTAAAGGCCTGGAGACTAAAACATATATGAAGAACGGTTGCAGGAGTTAGGTATATCTAATTTGATAAAAAGAAGGATTGGGGGAGACATACAGCAGAGAGGCTGCCACAAAGAAGAGGGAGTCAAGCTATTCTCCAAAGCATCAGAAGGCAACCGAAGGAAACTGAACAAGGAGAGAAGCAACCTAGAACTCAGGAGAAACTTCCCAATACCGAGAACAATTAATCAGTGGAACTACTTGCCTCCAGAAGTTGTAGGTGCTTCATCACTGGAGGTTTTTAGGAAAAGACTGGGCAGCCACTTAACTATTCTGCTCTTCAATAATCAAGGAGAGAAGCAACCTGGAATTGAGGAGAAACTTCCTAACAGTGAGGACAATTAACCCTTGGAACAGCTTGCCACCAGAAGTTCTTTGGTGACCCACCATTGGAGGTTTTTAAGAAGAGACTGGACTGCTACCTGCCAGAAATTTATTTTTATTTTATTTCTTTCGGAAAATGTATATTGCCGCCTCCTCGCACAGGGCGACTTCATAAGGGCCTCCTCTTTGAGCAGGGGGTTGGACTGGAAGTCCTCCAAGGCCCCTTCCAGCTCTGTTCTGAACTGAATTCCCTGCAACGTCCCTTGAGATTTATTTTAAAAAACCAGGGATAGAGAGAGAATGACGGGAGAAATTAATTTAGTTCTGGCTGTCAGCTGGCTGATCGACGTTTCTAAAGCCGAGCGCATCCTCTCTAAGACTGCACCAGGAATGAATACTTAAAACTGGCTCCACAAAGGCTGACGGAGGGAAAGGGAGGGAGGGGGGAGGGAAGGAGCATTTTTAGCACCTTTTGATTAGTCAGGTGTAGTTCAGGTGGAAAGAGAAGCTCCAGAGAATTGCGAAGGCAGGTGGAGAGAAACTTCCCCACCATGATGAGGCTTATTTTAGTCGAAGGTCCCAGCTGGGCCCTGCTAAATGAGCAGGTTGAGCCCGCAGGCAGGTTGAGAGAGGCAGATTTTCCAAATAACTAGGTGTGTCCATGCAAACACAATTCGTAGAGTACGCCCTGCCGTACCTGGGAGTGAAAGATTAATCGGTTTTGTAAAAAAAAAAAAATTAAACCAGAGCAGAAATAAATCCGGAAGGCAGCTTTCTTTCATTTTCAGGTCTGGTTTTTATTATGGTCAGCAAGGTTACTGCTAATAGCTGATCTCCATGTAGATTGATGCATTTCGGGATCTAAAGGCCAATTTGCTGGTTTCACTGACCTGATACGGGCGCTGAAGCTAAGCATGTGTTAGCCTGGTTAGATTTTGGAGGGGAGGCTTCTACGGAGCAATGAGGTCACAGCCGCAAGTGTGACATTCAAAATCTCCGGCGGCGGTGGGATGCTTTCATGCCCATGGTCAACAGAGCCTGTGTGATCCAGTAGTTAAGGCTAGAAACCAGGAGACGGTGAATTTTAGTACTGCCGTAGGCATGAAAGACAGCTGGGTGGGTTTGGGCCAATCACCAGGAGATGGGGAGTTCTAGTCCCACCTTGAGCATGAGAGCTGGCTGGGTGAGTGTGGGCCAATTACCAGGAGAGGGTGAATTCCAGTTCCACCTTAGGCATGGAAGTTAGTTGGGTGACCTTGGGCCAATCACCAGGCGATGGGGAGTTCTAGTCCCACCTTGAGCATGAGAGCTGACTGAATGACTTTGAGCCGGTCACTCTCAGGTCGACCCACCTTACAGAGTTGTTGTTTAGGAAAACTAGGAAGTGGAAGGAACATTAGCTAGGTTTGCTGTCTTGTGTTACTTATAACACTAATAAAGGTGTGAGAGTAACAAATAAAGAACCAAAGAAAGAAAAAGAGAAAGAGAAAGAAAGGAAAAGAAAGGAAAAGAGAAAGAAAGAGAAAGAAAAGTAAAATTAGACAGAAAAAGATAGAAGGCAGAAAAAAGAAAAAGAAAGAAAAAAAGGAAAAGAAAGAAAAGAAAAAGTGAAATTAGACAGTAAAGGCGGCAGAAAAAAGAAAAAGAGAGAAAGAGAGAAAGAGAGAGAGAGAGAGAGAGAGAGAGAGAGAGAGAGAGAGAGAGAAAGAAAGGGAATGAAAAGAAACGCCAGGAAACGGAGTTCACCTTAAGACCTTCCCTACCACATTTTTTTTACTAAAAATAGATGCTTCAACTTGTGACTCCATAAAAGAACAAATGTGGTTTGTAGGCTGGCTGGACTCAAAGCAGAGAATTTATTGTCTAAACTTGCATTCTGCATTTGGACATTTTCTTCTAAACCGTTCCTTACGCATTCAGCAACACGGGCAATAACAACATTTTCTCTGTTTTCAGAAGAAAAGAAAATAAGGAAGACCTATTGCGATTGGCGCCTGAGGTGGGTGACTTGTGTGTGTGAGGTTTGTGTAACTTGTGCAGTCCCTGTCATTCTGTTGGGGGGGGAGGCCCCCCCCAACCTCCTGTTTTATGGGGGCTGCTTCACCCTCCTGTCCTTTTCGAGTTCAGTGTTTACTTGTCAAAGTGTTATTATTATTTTTTTAAACGCGTTGAGTAAAAACCAAACATCTAAAGTTGCACAGGAGTTGTGAAATGAAGCCAAGTTTCCTGACGTCAGTCTCTGGATCTCGGGCTGCGCAATTCCTCAGCAAGGCAGCAGCCCAGTTTTCCCGTCTCCAGCTCCAGGATTTGGGGGTACAATTCCCAAGATGGGAGGGTTGCAGGATGCAGAAGCCCCCCCCCCCCCCCCCCCGTCAGTCTTCCCAACCTCAGGATTCAGAGGGCTGCACTTCAACTCCCAGGATTCCCTGCCCAGCTTTCTTTCCCTTCTTCCTTCCTTCTTTTTCCTTTCGTCCTCTCTCCTTTGCTCCATCCCTTTCCTCCCTCTCTCCTTGCTTTTCTTTTACTTTGTTTCTGTCTTTCTTACTCTCTCTTTTCCTTCTTCCTTTTCCCCTTCTATCCTTCCTTCCTTCTTTCTTTCTCTTTCCCTTCTTCTTTACTTCCTCCCTTCTTCCCTCCCTGCCTCTTTTCTTTTTCTTTCTCTCTCTCTTTCCCTTCCTTCTTTTCTTTCCTTCCTTCTTTTTCCTCCCTCCCTCTTTTCTTTGTCTTTCTCTCTCTCTTTTTCCATTCTCCCTCCCTCCCTCCCTGCCTCCCTTCCTTCTCTCCTCCCGTCCTACTCTTTCTTTCTTTTTTCTTTCTTTCTTTCTTTCTTTCTTTCTTTCTTTCTTTCTTTCTCTTTCTTTCTTTTCCTTCCTTCCAAACTGTGGTGGCACAGTGGTTAAAATGCAGCACTGCAGACTAACACACTCTCTCTCTGCTAGGAGTTTGATCCTGAGTGGCTCCAGGTCAACTCACCCTTCCATCCTTCTGAGGTTGGTAAGATAAGGAGACGGCTGTAAAAGCCCTGAGAAGCAGCAGATATAAAGGCTGTTGCTATGTCTACTCTAAGGAAGAGAAGGACCAGGGGGTGACATGAGAGCAGTCTTCCAATGTCTCAGGGGCTGCCACAAAGAAGAGGGGGGGGGGGCAATTATTTTCCAAAGCACCAGAAGGCAAAACAAGAAGCAATGGAGGGAAACCAACCAAGGAAAGAAGCAACCTGGAACTAAGGAGAAACTTCCTAACAGTGAGGACAATTAACCAGTGGAACCACTTGCCTCTGGAAATTGTGGGAGCTCCAACGCAGGACGTTTTGAAGAAGAGACTGGAGAGCCATTTGTCTGACATGGTACAGGGTCCCCTGCCTGAGCAGGGGGTTGGACTAGAGGACCTCCAAGATCCCTTCCAACTCTGCTATTCTGTATTCTGTTTTGTTCCCCCCCCCCCCCATTCCTGCTTGACAAGCAAGGGCCAGTGACTTTCCATCCGCAATTTAATCTAAATCCCCCGGGGGAGTTCATTGACAAAATCAGATTACATTATCGCCTTGGTCTCCAGGAGACGGCCCCATCGTCACCCGAGCGACCGTGGAAAATCTCCACTGGGCATAGGATTAATCTCGGAAGCTGGAGGCTAGGGCGAAGTGGGGGTGGGTGGGGTGGCAAGTGAAGAACCAGAGGGAAGGGAGAGGAGAAAGCCAAAAAGGAAGGAAGGAAGGAAGGAGTGGAGGGAGGAAAGAAAGGAAAAGAACGAAAGGAAGGAAGACAGAAAGAAAGAAAAGAAAGAAAAGAGTAAAAGAAAGAAAAGAAGGACAGAAAGGAATGGAGGGTGGAAAGAAAGAAAGAAAAAGAAAGGAAAGAAAGGAAGGAAGGAATGGAGAGAGGAAAGAAAGAAAAAGAAAAAGAAGAATGAAAAGAAAGGAAAGAATGGAGGGAGGAAAGAGAAAAAGAAAAAGAAAGAAAAGGAGGAAAGGAGGGAGAAAAGAAAGAAAAAGAAAAGAACAAAAGGAAGGAAGGAAGACAGAAAGAAAGAAAAGAGTAAAAGAAAGAAAAGTAGGACAGAAAGGAATGGAGGGTGGAAAGAAAGAAAGAAAAAGAAAGGAAGGAAGGAATGGAGAGAGGAAAGAAAAAGAAAAAGAAAAGAAAGAATGAAAAGAAAGAATGGAGGGAGAAAAGAAAGAAAAAGAAAAAGAAAAGAAGGAAGCAAGGAAGGAAGGATTGGAGGGAGGAAAGAAAGAAAAAGAAAAGAAAGAAAGGAAGGAAGGAATGGTGGGAGGACAGAAAAAGGAAAGGAAAGGAAAGAAAGAAGGCCCAAGGGGGGGGGACCTGCACCCCCTCCCCACCAGGTGATCCAGAAAGAACCAGTCTGATTTGTTTGGCCAGACACACCCAGGCTCTGTTCCTGGGACAGCTGCATACCAGGCATTCCTGACCCCCCCACACCCCTTTGCCCCTCCCCAGGAGCTCTTCCTACCTCTCACCTCTTTCTCTTTGCCCAGCCTGGCCGTCCTCTCCTTCCCTCCCTCCCTCCCCCAGGGAATCCCCCATCTGCCTCCTGCGTTACAGACAGTCCTCAACTGACAGCTATGCTGGGGGGGGGGGATGCTGGGAGTTGTAGTCCACCCCTCTTCAAGCGGCCCAATGTTGAGAAAGGCTTGGGTGGAGCCCTAGAGATCTTGCCAGCAAGGAAGCCAAGGCGAGGCTTTGCCGCTTGACCAAATGCATCTGCACAACACACAACATGCTCAACGACAACCTTGGCAACAATATTGGCCTGGAGAGCAAAAGTTGTAGCAGGCCGGCTGGGGGATGCTGGGAGTTGAAGTCCACCCGCCTTCAAGGGACCGAGATTGAGGAGGAGGATGGGATTCAGCCCCTGGACCTCTTGCGGTCTTTGCAAGCGGACGGACCAGATTTACTCGCTGGAGCTGCAGCAGACGGTGGACCTGCCTCTAAGGAAGGGGAAGGAACCTCAAGTCCCTGGCAAGGTGTATCTCCAAGCCACCATGCCAACTCCACAGCCCTGAGGTTCCAGGAACAACAAGAAGCTGGTTGGCCAGACAGGGCACTGATGATGTTCCCTAGCTGGGTCATGAAACGTCTGCAAGAACAACCCACCAACCACTTCACCTCCACCCCTCACCCACCTCATCCCCAACCCCAAACTCCATCATCATAACCACTATTACCATCCCCTACATCCCCCTCCCCCCCCATCACCTTGTGATGTCACCAACTCCCCATAACACAACCCCCCCACCACACAAGACCATTACCAACAACTAATTTACCAACCCTACAACCTCTCCCCCCCCAACCCTCTCTACAATTCCCCCCACAGTCCCCCCCTCTCCTCTCTGCAAACCACATTCCCTTCTAGTGATGATGATGTTCCCCTAGGCTGGGTATAACATCGCATAATAGCAAGGAAAGACCACCCCCCTACACATCTCTCCCTCCACCTCCCCCCCCCCATACTACCACTCCCCAAACATCCCCCCACCCACCCTACCCCCAACCCCCTATTTCATCATAACACCTAATATTAACCCCCTATACCCTATTCCCGTAACCCACCCCTCTCACCCTCTCTCCACCTCCCACCCCCCCCCCCCCCCCCACTATACACCCACCAAACACCCCCCCCCCCCCCCCCTCACCCGTCCCTACCCTTACCTTATCACATTTCATCCCTCTATCCCCCACAACCCCAGCCCACCACTCATTAATCCATTACCCCCCCCCCCTTTCCTTCTCTCATTTCCCCCAAATCACCACATCCTTTTTTCAAGTAACCATTGAGGAGGGGGCAGCCCTACACCCGGCCCAAGGGCAAGATAGCCCCTCCCACGTTCTAATTCTAGAATTGAGCCGCCTTTGCAGGGAGGGCAGCCGGAGGAAATCCGAAATTCGGCAGGAGGCTTGTCACCGAAGGAAAAGCTGTGCGGGGGTCCCACTCAACCCCAAAGGCTGATGGACCCCGATAGAGGATTTTACCCTAAAGTGCAGACACCCCCGCGACCAATCCCACTCCCGCCGGGGATCAGAGGCCGTGAGAAATAACAGGTAGTCCTCGAGTTACGACTGCAACGAAGCCCCGCATTCCTGTTGCTCTGCGAAACGTTGGGATTTAAGCGAGTTTCGCCCGCCCGCCCGCCCTTTTACGAATCTCCTCGCCGCGGCCATTAAGAGAACCAACCGCCGTTGTTAAAGTTAGTCACCCGGTTCTGAAGTGAATCCAGATTCCCCATTGGCTTTGCTGTCACATGACAGGGGAGTCACATGACTCCCGGGGGAAGGCCGCGACTGTCCTACATGGGAGCGAGTTGCCAAGCGGCTGAATTTGGACCATGTGGCCGTGGGAAGGAAGGAAGGAAGGAAGGAAGGAAGGAAGGAAGGAAGGAAAAAGGCCACTTTTTGCGTAGTTGTTTTGAACGGTCACTAAATGAACAGTTGCAATTCGAGGACTACCTTGTTTCCCTGAAAATGAGACCCCTCCGGATAATAAAGTGGGGCTTTTGAGTGCATGTGCTAAAATAATCCCCCCCAAAAAAATAATTGCAACACAGCAGCAGCTATGAGGTGACTACGCCAGGGGTGTCCAAACTTGGGAACTTTAAGACTTGTGGACTTCAACTCCCAGAATTCCCCAGCCAGCTATGCTGGCTGGGGAATTCTGGGAATTGAAGTCCACAAGTCTTAAAGTTCCCAAGTTTGGACACCCCTGAACTACGCTCACCGCCTCCTGCGCCCCCCAAATAATAAGACCTCCCCGAAAATAAGGCTTATTTTGGGTGACCCTGTCTTATTTTAGGGGGAAATACGGTACGTCTGCATCACAGCTGATTTTACAGGGAATCGGAAGGGGCGCCCCTCTTGCCTCCCCCTCCCCGCCTTCGCCACCCCGCTGGTCCTTTGCCAAAGCTTACCCAGCCTCCGTTGTCTTGGATCCAGGGGTCCAGGTGTTCGGTCAGGTACGTCGCCATCCAGGAGGCGATCCGCTCCACCAAGCCTCGCATTTCCTTGTCAACGCTTTCCACGCACAGAGCACCGCCGAAGGAGAAAAAGGCCACAATCCTGCCCCAGTTCACCCCGTCCCGGAAAAGTTCGTTCACCACCTGCTCGAAGCTCTGGTAAGCCGTGCCGGGAGTGATGTGGAGCTGCGAGGTCAGGTCGCTAAAAGCCCGCCGGTAGCGCAGTTCGAACTCGTCCCCGGCTTCCCGCAGCGTCTGCCTCACATCCAACTGGGGGCCGTGGTCCAGGGTTTCCAGGAGATCCGAGTGGCCCGCCGCCCCGTTGACCACCGGGCTGGGGCTGGGGTGCCAGGGCTGGCTCCCGCCGTTCAGGACGCCGCCCATCTCGCCGGACAGCTCCGTCCGGTTCTCGCCGTCGCCCTCGATCTCGCGCCAGCTGTGTCCCCTCTGCGCCAGCTTGTAGGAGATGAAGTCCACCACCAGGGACCGGTTGCCGCTCGACATTTTCACACCTCTGCAGGTCTCAGTGAGTCCATGGTCTGCAACACCAGCCGTCCTGCTTACCATAGGAGGCTCCCTTCTGTGGCGGTCACAGCCATCCCAAGCGCCGGGCACGGAAACTTCGCAGGGGTGGCGAAGAGAAGCAAAAGGGGGGGGAAAAAAGAGGAAAGTATTAAAGGACCAGCCGCTGACTCGGTGTCCTCCGGGGCGAGCAGCAGGAGCAGCAACGGGGAGGGGGGGAAGACTTCACGGCCCCCTCAGAAAGCTCATACGTTTGCAAGTGGCAATTCTTGCCTCTCTCTCTCTCTCTCTCTCTCTCTCTCTCTCTCTCTCTCTCTCTCTCTCGTCCGTCCCATGTAGGGGCCGCCCAGCAACACAACCCCGGCTACCGATTCCGCCCCCCGGAGGGTCCCTAATGGGAACCAGATCCTCGTCACCCGGCCAGGCCCCGTGCCTCGCCTCCCAGCCCACCTCCTGGAGCCAAACCAGCTGCGACCGGCGTGCGATGCTGCAGCTTGCCAGGCTGGAAAGCGGCGGAGAGCGAACCCAGGAGGTTTCCCTTTGCCACTTTGATGGAGTGCTGCGGGTCTGCTGCAGCAGTAAAGCATGGAAACCCCTCCCTCTTCACGCCCCCTGCCTCTCCCCCTCCCACCCACCCACCCACCTCGCCTCCCTCCTCTCCCTGGGATCAAAGCACTTCCTGGTTCTTGAGAGTAGCTGGCTGGCTGGCTTGCTAGTCTTTTTATTTTTTATTTTTTAAAGAGACAAGGGCTGGCGAGGGCTTCCGGCCACCAACGGGGGGACCAGGGCTGAACTATGACCCTGATTTCCAGAAGGGGCTGCTCCCAAGAGGTGGAGCAGAGGGGACAAACAGGCCAGGAAATATTTCCAAAGTCAGGAAGGGGGATTAATAGCAGGTTTCCAGGGCTGGTGAAGCCAATCAGAATAAAGCTGGAAGGGACCTTGGAGGTCTTCTAGTCCAGCCCCCTGCTCAAGAAGGAGATCCTATACCATTTCAGACAGGTGGCTGTCCAGTCGCTTCTTAAAAACCTCCAGGGAGGTTTTTACCCACAAACTTCTGGAGGCAACTCATTCCCCTGAATAATTGTCTTCACTGTCAGAAAAAATTATCTTTAATTCCAGGTTGCTTCTCTCCTGGATTAATTTCCATCCATTTCTTTCTTGTTTTGCCTTCTGGGGCTTTGGAAAATAAGTCGACCCTCCCCCTCTTCTTTGTGCCAGCCCTTCAAATACTGGAGTGCCCCCCCCAAGCCCAAATCCACTCAGTTGCAAGACTGCAGGTTTCCCAAGGAGGCTTCGAGCTCAGACCCCCCGCTTCCCAGCCTCCTCGCCGTCCCCACGGATGGGCGGCTGTATGGCAACCCCGAGAGCAAAACTTTGGTGTGAAGTTAAATGCAGGCAAAGGGGAGAAAGGAAGAGAGAGAGAGAGAGAGAGAAAGAGAGAGAAGAGAGGGAGAAAGAGAGAAGAGAGAAAGAAAAAGAGTGAGAGAGAGAGAGAGAAGAGAAGAGAAAGAGAGGGAGAGGGAGAAAGAGAAAGAAAGAGAATAAGAAAAAGCAAAAGAGATAGAAAGAAGAGAGGGAGAAAGAAAGAAAGAGGAGAGAGAGAGGAAGAGAGAGAGAGAAGAGGGAGAGAGAGAGCAAAGGAGAGAGAAAAGAGAAAGAGAGAGGGAGAGAGGGAGAAAGAGAAAAGAAAGAAAGAGATAGAAAGAAGAGAGGGAGAAAGAAAGAGAAAGAAAGCGAAAGAGATAGAAAGAAGAGAGGGAGAAAGAAAGAAAGAGGAGAGAGAGAGGAAGAGAAAGAGAGAAGAGGGAGAGAGAGCGAAGGAGAGAGAAAAGAGAAAGAGAGAGGGAGAGAGGGAGAAAGAGAGAAAAGAGAAAGATAGAAAGAAGAGAGGGAGAAAGAAAGAGAAAGAAAGCGAAAGAGATAGAAAGAAGAGAGGGAGAAAGAAAGAGAGGGAGAGAGGGGGAGAAAGAGAGAGAGAGAAAAGAATTCTCAATTCTCCTCTCCTCCACATACGGCACTGAGTCATCCGGTGAGACACATTCCAAGAAGCAATGAAGCAAGCAGGGGCCGGGGCAGGCAACAGAAGACACCAACCTCCCCAGGAATGGCTAGGGAGAAAAACCGCCAGCTGTGCGCCTGGCTACCCTGGCTTCCTGGTGTTTGCAAAGCCCCTCCAGGACTTCCCGATGGGCTGGCCGGGCACGCTTCCAGGGGTCTGGGAGGGTACTCACCGCCCTGGAAAAGGCAGCAGGGGCTTCAAACAGGGGGGGGAGATCTCAGCTGAGGGAGCTGTGCGCGGCGGAGCGAGCGAATGTGAGAATCTGGAGGAGGAGGAGGAGGCAGGCAGGCAGGCAGGCGAGCGTTCCAGGCACTGGCTGACCCTCCTTGTCATCCAATTGCCCGCCTACCGGGGAGTCCCGCCCTCCCCCTCCCCTCCCAGCGCATAAGCCGCCCCATCCCCACCCAGGTTTTGCAAGTGTCAAGGCTCGGCCTTGCAAAACCAGGTGAGCCTCCTCCCTCCTCGTCTTCCCTTCGGCAAAGTTTGGGTGGCCGCCTTAACCCGAAGAAAAAAAAGCGTGGAGACTTTGGGAAAAGTGCAGAGAAGAGCAGCCAGGGATGATTAAAGGAGCGGAGAGGAAAAGGTACGGAGGACGGTTGCAGGAAGAAAAGGACCGGGGGGGGGGGGGCAGGGAGGGAGAACAGGATAGCAGCATTCCCGTATTTGAGGGGCTGCCACAAAGAAGGGGGGGGGGGTGTCAGCCTACTCTCCGAAGCGCCCGAGGGCAGGACAAGAAGCAAACCAAGGAGAGAAGCAGCCTAGAAATTAGGAGACATTTCCTGACAGAGAGAGCAATCAGCCAGTGGAACTGCTTGCCACCAGAAGTTGTGGCTGCTCCATCACTGGAAATTTTTAAGACGAGACTGGACAGTCACTTGTCTGAAATGGTGTAGGATCTCCTGTTTGAGTAGGGGGTTGGACTCTTATTTTAGTCTTATTCTAGTCTTATTCCTATTCTAATTCTATTCGTCTTTTATTCTATTCTATTCTTATTCTATTCTTATTCTATTCTTTTTCTAGTCTTATTCCTATTCTATTCTATTTTCCATTCCATTCCATTCTATTCTATATTCTATTCTATATTCTATTTTATTCCAGTCTATTCTATTTTCTGTTCTATTCTATTTTCTATTCTATTTCTATTCTATATTCTATTCCTATTATATTCTTATTCTATTCTATTTTCTAATCTATTCTATCTTCTATTCTATTCTATCCTATCCTATTCCTATTCTATTCTATTCTATTCCTATTCTATTCTATTTTCTGTTCTATTCTATTTTCTACTCTATATTCTATTCTATATTCTATTCCTATTCTATTCTATTTTCTATTCCTATTCTATTCTGGTCACGTGGTTGTTAAGTAACTCTGCCTTCCCCATTGACTTGGCTTTTCAGAAAGTCCCCAAAGGGGAAATCACGTGACCAGGGGAGAGGGCAGCCATCGTAAATGTTGAGTTGCCAAGCATTTGAATTCCGATCCCATGACCATGGGGATGCTGCAATGGTCTAAAAAATGGTCATACGTCCCTTTCTCCAATGCCCTTCTAACTTTGAACAGTGACTAAACAAACTGTTGTGAGATGAGGACTTCCTCCATTCCAAATCGGCCCTTGGATTCGAACCACGATCCCTCAAGTTGTGCACAAATTAACTCTTCCTCTGTAGTCCATTTAGATCAGGGGTGTCCAAACTTGGCAACTTTAAGACTTGTGGACTTCAACTCCCAGAATTTCCCAGCCAGCTCTGCTGGCTGGGGAATTCTGGAAGCTGAAGTCCACAAGTCTTAAAGTTGCCAAGTTTGGACACCCCTGATTTAGGTAAAGCTGGAGGATTCATTTGTACTAACCCCACAGGGTCTGTAGGTGTAAAACAACACACCTGGATTCTCTGCTCTGACTTCCTGCAGCAGCCATAATAAGAACTGCAATGTATCGGTAGTCCTCAACTTATGACGGCAATGGAGGCCGGTGTTTATGTCGTTAAGCGAGACCTCGGTTGAGTCCATTTTTGTCCCATTTTACGACCTTTCTTGCCACAGTTGTTAAGGGAATCACTGCGATTGTTAAAGTTAGTTCACACATCAAAGCCAGCTGGGTGACTTTGGGGCCAGTCACTCTCCCTCTCTCTCCCTCTCAGCCTAACCCACCTTGCAGGGTTGTTGTTGCAGTGAAAACAGGAGGAAGGAGTTATTAGGTATGTTCGCCCCCACCCTACCCGGAGTTAGTTTATAAACCATACAATAAAAGCAGGATAAAAATCAAATCAATAAATCAAAGGGAGGACTGAAGAATGGCAAGTGAGATGGCTATTGTTATTGGCTTGATTTAGAATAGAATAGAATAGAATAGAATAGAATAGAATAACCGAGTTGGAAGGGACCTTGGAGGAAATAAAGGAGAGAAGCACCCTGGAATTAAGGAGAAACTTCCTAACTGTGAGGACAATTAACCAGTGGAACTGTTCGCCACCAGAAGTTATGGGTGCTTCATCACTGGAGGTTTTTCAGAGAGATTGGAGAACCATTTGTCTGGAATGGTATATAGCAGGGGTGTCCAAACTTGGGAACTTTAAGACTTGTTTGACTTCAACTCCCAGAATTCCCCAGCCAGCATGGCTGGCTAGGGAATTCTGGGAGTTGAAGTCCACAAGTCTTAAAGTTCCCAAGTTTGGACACCCCTGGTATATAGGTTCTCCTGCTTGAGCAGGGGGTTGGACTAGAAGACCTCCAAGGCCCCTTCCAGGTCTATTCTATTCCCCTTCCCTATAAACTAGGGATGTCCAATGTTTAAGACTTGCGGATTTCAACTCCCAGAATTCTCCAGCCAGGTTGGGGAATTCTGGGAGTTGAAGTCCACAAGTCTTAAAGTTGCCAAGGTTGGAGACCCCCTGATCTAGACCAACATTTTTGCCAGCTCTCCGCACGGCTGGCTCAGGAATTCTGGGAGTTGAAGTCCCAGGAGTTTACATCAAAAGTGAGTGGTGGTGTTTTGTTTTGTTTTTTGAAAAAAATACATCCTTCCAACAGCATCTAATGCAACCGAGGCAGCTTTCAGGATAGGAAATGAAAGATATCGTTTGTCTAGTTGCTTTGTTCAAAAAAACCTTTTTAATTTTTTTGCTACAACTATGACTTGAAGATCTTCATAAGACATTCTCCTAGAATTTTACCGCTCATAAAGTTGCCATAGTGCCACAACTCTGCAGCAAACAATATCTGTGTGTGATTTATTCATTAACCTTATTCATTCATGAGGGGTGTGTGTGTGTGTGGGGGAAGGGTTTCCTTTAAAAAAAAAATCTGCAGCTGTTTTGTTGGTTTGAGTATATTAACAACAGAGCCACGTAAGGAAAGTGTCCTTCGGGGTGTTAGCATATCACAAAGTCCACGACAATGTGGATAAATAAAGATATAGGTGTAATAAAAAACAAACAAACTTGAACCAGGACGCATTGAATAAACTCTGAGGTTGCAAATGTGGATTTAACACCCTGGAGAGATTCAGGGCCAGTGTCCCAAGGGTGTTTTTTTTTTCAAGAGGCAACTGGACTTTCTGGTTTTTCTTTGAAGACGATTTGCTTCTCATCCGAGAAGCTTCTTCAGCTCTGACCGGATGGTGGGGAAGGGAAGGATTTATATTCCTTGCAGACAGCTGGACATTTGCATCCTTTTAGAGGGTCGTTGAGGCCACTTGGAAGTTTTTCTGTATTCTCAAAGTCACCTGAGTGGTGCAAATGGGGGTGGAGCCTTCTTGGCTGCAGGATGCTTTCTGCCTTGTGTCCCTCGTCCCCAACAGCCTGCACCTGCCACACACATTTGCACAACTCTGAGCACACAGACAAACCTCCCAAGTATGGGTCATAAAAACATCTGCAAGCAAGCAAGCTCAGAGAGCATCAAGGACATCCAATTTTTTCTCCCTCCACCTTCCCTTTCCTTCTTCTCTACTCCGCAAACTCCACCCCCTTTCAATACAGATAACGTTCCCTAGTTGGGTCATAAAACGTCTGCAAGAAGCAACCAAGCTCAGAGAGCACCAAGGACCCCACAGTCCTCCTCCTCTCTGCAAACCCCCCTCCCTTCTAGCACTGATGATGTTCCCTAATTGGGTCAAGAAACATCTGCAAGAAAGCCAAGTTCAGAGAGCACCAGGGACCCCAGAGTTCAACTCCAAGCTACAGATATTCTCTTCGATTATGAGGTTTTAATCATTTGTGTTAAATTTAATTTGCCTTATTCTCCCGGGGCCATAATAAACAGATTACAGGTAGACCTTGATTTATAAACCCGAATTGAGCCCAAAATTTATGTTGTTAAGTGAAACATTTGTTGAGTGAATGTTGCCCCATTCTACGATCTTTCTCCCTTCTGTCGTTAAGCGAATCAGTGCTGTTGATAAGGCAACTCAAGTGAATCTGGCTTCCCCGTTGACTCTGCTTGCCAGAAGGTTGCAAAGGGGGATCACGAGACCTTGGGGCGCTTCATAAGTATGAAGCAGTTGCCAATCGTCTGAATTTTGATCACGCGACCCTGGGAGAGGCTGCAAAGGTCGTGGGTCTGAAAAACGGTCATAAGTCACATCTTCCAGTGCTATTGTAACTTTGAACGGTCACTAAACAAAACGGTCACTAAGTCGAGGACTACCTGTATTTTCTGGCTTCCCAATCCCAGCCAGCCCACTCACCTCTTACCTTCTCAGTCCCCCCACCCTGTTCATCACCCATCCAGAACTGGGTCTCCCCCCCCCCAAAGGGCCAGGAGAGCAGTTCCTTAATGGGGCATTAAGGGTAGGGTCTTTTCTAGAACCCCCCCCCCCAGCCAATATCCAGGTTTGGGAACCAAGATGACAGCAATCATGGCTTGCCAAAGCTGATTCCAGCAAAGCGCCTTATGGGTGGGTGGCTTTGATCATCCCCCCCAGGGGCTTCCCTTTGTTTCCCCGCACCCCCCCCCCGTCCTTTTTGTCCACAATCTCTAGACACGTTGGACTACAACTCCCATAAGTAACAGCCTGCTGGGAATCATGGGACAGGGTGCCCAAGACCCCACCCCCAAAGCGCCCCATCCTGGAAAAGCTGCCCCACCCACCATACTACCTCCCCCCTCCCCTTCTCTCCATTCATTTTCTCAAATATTCAAATTGGGAAAAACCACGCCCCGCTCTCTCCGCTCCGAGCCAATCAAAGCGAGCGGGAGGCGAAAAGGGGAGGGAGCACCGCACGGCGGCTTTCAATGGCCGGCGTCCGTGTCAATCTCTCCCAATCTCCGCCCTTACCTTGAATAATGACGAAGAGGCCCCGCCCCCGGCCCCGCTTCTCTTTACCGGTCTCGTTTGCCGGCTACCTCTGAGGGGAACCGGCCGGTTCGAACCGCTAGAACGAGCCACCGAAGTGAGTCGGTGGCTTCGGCGGTAACAGCTTGGCTTTTTCCCCCTCCGCGCACTAAGCGGCAGTTTCCCCCGCGAGTGCTGACTCGTTCTGACCGGCCGGGTGAAGGAATAGTGCGCATGTGCCACAACCGCGCCTTTCGAGCCGGCCGGGCGCATGCGCGGCTCGAAGGCAATGCGCAGGCGAATAACGTAAAGCAGATGGGGCGGAGTCGTTGCTCTAATGCAGTCAACGCGCTTGCCCAGTCGGGCCGGCTGCCCAGAAAAGGGTTCGAGCGCCCTCTGTCGGCTCAAGGACTCCATGTTAGCATTTTTATATATCTTTTTTTTTGTCTTTTTTTTTCCTCTCCAAAAATGAAACCACCCAAAAAAAATCACAAGGGATTTGGTAGTACTTTTTCCCCCCCAATAAATTTTATTGTAATAAATTCAAAAGGTTTCATGAGCTGCAGCTTCTTGTTGCCATAGTCCTCGACTTAATGACCACAATTGAGTGAAAGGACACAGAGTGGAAACCACACCTGCAGAAAATACAGCTCCACTACATAGTTCTTTCAACGGTTCTAAAAAGGCTCCAAACCCATTTGCACCACTCAGGTGAACCCTGAGGACACAGACAAACCTCCGAGTGGCCTCAATGACTCCCTTTAAAAAGTGCAAATGACCAGCTGTCCGCAAGGAGTATAAATCCTTCCATTCCTGACCATCCAGTCAGAGCTCTACAGACTTTAAGCTATGCAGTTGGGGATGAACACCCTTGGAGTGGTGTGGGAGTAGAATGGATTTCCAAAGGAAAAAATGCAGGTCACAGGAACCATTTGAGTCACTCCGTTGACTCTGAGGACACAGGTAAACTTCCAAGTGCTTCAATGACCCTCTAAAAGGATGCAAATGTTCAGCTGTCTGCAAGGAGTTTAAATCCTTCCATTCCCCACCATCCAGTCAGAGCTGAAGAAGCTCCTTGGATGAGAAGCGAAATGTCTTCAAAGAAAAACCAGAAAGTCCAGTTGCCTCTTGAAAAAAGCACCTTTGGGACAACCATGTCCTGGGTGATGGAGAATCTCATAGACATTCACGGACTCCTAGTGGTTTTCCAAAGTCACCCAGCTGACTCCAATGTATTTGCAACCCATCTCGCCATGGGGGCTATCTCTGAGCAGCTTACAACACTAAAATGGGGGTGGAGGTGGGGGGGGAGAATAATTTTTTAAAATGTGAACTTAAGTGTAGTGAAGAAATAAAATAATAAAAATAAACAATAATATGAAAGTTATTAAAAATGGGTAGTGTGAAAATGTCAGCAAAGCGGGAAGACGAGAAGTTCCAGGATTTCTGCAGAAATTTGGAAATAAAAAAGAAGCTGGTGTAGATAGCAAAGGAAGAACAGGGAGGCTTCTGACAATTCAAAAATATAACGCTTTCTTTTTATGACCCTGGAATTCCTTTTTATTGGGGTGGAGTTGGGGCGAGTAAACACTGAGTGTTGACTGGCCGGATGCCTTTCCTGACGCCTATGCGAAGGTCACAGCAGATATTTTCTCTTTGTGCCCTGATAGAGAAACATCTGCCACTGCCTAGGATTGAACTCTCTACCTTCCGAGTGGGAGGCGAAGCATCATCACCTCTAGACTACCGCGTCGCTCCAATTCAAGAATAGAATAAGAGAATGAAATGGTTGCACGCTATTATTATTATCTCTTTCATTCATTAAACATGAAACTCAGTCAAGTGAACATTTAAAGATGTGTCACAAATACCATGGACTGGTGCTAATGGTTGATAGTGGTTGCTGCCAGCGTCCTAGGGATCAACCAAGGACCTTCTTAAAATATAAGATGTTCCGAGTAGCACAGTTTTTTGCAGTTCCGCTGGTGTTATTGCAGGAAGCTGCAATTTGTGGATGTATCTTGTAAAATTCTTGGACAAGGTGCCAAGTGCCCCGATGACAATGGGTATCACTGTGACATGCTTCATCCATAGCCGTGTAGTTTCGATGGCCAGGTCGCGATATTCCATTATTTTTTCTAGTTCTTTTTCTTCGACTCTGGCATCTCCAGGAACAGCGATATCAATAAACTGTACTCTTCGGCCCTCGACAACCGTGATCTCTGGCGTGTTGTGCTCCAAATGACAATCCGTTTGCATTCGAAACTCCAACAAGATCTTCACCTTCTCATTTTCAATAACTTTTTCCACTTTATGTTCCCATGACTCTCTGGATACAAGTAAATCATATTTTTTTACATAATGACCAGTGGATTAATTTAGCAACTCGGTTGTGTCTAGCTTTGTAATCGGTTTGTGCGATTTTGCTGCATTCACATATTGAGTGTGAAACAGTTTCGACTTTGTTATTGCAAAGTCGGCAGTTTGTGTTGTCAGTGGATTTTTGTATCTTCGCTTTCCTGGCCTTAGTTTGTAGTGCTTGTTCTTGAGCAGCCAGTATTAAACCTTCCGTTTCTTTCTTGATGGTTCCCAACTGAAGCCATGTCCATGTCAAGTTGTCATCACATTTTCCTTCAATGTTTTTCAAGTGCTGTCCATACAAAGCCATCTATTTCATCTGTCATCCAGCTGTTTTTCCTTATATTCTGCCTTTGTTTGTGTTGTTTTTATAATGTTTTTATGATGACAGTGGGTATCTGTTCTGGCCCCCCTCCGCCTGGTAATGAACACGGACACAGGCTTAGCTGTTTGCCACTCTTTATTTACAGTAATTATAATCCTGTTGGCTGAAAGCCCAAACACGACTCACGGGCAAGATGTTGGCAGCAACCCAGACTCCAACAGATACAGACAAGAGTTTCTTAGGAACGGTTGTGTCCTGCAAAAAGCCTCCTCCCAAAGTCTCTTCTTATATACTCTCTTGGGAGGGGCCAAACCACAACCACCTGGTCTTGATTATCTCTTATGAGTCTGTCTCCATAATTGCTGCCTCCGTTTCTCCGCCCTCCGTTGCCTGGCGTCAAGGACCAACTCCCTCTGATCTTCCCCACTGCTCCATGCCTCAGGCGCCTCCTGGTGGCCAACCTGCTCTGAGTCTGAACCCTGCCCAGGGTCCACCATCTCTTCCATAGCCGACTCATAGGATTCGTGGCTATTGAGTCCCTCAGCAGCTCCAATGGATCCTGCTGGGCCACAACAGTATCACTGTTACATGTTTCATCCATAATCACACAGTTTCAATGGCTATCTTTATCTGTTGTTTTGCAAGCACATCAGTGCTCTCTATGCCAGAGACAAATTCCTTATGTGTCTAACCACACTTGGCCAAATAAAGTATTCCTATTCTATTCTGCCAATTCCTGCCATGTTTGAAGGGTGTTGGGCTGAGAGATGAAGAACAGCTGAAGCAGAAAGGTGTGATTCTCAGCGATAAAATAATGAAAATATATTTGGGGCCTGCCACATTGCGGAACTGCAAGTTGCACATAATTGGGTTGGCAAAATTAGTTGCTGTGTGTTATTTTTGTTTCCAGGAAGGTCTGCTCATTTGCGATTCGGGAAAGTAAGAGCCAAGGGCACAAGATTTTCAGAGACAGCAACGGGGAAAACTGGGGAAATGATTTCTCCAGTTCTCCTGGGTGCCTTTTCCCAGACATTCAGGCTTGCTGTTTTCTCCAATGTAGGAAGCATAATTTTGACCTTGCAGGTTGGGTCATGAAACGTCTGCAAGCTCAGAGAGCACCAAGGACCCCAAAGTCCTCCCCCCTCCTCCCTGCAAATTCTCCTCCCCTGCATCATTGATAATGTTCCCTAGTTGGGTCATGAAACATCTGCAAGAAAGCTCAGAGAGCACCAAGGACCCCACAGTTGTCCTCCTCCCCCCACTTTCCTCCCTCCCTCCTCTTTCTCTCTACAAACCCTACTCCTTTCTGGTACTGATGTTAGCTAGCTGGGTCATGAGAGCACCAAGGACCCCCAGTTGTCGTCCTCCTCCTCCTCCTCCTCCTCCTCCTCCTCCTCCTCCTCCTCCTCCTCCTCCTCCTCCTCCAACAACCCTATTCTCTTCTAGCCCTGATGATGTTACCTAGTTGGGTCATGAAATGTCTGCAAGAAAAACCACCAAGCTCAGAGAGCACCAAGGGCCCCTACAGTCGACCTCCTCCTCCTCTTGCTCTTCCATGCCTGCTCCTTCTCTTCCATTCTGTAAACCCCACTCCCTTCTAACATTGATGATGTTACCTAGTTGGGCCATGAAACATCTGCAAGGAAACAGCCAACCTCAGAGAGCACCCTAGGAACTACAGTCCTTCTCCTCCTTCCCCCCTCCCTCCTCCTCTTGCTCCGCCATGCCTTCTCTTTCTCCTCCTCCTCCTCTCCATAAACCCTCCTACATTCTTGCACGGATGATGTTCCCTAGTAGGGTCACGAAGCGTCTGCAAGAAAACAAGCAAGCTCAGAGAGCAACAAGGATCCCACAGTCCTCCTCCTCCTCCACATCCTCTCTTTCCCCTTCCTCCACAACACTCCAAAAATCCCACCCCCTTCTACCATAGCACCAATGATGTTCAGAGACCAGAGAGCACCAAGAACCCCCAGTGTCCTCCCCAGAGTCCTTCTCCTTCCTCCTCCTCCCCACTTCTGGCACTGATAATGTTCCCTAGTTGGGTCATGAAATGTCTGCAAGAAAACCGCCATGCTCAGAGAGCACCAAGGACCCCACACAGTTATCCACCTCCTCTTCCTCCCTCCTCCTCCTCCCTCTTCCCTCCTCCTCTTGAAACCCTCCCTTTCTTCTAGCACTGGTGTTGTTCCCTAGTCGGGTCACGAAACGCCTGCAAGAAAACCACCCAAACAGCACCCAGGACCCCTCATTTCAACCCTGACCTACAAACAGATTCTCCATTGTCACCCCCTCCTTTCGGCTTCTCTGCTTTGAAACTGACCAAGCCCCGCCCACTCAGCTGGCTGGGCTGTCCGGCTCCACCCCCTCCCTCCCCCCCTCCTCCTCCCCCTCCCAGCAACCCTCAGGGCGGCGCGGGCGCAAGGCAGGATGGGAGGCACGCGTCTCCCCGCCCACTCCCCCGCCTCCCTCGCGCACTCCGCGTCCAATCGGCTGGCGGGAAGGCCAGGCTGGCGAGCGGCGATTGGCCGCTTTGGAAACGAGGCGGCCGTTTGAAATCTTTTAACGGCGGCGATCCGTGAGGTAAACTACGAGGGTCCTTTCGGAGGCCCGCTAGTGAGGTAAGTCTGATTTGAGGGGGGGGGGCTCTTGGTCTGGGGGGGGCAGAAGGGGCCCTTTGGGGGGTCACGCCGGGATTGGGAAACGGGTGTGTAGGAAAACAGGGACGCACTTTCCCTCCCGGTCCGCACTCCTTTTTTTCGCCCCCTCCTTTCCTCTCCCCCCCCCGCCCAAAAACAAGTGGCAGGCAGTCCCGCGAGTCAACCGGGATGAGGGAGGGGAGCTTTGAGGGAGAGGGGAGGTCTGTGCTCCCCGCCCGCCGAATTCTGGGTGGCTTGGACTACAACTCCCATCATCCTGAGGGTTGTGTGGGGAGGGGTCGTGAGGGGAAGGGGGGACACCTCGACAGCCTCTCTTCGATGTGGTGGAAAAAGGGAGCCCGATACATACATATACATATATTTCATGATATTACACAATAACGTCATTTTTTAAACGTGATATATATCTATTTTAGATCTAACCATCATTGATCATCATTGCAACAATGCTGGTTATCCTTTATGATGCTATGTCATATTATCTAACATTGTCACCAAGAAGGGGCTGTGGGGGGGCTTTGTTTTTTTTACTCTTTTACAATGTTTTTATTTTTTTGTGAGTCCTCTCTAAAGAGTCAGTGAAAGTGCCTGTGTATAAATTATATTTTACATTGTGTACATTTATCTATGAATATTATCCATTTTCTACATAAATAAAAACATAAACAGGTCCCTGCTATAATTTGGAAGTATATAAATTATATTTTGCATTGTGTACATTTATCTATGACTATTATCCATTCTCTATGTAAATAAAAACTTAAATAGGCCCCTGCTATAATTTGGAAGTATATAAATTATATTTTACATTGTGTACATTTACATATGAATATTATCCATTCTCTACGTAAATATAAACATAAATAGTATATTTTGTGTATAAATAGTATAATCTGGTATAATTTGTAAGTATGTAAATTATATTTTACATAGTATACATTTATCTATGAATATTATCCATTCTCTACGTAAATAAAAACATAAATAGGTCCCTGCTGCCTGACTCTCAACCACTCTTGAGTGTTGATTCAACAGAGAAATTAAAAATAGCATCAAAACAACCTAAGCACCCTTTGTTTTTATTGTCCGAAATAATAAAGATAAAAGGTGTTGAAGGAAAGGCTTTTGCTCTTCCTGGAGTGTGTGTTTGTGTGTGGCTTTTTCAGGCTTGTGCGTATTTTCCAATGAGACAAACCGAGACAGGAAGATCATTTTATTACAATTTATCAGAATATTCAGGAAAAGGATTCCTCATTTAAAGACCTTTGGAATAGGATTCTTTATTGGCCAAGTGTGATTGGAGACACAAGGAATTTGTCTTTGGTGCAGAGGCTCCCAGGGTACATAAAAAGACAAGGTACATTCATCAAGAATCATAGGGTATAAATAAGCAACCAGAAAACAATATAAATAATAAGGATACAAGCCACAAAGTTACAGTCCTGCAGTCATAGGTGGGAGGAGATGGGTGATAGGAACCATGAGAAGACTAATAGTAATAGCAATGCAGCCTTAGTGAATGGTTTGACAGTGTTGAGGGAATTGTTTGTGTAGCAGAGTGATGGCGTTCAGGAAAAAACTGTCCTGGTGTCTAGTTGTCTTGGTGTGCAGTGCCCTATAGCCTCGTTTTGAGGTAGGAGTTGAAACAATTTATGTCCAGGATGCGAGGGATATGTAAATATTTTACAGGTCCTCAATGGAAGGTAGGTTGGCAGTAATTGTTTTTTCTGCAGTTCTGATTCTCCTCTGAAGTCTCTGTCTGTCTTGTTGGGTTGCAGAGCCAAAGCAGACAGTTATGGAGGTGCAGGCGAGAGACTCAATCATTCCTCTGTAGACCTGGATCAGCAGTTTACATCCTTTACATCCCCTTTTATAGTTAACATAACAAAGAAATCTGAAAGAGGAAAGTTGATTGGACAGGATAATAGCATGTATGTTTATTAAAATGAACGTCTGAAGGGGAATAAATTGTAAGAAGAAAGTTATTTTAGGGCTCACGAAAGAGATAAGCCAGACCCCAAGTTGTACTAACCAATTTTTCTTACCTGGAACTAGGCTCCAGCTTGTTTATCAGTTTAGTAAACTTAAAAACTAATAACCCTTGAACATCACTTTAAAAGAAAGAATATAAACCAGATTAAAATACAAAGTAACTATGTTAATTAACAAATAATAAAACCCATGTTATTTGTCTCTCAATGCACACACACAATTACAACATATATACTCAAACATCTTTTTGTGTTTCTATCTTCTTATATTTATTTTATTTCTTAAATTTATGTGCTGACCATCTCACTCACTAAAGCAACACTGAAGAAAATATATTAGATGTCTTAAAGTTTTCTACAGGTTTTATCGTTTTTTTTCCAATTAGATATAGAATTTTTTATTGGTAAGATTGACATGGAAGGAATTTTTCTCCTGTGCTTACTCTTCAGAGTAAATACTCTGGTAGTAAAGAAGATGAGAAGGATAATAATACAGTCTACTACATGGGTAAATATATTTAGGCCTAATTTACTGCTGTGGGAATCACCTAATTCCCACTGCAGAGTGATGGCACAGGGAAAAAACTATCTTTTGTGCCTAATTGTTTTAAAATGTTTTTCTTTAATTTTTAATTATATGTTTTGAATGGTAAACTGCCCAGAGTCATTGACTGATATTGGATGGCTATAGAAACTAAACAAATGAATAAATATTATTGCATGTATAGTATAATACAATATATGCTAACCCCAAACATTGGGTTAAATGCCAGGGATGCTGGAGAAGAGGTTTTTTAAGGGCCTCGATTTTTCTTTAATCGTTGCCCATGTTTTATTATTTTGTCTACCATCCAGACTTCCATTGCTTAAGGGGGGCAGCCTGTAAAGTGGATTCAGAAAATTTAAAAATAAATATTGCATCTTTATTTCCTTCAGCGCTGGCTGTTTGCTCCTTTGGAGAAAATCAGTTTTCAGATAAAACAGAATCGATTTAACCTTAAATCAAGTTGACATATAAAGACCTAGGACATTTAGCCTTCAATCTACAGCCTGATATCTTATTGGAATGTTCCCATGGCAACCCATAAATCTGTCCTCAAGGTACCAGTCCGGGATGCCTCTCCTGGGTCATTTGGCAACTCTGAATTGCCCCCTTCTTTTGATTTATTTCTTCTCACTCTTTTGTTAAAAATAAATAGGCAGTAGAAGGGCTGGAAGTAGCTTTAGATCCATTCCTTTTGGAAATGTAGGTTGCATCATTTAACACACACACACACACACACACACACACACACACACACAAGGTGTCTCACTATCTTCTCCAGAACTAAAGGGATATTTGCACCTCAAGGTTGAACTGTGGACTCCTTGGTGCTCTCCAAGCTTGGTTGTTTTCTTGTAGTTGTTTCATGATCCAACTAGGTAACATCATCAGTTCTACAAAGGAATGGGGTTTCCTGTCTTGTTTATATACAGTACAAGGTTCTTGCCCTGTCAGGCAACCAAGGAACTTTAAACCCAGATAAATAATCAAACAACAGCCTAATCAAGAAAGCACAAGAACCCTTCCACCAACACTGGTAGAACAAGCCACTGGTATATAAACAGCGAACCCCACCCACTCTTCCAGCACTGATGATGTTAGTTAGGTGATCAAATGTCTGCAAGAGAAGACCTCAACTCAGGGAGCACAAAGGACCCAATGATAAACACTGAAACGAAATTGCAGGCAGGCCTTAAGGCTGTAATGGAACCTACATATTACGCTCATAATGTCAGGGTTCCAAATAGCATCCAAAAGTAAATCCGAGTCCAAGGCAGAGTCCTCCCATTTTACCACAATAGAAAATGCATAGTATAATAATAGAATGAAATTCAATGGTGGAATAGAATGAAATTCAATGGGGAAAAGAGTACGGTTCTACATTTAGGCAACAAAAACGGAATGCACAGGTACAGTATAGGTGGTACCTGACTCAACAGTAGTAACTGTGAAAGGGATCTTGGAGTCCTAGTGGACAACCATTTAAATAGGAGCCAGCCGTGTGCAGCAGCTGCCAAAAAAGCCAACACAGTTCTAGGCTGCATCAACAGAGGGATAGAATCAAGATCACGTGAAGTGTTAATACCACTTTATAATGCCTTGGTAAGGCCACACTTGGAATACTGCATTCAGTTCTGGTCGCCACAATGTAGAAAAGATGTGGAGACTCTAGAAAGAGTGCAGAGAAGAGCAACAAAGAGAATTAGGGGACTGGAGACTAAAACATATGAAGAACGGTTGCAGGAACTGGGTATGTCTAGCTTTAAGAGAAAGAAGGACTAGGGGAGACATGATAGCAGTTGTTCCAATATCTCAGGGGTTGCCCCAAAGAAGAGGGAGTCCAAGCTATTCTCCAAGGCACCTGAGGGTCAGAACAAGAAGCAATGGGTGGAAACTAATCAAGGAGAGAAGCAACTTAGAACTGAGGAGAAATTTCCTGACAGTTAGAACAATTAATCAGTGGAACAGAAGTTGCCTCCAGAAGTTGTGAATGCCCCAACACTGGAAGTCTTTAAGAAGATGTTGGATAGCCATTTGTCTGAAACAGTATAGGGCTTCCTGCCTAGGCGGGGTTGGACTAGAAGACCTCCAAGGTCCCTTCCAACTCTGCTATTGTATTGTATTATATTGTATAGAAAGTGTGGCAGGCCAAAGATCCAAAAGAAAAGATGGCTGCAGGCCTGACACATAACTTGTGACAACCCTAAAATTATTTGATGACCTTTCTTACTTGCAACTCCCTGCAATCATTACGTGACAATTGTTAAGCAAACCAACAGTTTCCTATGGGCTTTGCTGAATTGGAAATAAATGCTGGCTTTGGGTGAACCCAGCATAAAATGCACACCTTTGAATCTGGGTAAAATGTATTCCATCTGCCCCCCCTCCTCCCACTCTGATAGGTCTGTTGGAATTTTGAATGGTTGGTAAATGACTGGTCGTAAGTCGAGGACTAGCTGTATTGGCTTTGGGCCCTGGGGTTTGAATTTGTGCGTTGGAAGGCTCCTTGCTGAGGGTTTTGCTTTAGGGCTTGGCAAAGGCACCTTGGAAGCCTTCGTTTGAACAGAGATGCTGCCCTGGAGGTACCCTCCGCCTGCCAACTTTAGATAAAAGCATGGGTGGGGCCTTTGAATTTTCTGCCTCCCTAACAGAAGTAGAAGTACAACTGGTTGCTAGTTTTAAATAAGGTCCGGAAAAGAATATTTGTAGCTCGGGTTCTCAGGAGGAGGACTGGCGCTCTCTGAACTTGGTTGTTTTCTTGAAAATATTTCATGACCAGTTAGGTAACACCATCAATGCTGGAAGGGAGTGGGATTTGCAGGGTGGAAGAGAATGAGGAGTGGGGGGAGGACGGTTGTCTCCTTGGGGTTCACTCAGCTTGGGTTGTTGTTGTTTTGTTTTTTGCAGACATCTTATGACCCAACTAGAGAACATCATCAGTACTAGAAGGGATGAGAATTCACTGTCTCTTGGTGATTGGCCCAGAGTCAGCCAGCTGGTTTTTTGTGTCGTTCACAGCTAGGCTAAAATGAGAACTCATTGATATCTGAAGCCCGTTTGGGAACCAGATAATGACACTCAGCCTCAATATGGCTGATTTATTAGTATCACTATATAGTCCTTGACTGACGACCACAAGAGCCCCACATTTCTGTTACCAAGGGAGACATTTGTTAAGTGAGTTTTGCCCCATTTTACGACAGTTGTTAAGTGAATCACTGCAGTTGGTAAATTAGTAACACGGTTGTTAAGTGAATCTGATTTCCCCATTGACTTTGCTTGTCAGAAAGTCGCAGAGGGGATCGCGTGGCCCTGCAACTGTCCGTTCTGTTCTGTTCTCTAGTGGAGTCACGTGGTGGTTAAGTCAACCTGGTTTCCCCACTGACATGGCTTCTCAGAAAGTCCCAAAAGGGGGAATCCCATGATCACAGGGATGCGGCAACAGTCCTTCGTAGGGAAAAGGGTCATACATCCTTTTTTTCTGGTGCTGTTGTAACCCCGAATGGCCACTAAATGAACTGTTGTTAGACAAGGACTTCCTTTATGTGTGATTCCAAATCAGTCCTTGTGTTTTAACCACGATTTGTCAGCACATCTGACTCTTCCTCTGTAGTCCATTTAGATAAAGCTGGATGCTTCATTTGTACTAACTCCACAGTGTCTGTATGTGTAAAATAACACCCTTGGACTCTCTCCTCTGATTTCCCCCAGCAGCCATAATAAGAACTGCAATGGGTTTTTAAGGACTGCAAGACTTATTTTAATTTTGGGCCTTCGTTGGCTTGTGAAATCTGGAAAGATATCTTTAGAAATTGGCAAGAGTTTGTGGCTGCTCATTTAACACTGCTGTATTCTGCCTTGCACAAAGCAGCCAAAGGCAGGGTCCTCTTTACGGAGTGATTGATCTTTGCTGCAACACAGTGAGAAGAAGGAGGAGAAAGAGGGAGCGGAGCGAATACAGAATTGCAATACATGCCACCGCTGTGGCATTGCAGATTTCCAAGACCTATATGGGTGAGGAATCATGGGCAACATAGTGCAAAAGAGGAGAGGTTTAAGGGAGATCCCAGGTTGGGAAAAGCGCCAAGCATGCAGTGGCCAAGGTCTTAGGATATGAGAGAGAGGATTCCTTCAAAACTGCTCCCTGGGGTTACATTTGGCCAGGGCAGGGGTCGGCAACCCTAAACACTCCAAGAGCCACAAAGATCCTAACCGGAAGCCCCCCATTCAATTCTGGAGCCAACCGGAAGTCCGGTTCCCCCACCATCGAGTCTCCTCCTAGCGCGGCATCCTTTTTCCTCTACTTGTCCTAACCGAAAGCCCTATCCATTGTGGAACTGACTGGAAAATACGCCCCTTGCCATAGAGTCTCCTCCTAGCGCGTTGTGCTCGGGCCTAATTTGGTTTGGAAAGGGCCCAAGATTGCCAAAGGCCTTTTCTCTTTGCTTATGGACCCCTCGCTTGCACCTGTCTGCCTATCCTGGCTCCGCTTACTGGCACAGCGTTGTCATCAAACCAGAAACCAGACATCCCTGAGTCAAAGCATCTGAAGAATGAGACAATAACCTATGAAGAAGGGCTACAGGAAGTGGGTAATCTCTACAGACTTTTAGCCATGCAATTTGGGATGAGGACCCTTTGAATAGTGTGGGAATAGGAACCAATTTCCAGAGGGGAAAATTGCAGACTGCAGGAACCAGGAGTGCCACTGAAGTGATCCTGAGGACACAGAGGAACCTCCAAGTGCTTCAATGACCCTCTAAAAAGGATGCAAATGAACAGCTGTCTGCAAGGAATATAAATCCTTCCCTTCCCCTCCATCCAGTCAGAGCTGAGGAAACATCTGGGATGAGAAGCGAAACGTCTTCAAAACAAAAAAACAAGAAAGACCAGCTGCCCCCTGAAAAAGCACCTTTGGGACAACCATGACCTGGAGGATGGAGAATCTCTACAATAGATGGAAACTAATCTAGGAGAGAAGCAATCTGGAATTAAGGAGAAACTTCCTAACAGTGAGGACAATTAACCAGTGGAACAGAGGATGCCTCCAGAAGTCATGGGTGATTCCATCACTGGAGGATCTTAAGAAGAGACTGGACAGTCACTTGCCTGGAATGGTATAGGGTTTCCTGCTTGGGCAGGGGGTTGGACTAGAAGACCTCCAACGTCCCTTTCAGCTCTATTCAATACAATACAATAGCAGAGTTAACATCCCAAGAAAACAGGAGCTTGAAAACATTTTTGCAAGCGCATTTGTTTTTTTATAAGGCCGATCTTAATGACTTAACGACTGTCTTGCTTCACCGTAGACATTTTGGTCTCAGCTGTGGTCGCAAGTCAAGGATTACCTCTATCCCCCGAGGTGATCCATTATAACGTCAAGCATTTACTTAAGTGACCTGTCATAAATCAAGCAATTACTTGTCTGGTCACAAAAGTCAAAATGGCCATTCTAACGATGCCTCCGAAGTTCCATCTCCGTTTTGATGCTGGTCACGCACTAAACAGCCGGTGCTTCTATCACATCACATGACTTTTTTTGTGACTTTGCCAGATGCTCCTGCTCCCAGTTTAAATCCAGGCAGTTACGCAAACATTGTGGTTGTTGAAGAGATGCTGGATGCAGCTGATAAGCCTTCTGGAGAGTGACAGGTAGGAAGAAAATTGGACTGTACATTACCATCAAGTCACCAAAGGAGGCAGCTGCGCTCAGAGCTACTCGGCAGCAGTATTTGAAATCCTGGCTGTCGAGATGATTGATGGATTCGGCCTGGCCTGTCAGGAAGGGAACCAGGCTTGACTGAAAAGTGTTAGATTGCTAATCGAAATAACTTGTGAGGGGTCCTTGGTGCTTCCTGGGCTTGGTTCTGTTCTTGTCGATGTTTCGTGACCCAACTAGGTAACATCATCAGTGCTAGTGGGGTTTGTAGAGAGTGGGGAGGAGGACTGTGGGGTTCTGGGTGCTCTCTGAGCTTGTTTTGTGGCAGTCATTTCATGACCCCGCTAGGTAACAACATCTGGTAGGAGGGAGTGGAGTTTGCAAGGAGGAGGAGGAGCCCTTGATGCTCTCTGAAGTTGGTCATTTTCTTGCAGATGTTTTGTGACCCAACTAGGTAACATTATCAGTGCTAGGAGGGAATGGAGTTGACGAGGAGGAGGAGAATGGAGGAGGAGGACAGGGGACCTTGATGCGCTCTGAACTTGGTTCTTGTCTTGCAGATGTTTCCTTAGCCAAACTGGGTAACATCATCAGTACTTGGAAGGGGTGGGATTTGTTCAGCAGTCAGAAGTGTTGATGAAAACTCTTTAATTTCACAACAGGCTTTACCCATAGTTTCAGCTGGTACATCCCAATCCAAACCAAGCAATTTCTAGCAGCCTGGCATAGTGACAAATTACTAGCTATCAACAGACACATAGACATAAAAGAAAATGTAGTCAAAAAAGTGTTCCTCTCCACAAATTTCAACCCCCCGCTCCCTTCTAGCACTGATGGTGTTACATACTTTGGTAATGAAATGTCTGCAAGAAAGCAACCATGCTCAGAGAGGACTGAGGACCTCACAGCCCTCCTCCTCCATCATGCACACTCTGCTCCTTCTAGCACTGATAATATTACCTAGTTTGGGTCACGAAATGTCCACCGGAAAAGCAACCAAGCTCAGAGACCACACAAGGTGCCCCCATTTCAATCCTGAGCTACAAATATTCTCCTTTGTCCACCATCCGTGGTGCCCCAGCAGTTAGAGCGCAGTACTGCAGGCTACTTCTGCTGCCTGCTGGCTACCTGCGATTCAGCAGTTCGATTCTCACCAGGCTCAAGGTGGACTCAGCCTTCCATCCTTCCGAGGTGGGTAAAATGAGGACCCAGATTGTGGGGGCAATATGTTGACTCTAAACCGCTTAGAGAGAGCCGGAAAGCACTACGAAGCGCTATATATTGCTATTCCTTCCTTCCCTCCCTTCCTTCGAAAGCACTATGAAGTGGTATATAAGTAAGTGCTATTGCTATTCCTTCCCTCCCTCCTTCTTTCCTTCCTTCCTTTGAAAGCACCATGAAGTGGTATATAAGTCTAAGTGCTATTGCTATTCTTTCTTTCCCTCCCTCCCTCCTTCCTTCGAAAGCACTATGAAGTGGTATATAAGTAAGTGCTATTGCTATTCCTTCCCTCCCTCCTTCTTTCCTTCCTTCCTTTGAAAGCACCATGAAGTGGTATATAAGTCTAAGTGCTATTGCTATTCTTTCTTTCCCTCCCTCCCTCCTTCCTTCGAAAGCACTATGAAGTGGTATATAAGTAAGTGCTATTGCTATTCCTTCCCTCCCTCCTTCTTTCCTTCCTTCCTTTGAAAGCACCATGAAGTGGTATATAAGTCTAAGTGCTATTGCTATTCTTTCTTTCCCTCCCTCCCTCCTTCCTTCGAAAGCACTATGAAGTGGTATATAAGTCTAAGTGCTATTCCGTCCTTCCTTCGAAAGCATTGCGAAGCGGTATATAAGTTTAAGTGCTATTGCTTTTCCTTCCTTCCTTCCTTAGCACTATGAAGTACTATATACTGTAAGTCTAAGTATTATTGCTTCATTGAAACGGCTCTTTATTAAATTGGTCTATCGTTCCTCATCTTGGGCCAGCGGTGCCCGATGCAACCTGAAAGAATTCCCTGGCTCAGAAAAAGCCACCCAATATTTTGCCAGGCTGCATGGTGGCAATGAAACAGAGATTTTTTTTTCCTCTTCTCCCAGCGGGAGAAAAAGTTACCCGTCCGTTCCTGGCCCTATAAGATGGGTCATCTTAGGGACTCGCTGGCCGGGGTTTGCAGGAGGCTCAAAAGTTTCTGCTTTTCCTTTGACACCTATTTTTAACCTGATGTTGCTCAAAGCTTGTTGGGGGAGAGGGGGGCGCGAATTACAGGGCATGCAATGTCAGGGGCATTTATTTTTGGGTTGCTGGGAAGGGAGACACGGATCTGTAGCCAGGACAGGCTGGGGGCGGGCAGCGAAGGAGCCTGGGAAATCCTGGCACCGCTTTGATCTTCCCTTCTGGACTAACGCCCAATTCCAGAAATGGCTCCGATGCTCCTTCGGGCACACCAGAGAAGCAGAGTTAGCCCGGATTTTTTAGCATAAGCCAGCCATGACTGGTAAGGGATGCGGTGGCTCAGTGGCTAAGGCGCTGAGCTTGTCGATCTAGAAAAGTTGGCAGTTTGAATCCCCAGCGCCATGTGTGATGAAGTGAGCTCCCATTACTTGTCCCAGCTATTGCCAACCTAGCAGTTTGAAAGCACGTAAAAATGCAAGTAGAAAAATAGGGACCACCTTTGGTGGGAAGGTAATGGCGCTTTATGCTCCTTCAGCGTTGAGTCATGCTGGCCACATGACAACAGAGACGTCTTCGGACAGTGCTGGCTCTTCGGCTTTGAAACGGAAATTAGCACCGCCCCCTAGAGTCGGGAACGACTAGCACATATGTGCGAGGGGAATCTTTACCTTTAGCCATGACTGGCAACTTGGGCATTGGAGAAAGGGGACCCTCTGGAGGTCCCAAAGGGGCTTTTTCCAAAGACGATGACTTTGTTTTTTTCCTTGAAGACGTTTTGCCTCTCGTCCAAGAAGCTTCTTCAGTTGTTCAGGTGAGAACTGAAGAAGCTTCTTGGATGAGAAGCGAAATGTCCTCAAGGAAAAACAAAGTCCAGTGGCCTTTTGAAAAAGCACGTTAGGAAATACTCTGACTTTGGGTGACCGAGAATCTCCATAGACCCACTTGGTGGCCTTTGGAGGGGTCTTCACATTCCCTATCAGCAGGAACTGTTGGGTTTTGGCTCTTGGGCCAGCCCTGCCAACTAAATACAGGTAATCCTCGACTTACAACAGTTCATTTAGTGACAGTTCAAAGTTACAACGACACTGAAAAAAGCGACTTCGGACCGTTTTTCACAGTGACCTTTGCAGGATCCCTGTGATCGAAATTCAGATGCTTGGCAACTGACCCGTATTTATGACCGTTGCTGTGTCCCATTTGATCCCCTTTTACGACGTAAAGTCAATGGAGGAGGCCAGATTCATTTAACAACCGGGTGACTAACTTATTAGCTACAGTGACTCTCTTAACAACCGAGGCAAGAAAAGTTGGGAAATGGGGCAAAATCCCTTAACAAACATCTCACTTAACCGCAGAAATTTTAGGTTCCATTGCGGTTGTAAGTTGAGGACTTGCCTAGATAACAGAAGTGTCCAACCTTGCCAATTGAAGACCTGGCTGGCTGGGGAATTCTGGGAGTTGAAGTTCACAAATTTTAAAGCTGGACACCTCCTGATACACACATTCCTAAGGCTGGGGAAACTAGAAAAAAATAAGCATTTTTGTAGATGAGGGCAGCATTTCATCAGCTTGCTGTGACCTGCGGCCTTCAGGATCGGCCGAATTTTATATTTGTTTTTTTAAAAGTTTTTTATTGAACACAAATTAAAACATCGGACACGGTGTAACCGTCCTGGCAAAGTCTATTCTATGCCATACATACTGGAATATAAAGTTATCCATCATAACCATCATGCTTATTTACAATTGGTCTATTCAGTATTTACAAATATAAAAATATTGTATTTCCAACCATGTTGCTTTGTTTTTATCTTATACATTTTCACCGTTATAGTTTTATACATAATTCTAATCTCCATTCTATAAATCTTAGTCATTGCTTATTTTGGGTCTTTCCCTTTTTGTTCCAACCATCGATAAAATTTATCCCAGATCTTATAATATTCTGATTCGTCTTTATTCTTCAATTCCCACATCAATTTAACCATTTCAGCACAAATCAGAATTTTCCTAATTACTTCCTCTTCTTGTGGAATTTCCCTGTTTTTCTAGTTTTGGACATTCTTGCTGCCGTAATAATATGTATTGTTAAGTAGATTACCCCCTTGTTATGTTTATTGTTTATGATTCCCAAAAGAAATAGTTCTGGTTTGAATTCTATTTCCTCTTCCGTTATCTCTTATCAGCCACCTTTGAATTTTCTGCCAATATTCTTTTGATTTTTGGCACGACCACCACATATGGTAATACATGCCTGATTCATAATTACATTTCGAACAATTTGGCACTAAATTTCTAAAAGTTTTGGCTGTTCTCGTGGGTGGGAGATGCCACCTAAAAAACATTTTATATAGGTTTTCTTAATGCGGTATTGACAATGTTATTTTCCTATTCCTTTCCCATACTTCTTGCCATTTTTTCAGATATATACATTATAGCCAAAGTTTATCGCCCCTGCAGAATTTCATATTTGGATGGGGATGAGGACCATCGTGTGTGTGTGAGTGTGTGTGTGTGTGTGTGTGTGTGTGTGTGTGAGAGAGAGAGAGAGAGAGAGAGAGAGAGAGAGAGAGAGAGAGAGAAATATATCTCTCAACTGGATCAGAATTAAAAAGTAGGAGACGTTCTCCACTTTGAGCAGTCTGTTTCTCGAAATATGTGCAAAAACGTTCCCCATTTCAAGAGCAAAAGATAGGTAGTCCTCAGGTTATATCCATAATTGAGACCTAAATTCCTGTTTTTGGGTGAGACAGTTAAGTGAGTTTTGCCCCACTTTACAATCTTTGTTGCCATAGGAAGTTGTAAATCGAGGACTTCCTGTACTGCCTTTATTCTGGAAATGTTTAAGGCTGCCCACCTTGGCAATGATTCTAGTTGCCATACCTTCAAAATACAGATAAAAATCAGTTGTTAAGCGAATGCCCGCAATTGTTAAGTTAGTAAGCTGGTTGTTAAGTGAATCTGGCTTCCCCGTTGACTTGGCTTGTCAGAAGGTTACAAAAGGGGCTCACATGACCCCCTGCAACCGTCACAAATAGGAGTCAGTTGCAAAGCATTTTCATTTTGATCACATGGCCATGGGCATACTGAAACGGTCGTAAGTATGTAAAATAGTCATAAGTCACTTTCATCGGTGCTGTTGTAACTTTGAAAGGACCCTCATCGAGCGGTCATAAGTCAGGGACTATTTTTACTTATTGATTTATTTTAGAAAATTAAGGTGCACCTGGCCACTCAAGGCGACTCCCTGCATTGTGTCCGCGGTGTCTTCTAATTGCAGAGTTAGCGACTTCTCCTTTCCGCTTGGTGCCTGCTTGTTCCAGTGGAGAGCTAAAAGAACAAGAATTTATTTTTATTTTATTATTTATTATTCACACTTATAGACCGCCCCCTCTCCCGGAGAGGACTCGGGGCGGTGTACAGTCACTAAAATACGTTATAAAAATACATACATAAACAATTAAATTAAATACATAGATAAAGGAGGTTATGACTGTAATAGAATAATAAATATTATACGTTAAAAGCCTATAAAACCCCAAACCCAATTAAAATAAATAAATCCCGGGAGGTAAAACTAAGAAAGTGCCAGGCCAGCTGATTGAAATAGGTGGGTCTTTAACTTTTGCCGGAAGGAACGGAGGTCGGTGGTAGTTCGAATGTCTGGGGGGAGGTCATTCCAGAGGGTTGGGCCCATCACAGAGAAGGATCTACTCCTAGGTGTCGCCCGCTGGCATTGCCTAGCAGACGGCACCAGGAGGAGCCCCTCCCTGTGTGAGCGAATAGGTCGCAGGGACGTGTGTGGTAGGATGCGATCCTGCAGATAACTAGGTCCTCCGCCATGGAGCGCTTTAAAGATGGTGATCAATACCTTGAAACGCACCCGAAAGGCTACAGGTAGCCAGTGCAGCTCGCGCAGGAGAGGTGTTACGTGGGAGTAACGGGTACTTCCCATAATAACCCGCGCGGCTGCGTTCTGAACTAGCTGCAGTCTCCGGACGCGTCCCAAGGGAAGCCCCATGTAGAGAGCATTGCAGTAGTCCAGGCGAGACGTCACCAGCGCGTGAGTGACCGTGCGCAAGGCACTCCGGTCCAGTAGGGGGCGCAATTGGCGCACCAGGCGAACCTGGTGGAATGCCCCCCTTGCCACGGCTGCCACATGGTCCTCCATTGACAGCCGGGCATCAAGGAGGACACCCAAATTGCGCGCCCGCTCCACAGGGGACAACTGTTCGCCCCCTATGGCCAGCGATGGAGTCAGCTGGCTGAACCGAGGTGCCGGCAACCATAGCCACTCAGTCTTGGAGGGGTTGAGTTTGAGTCTGTTGTCCCCCATCCAGACCCCGACGGCCTCCAAACACCGGGACATCACTTCGACAGCCTCGTTGGGGTGGTTTGGGGTTGAAATATACAGCTGAGTATCATCAGCGTAGAGATGGTACTCAACCCCAAAACCACGGATGATCTCACCCAGCGGCTTCACATATGCGTTGAACAGGAGAGGCGAGAGGACCGACCCCTGTGGCACCCCACAAGTGAGTGGCCTCAGGGACGACCTCTGTCCCCCTGTCAACACACATTGCTTCCGGTCGGAGAGGTAGGAGCCGAACCACCGCAAAACGGTGCCTCCGACTCCCATCCCCTCCAACCGGCGCAATAGGATACCATGGTCGATGGTATCAAAAGCCGCCGAGAGGTCTAATAGGACCAGGATAGAGGAGCAACCCCTATCTCTGGCCCTCCAGAGATCATCGACCAACGCGACCAAGGCTGTCTCGGTGCTGTGCCCGGGTCGGAAGCCGGACTGGCGTGGGTCTAGATAATCGGATTCGTCTAGGTGTCGCGGGAGCTGCTGCGCCACCACATTCTCAACAACCTTCGCCACGAAGGGGAGGTTGGAGACTGGACGATAGTTAGCTAGCTCCATTGGGTCGAGCGAAGGCCTCTTGAGCAAGGGTCTCACCACCGCCTCTTTCAAGGCGGTTGGTAAGTATCCCTCACCCAGTGATGCGCTCACCAGGCCCAGGAGCCAGCCTCGTGTCACCTCCCAGGCTGCCAGTACCAGCCAGGAGGGGCACGGGTCCGTTAAACAAGTGGTGGGTCGCAGCCGTCCACGTAACCTGTCCAAATCCTCGGGGGCAACAGAGTCAAACTCCTCCCAGAGTGGTCTCTCAAGACTCGCTGTTGGCGGCTCGTCTGGTCCACTGACGGAGGTCCACCCGCTTCGGATCTGATCGATTTTGTCCTGAAGATATTCCCCAAACTCCTCTGCTCTACCCTGTAAGGGTGTCCCACGCACCCTCTGCGATAGAAGGGAGCGAGTCACCCTAAACAGGGCGGCAGGGCGGTTATCCGCGGACGCAATAAGAGCAGCACAATGTCTCCGTTTGGCCGCTCTTATTGCCACAAGGTAAGTCCGCAAATAGGCTCTTACCTGTGTTCGGTCAGATTCGGAGCGTGAGGACCTCCACCTGCTCTCTAGACGTCTCCTGTGGCGCTTCATCACCCTAAGCTCCTCAGTAAACCAAGGAGCCCGGGTGGGTCGATGCCGCAGGAGAGGTCGCAAAGGCGCAACCCGGTCCAAGGCCCCAGTCGTCGCCCTATTCCAGGCAGTCACTAGGTCCTCGGAGCGGGAGCGGGACAAGGCTACAGGAATTGGCCCAAGCTCCGTCTGGAATCTATCAGATTCCATCAGGTGCCTGGGGCGGTACCAGTTTATAGAGTCTGGTTCCGCCTCCTCGCGGTGGGGGATAGCGCCAGGGAAGTCCAGCCGGAGGGATGAGTGGTCTGACCATGACAGGGGCGTGATGACTAAATCCCCTATTCCCAGATCACTCGTCCACTGTTCAGATACAAAAATGAGGTCCAGTGTGTGGCCCCCTTCGTGAGTGGGGCCCTGCACTAATTGGGTCAGGTCCATGGCCGTCATGGAAGCCATGAACTCCCGGGCCACCTCGGAAGCCGCTCCCGTTGACGGCAAGTTGAAGTCCCCCATGACCAAGAGTCTGGGAGTCTCAACTGCCGTCGCAGAGATTAGCTCGAGGAGCTCGGGCAGGGCTGCTGATGCATAGCGAGGAGCCAAGTATACAATCAGCAAGCCCCACTGCCTCCCTGGGCCCCAGTTCACACCAAGGGACTCACACCCGGGTATCTGAGGGACAGTGAACTCCCTCGGCTCTAAACATTCCCGCATAACCACCGCCACCCCTCCACCCTTACCCAGGGCCCGAGGCTGATGGAATGCACGGAAACCCGGTGGGCACATTTCCACGAGGGGTAAACCACCCTCGTGGCCCAGCCAGGTCTCCGTTATCCCTGCAAGGTCTAGCTCCCCCTCTGAGATCAACTCATTAATGAGGGGGGCCTTGTTGGTGACAGACCTTGCATTACAAAGCATCAACCGCAGGCCCTGGCTCTGTATGACCTGTCCACCTAGACTGCAGGGGTTGGTGCAAGCGACCGGGCGTAACCAACCAATTTAGCAGTTGAAATAAGTTGAAATAAAAAAAACAGACCTACGATTCATTCCTATAAAATAACACATTATGAACTGTATAACTGCCAAATATTCAGGCTGTCTAAGGTTTAAGGAATTTTGTTCCAAGCTGTTTTTTTCTGCCAAACCTACTTATTTCTGTAACTGTAAGGGAAACCAAGAAAGGGATTTAGTCCAGCGGTCCCCAATTTTCTGGCACCGTGGACTAGTGGTGGTGGTGGGAGGCGATAACCGTGGCTGGTTGAGGGAGGGGAGATTTCTTGAACACAACCTAGATCTGTGATGGCGAACCTATGGCACAGGTACCAGAGGTGGCACGCAGAGTCCTTTCTATGGGCACACGTGCTGTTGCCAACTGTACCGTTTCCGCTGGCGGCCAGGTGGTCTTTGTGGGTGCTGCTGCGCCGGGAAACGGCCCAGAAACAGTCTGGAAATGGCCAAAGACAGCCTAAAACCAGGCAGCTGATTTTCGGGTTTCCGGTACTCCGGCGGGAGTGAAGGCCAGCTGGCCGGCGCATATGCTTGTGCCGGGAACACAAATACCAGCTGGCTGGTGTGTGCATGCACCCCGGCCAGCTGGTCTTTGGGTTTCCAGCACTCTGGCGCATTCACCTGCATTCCAGTTTGGGCACTCAGTGCCGAAAAGGTTCTCCATCACTGACCTAGATAACCCATGCATGCGCAGATGAAGCTTCGTGCGCTCACCTGTCACTTGCATGGCTCAGTGCGCAACAGGCTGCAGCCGGGAGTTCAGCACCGCTGATTTAGACCATCGGTAGTCCTTGACTTACAACAGTTCATTTAGTGACGGTTCAAAGACCGAAAAATAGTAACTTACGACAGTTTTCCCATTTACCTCTGCTACGGCATCCCCACGTGATCATAATCCAGGCGCTTGCCAACTGACTCGTATTTATGACAGTTGTAGTGTCCTGGGGTCCCCATGATCCCCTTTTGCGACCTTCTGACCAGCAGAGTCAACAGGGGAACCAGATTCCCTTAGGACTGTGTCGCTAACTGAACAACCGCAGTGTTTCGCTCAACATCGGTGGCAAAAAAGCCATAAAATAGGGGGCAAACCTCACTCAACTGCTCTCTCACTTAGCAGCAGAAATGATGGGTCCCATATGGAGGCATCGTACTGGTATTCAATAAATAATTCGTATCGCACCCTGGCTTTTGCAATGGTTTGGGAATTCTAGCATCAGGTGGTGCTCCAAGTTGCCAGCAGCCGAAGCTGGGCAGAAACGTGTCGATTTACGTCCACTCTGGAAATGACCTGGTCACGGAGGGGGATTCCTTCCATGATCTCCCAGAGGACCACTTCCTCTTTTGCTCTCCATAAAGAAGCCGCCATTGTCACTCCGTCGCCAAGCGAGGCACGGCGCCCTGGAGACGTTGCTTGGGCGGAGGGGGCAAACGCCACTGAAATGCGATGCCTGCTCCTCATCCTTGGCAGCTCCGCTTGTTGAGCTGAGTGGGCGAGAAGAACGCCGATGACGCAGTTATGATTACAATTTTATTTTCTTTTGCGGGAGGAGTGTTGACAGAAATGCGATCCCCACCCCGGGGGGGCGGTGGGATGAAGAACGGATCTCTTTCCAGCCCGGCTGTCAACCTCCATTCCTCTCCTTCAGGCTCCACTACGTTTCCTTTCCTTTGGGGCGCACAATTTTGTGAGGGGGAGGAGGGCAAGGTTGGCATCTTGTGGTCCAAGGCTTCTGCCCCTTTGCAGCCAAGCGACGCTTGTATGTGTGGGGATTGCTCCCCACTTGAAGTTGGCCGTCGTCCACCTTGCAGTGAGGGGAGGCCGGGGTTAAGGATGAGAGTGGCACCTGCTAATGGCCTGGTAATACACACCTGGGCAATATGCCCACATGTCAAAGACACTAGTTGAGTAAAAACAGATAAATCCAAGGTAATGCCACCCTCGGCCCCAGCTGTCTGCAGGGAAGCTTGCACTCAAAAGCCTTTCTCCAGAGATGGCAGCGATGCTTTATACCTGGGTGACTTTGGGAAGCTTTCGCCGCCACTGTCTTGGGCGGCATCTGATGCCATCTCCAGCTTCTGGTTTAGAAGAGCCAGGTATGGCTGGTCCTCAACTTACGGCCATTCGTTTAAAGACTGTTCCATGAGCCCGAGACGCTGCAACCATTTGAGTCAGTTGCCAAGCATCTGAATTTTGATTATGTGACCCTGGGGATGGCTGCAACGGTCGTAAGTGTGAAAAAATGGTCATAAGTGACTTTTCACTCACCTTGTAACTTTGAACGGTCACTAAATGAACTGTTGTAAGTCAAGGACTTCCTGTACAGCACTGGAAAAAGGACCATTGTTGACATTTCCCGAGCCGCAAATTTCCATTGCTAAGCAAGGCAAAAGGCCTCGCTTTACGACCTTTCTTGCTGCAGTTCTTAAGCCAATCACTGTGGTCGTTAAGTGAATCTGGCTTCCCCAATGACTTTGCTTGTCAGAAGGTCGCAAAAGGGGATCACATGATCCCGGGTCACAGCGACCGTCATAAGCATGAGTCAGTTGCCAAGTGTCTGTCTTTGAATCGTGTGACCATCGGGATGCTGCAATGGTTGTAAGTGTGGAAAACGGCCGTAAGTCACTTTTTCAGTCCCCTTGTAACTTTGAATGGTCACTAAACGGATGGGTCGTAAGTCGAGGAATACCTGTATTCAGGGTTTTGTAAATTGGAAGGAGCAGCCCTTGGGCATGAGAAGAGTTTCAAGGGCTCCCATAATGAATCTGGCCATCAAGGAAAGTGATGAAGGCAAATTGCAACACACACACACACAAATAACACACCCGCCACAACACCCCCAGGTTCCACTTTATGGACTAAAAAGACTTTACCAAACGAAGGAGGCTAGAGAACTGAATGCCCATAAGGAGTATTTGGAGCTTCCGATGCCCAGGGGCATCATGTAGCCTTCCCCTTGGACAATGTCCAGCCATGTGCGATGCAACAGCCAAAAAAGCGAATACGACCCTTGGTTGCACAGAGGCATGGAATCCAAATCACCTGAAGTATTAGTACCACTTTGTAAAGCAGTAGTAAGGCCACACCTGGAATATTCTGCATCCCGTTTTGCTCACCACGTACAAAAAAGATGTTGAGAGACTTGGGAACAAATGCAGAGAAGAGCAACTAAGGCAGGGAAGGCTAACCTTTATGTCATTGCGTGCCCGCAATGCTTGTGCAACACCCCCCCCCCCCCTATGCTCCCCCTGCCCATGCACGCATGACCCCCCTCGTCCCCCATTTTGGGCCTGGCAGGACTCTCCAGCCTCCTGGGACCAAAAATGGGGCACTGTGGGGGGCACGCCGCACCTGCCTTACTCCCCCCTACCCTCACATATGCACGTGACAGCCCCTCCCCCCTCCGTGCATGCACACATGTCTCCTCTATGCACCCCTCCCCCGTGCGTGCACAGCAGACACCCAAAAATGAGATGCTGGTGGGAGGTGTGCGCGCAAGCACGGTGGAGGTGAGCTGGGGCGACGGTTTGCATGCCCGCAGAGAGGGCTCCGCTGCCACCTGGGGCACACCTGCCATAGATTAGCCATCACGGAACTAAGATGATCAAAGGCCCGGAGAGTAAAACATATGAATAACAGTTGCAGAATTTGGGTTCGGCCAGACTGGGCAAGAGAAGGATTGGGAATGGGGACAAGATAGCAGGATTCCGGTATTTGAAGGGCTGCCAGAAAGAAGAGGGGGCTCAACTTATTTACCAAAGCACCACAAGGCAGGACAAGAAGCAATAGATGGAAACTAATTAAGGAGAGAAGCAACCTCAAACTAGGGAGAAATTTCCTGAGAGTGAGGACAATTAACCAGTGGAACAGCTTGCCACCAGAAGTTGTGGGTGCTCCATCACTGGGGGTTTTAAGAAGAGACTGGACATCTATTTGTCTGAAGTGATGTAAGAGCTCTGCTGGCTGGGGAATTCTGGGAGTTGAAGTCCACAAGTCTTAAAGTTCCCAAGTTTGGACACCCCTGATGTAGGGTCTTCTGCTTCAGCAGGGAGCTGGACTAGAAGACCTCCAAGGTCCCTTCCAACTCTGTTCCAAATTCTAAACGTGGCCTTTATTGTCCTTTGCAGGTCTTCACGTCAGAAGAACTGGGCACAGCCTGTGCCAGCCGAGGAAGAGATTAAAATGTCTCAGGAAACGTATTCTTACGATGTTCCCGATGTGGGCCTTGACTTCAGAGATATGAATGATGACCAGACCTTTAACATTGATGCCTGGTTTGGTGAGTACCCCCTCCACGGCCGGGAGGAGGATGTGCCGTCTGCCAAGAGGCCACACTAACTACCGGTCTCTTTCCTGAGCCTTATAGGTGGGAAGGGCAGGGGGCTTTATGAGTGATGCTCCACCCTTGTTTCATTCTTTATATCCCGCCTTTCTTATTTTTACCGCTCAGGGCAGTGAACATATCCAACACACCCTCCTCCTATTTTCTGTACTACAACAACCCTGCAAGGTGGGTTGGGCTGAGAGAGAGCAGTGGCCAGTTGGGTTTCACGCCTAAGTGGAACTAGAACTCACTGTCTCTTGGTGATTGGCCCAAAGTCACCTGGCCACTTTTCCTGCTTATGGTGGGACTAGAATTCACTGACTCCTAATTTGGCCTAAAGTCCTCTAGATCAGTGGTTCTTCACCTTTTTGAAAGAATTGCCCCCTTGAGCCATTGAGGAAGTTATCATCGCCCCCCTCCCACGACATAACCTCTCAATCACAACACAAGCAAAGCAAATACAACGATAAGAGCCGAGACAATTATTAACGAAGAAAATGCATGTACACAAAAAGCAAAAAAAGGAACATCAATGGCTGCCTTGTGCTTGGTGAGCTGATGCCAATTTCTTGATGTCTGGAACCATTTTTGTTAATGTCATTCTTAAATCGCCGCTCTCAGTGATCTTCAACATGTTCCTTGACTTAGAAAGGATCTGTTGGATGGCACTGAAGCCCCTCTCCACTAAGTTAGTGGAAGGCTAAAAGAAGCAACTTAACTCCCTCCCACAATATTGGGGAAGTGTTCCACATTTTCACCCCAAACGTTTCGCAGCCGTAACTCTGAAAATGATTGGGCTTCACAGTCGTATTTCAGATCTGTCAGTGGCTCTTGCAGTTTGGGATGAAGTTGTGCAAAGTCTGCTGTGAAAGGATTTAGCACCCAAGTGGGCACTTCCAGATTTATCAGATCATAGAATCTGGTTTCCACATCTTCTTTTAGTTGCTTCAAGAGGCAGCAAAAAACGTCCACATCTTCTGCTTGGAGTTGACGTTCATTACCAAGGCTTGGGAACTGATGCAGCTCCTGGCGACTCATATTGCTTGCAAGGAGGTCCAATTTGGAAATAAATGAGCAGATGACTCCTTTGGCCTTAAGAAAAATGATTTTATCTCCTTGCAGCTTTACGTTCACTTCATTCAGCTTGTCAAAACCATCAGCGAGATAAGCTGCATCCAGACGTCGAAGTTTAAGAGAACTGCTTGGATCAATAGATTCAAGAAATTGGACAAGGGTGTCAAAAAGTTCATGGAATTCACCGCAAACACTTTCCTTTTGAAAGCCACCGGTGTGCAAAAGGAGACGCTCAAACTCCTCGTCATTTTCTTCACAAAGCTTGTGAAAAAGTCAGTTGTTCAAGGCATTCGACTTAATTTTATTCACAGCGTTAATGACGTAACGTATAGAGTCGTGCAAACGGCCACTCAAATTTTTTGAGACAAGGTGCTGTCTATGAACGACGCAATGGACAGTCATAACTCCAGGTACAACCGATTTTAGATGAGCTTGAAACCCGCGATATCGTCCAACCATGGATGCAGCTCCGTCGGTTGCACCTGTTTGTCAAAGGGATGTTTTTCTCATTAAAAAAACTCTTCAACCTTTTTAAATATCGAAGAAACTTTTGGGTCGGTGGCTAAATTTCGAGCAAATAACAGTTCTTCCCCGATCTCTTAATTCCCGTTGATGAAACGGACATAAGCCAATAACACGGCTTCATTTTCACGACTCGTTGGCTCATCAATCTGCATCACGAATTCTGTACTTTTCAAGGTGTCAATAAGCTTTTCTTCCACATCAGCAGCCCTTTCATCAATTCTTTTTGACACGGCGTCATTGCTCAAAGGAATCGATTGTGTGACAGGGCTTGCGCTGGGCCCCAACATGGTGGCAACAATCTGTTTCACTGCTGGTAAAATCAGCGTTTCTCCAATAGTGTGAGGTTTGCCACATTTTGCTCTCAACAAAGATACTTCATAGGAACAAATGAGCCCCTTGTCGGCGTTGAGTGACGATTTTCCAAATAACCTCTCAACAGTGCTGCGACCCTCAAACTTGGCCTTTAAGGATTGGAAAAACGATAGCGGTTTGTCAGCTTTATCCGAATGAATTCTTACCAAATGGTCTTTCAGTCGGGAAGGCTTCATCGCTTCATTTGAAAATGTTTTCGCACAAAGAAGACAAAACGGAAGCTGTACGTTGGAAGGAAATGGAATGAATCCTAATTTTAGGTATTCCGTCGAAATATTGGCGATGCTTCCTCTTCTGGGCCATGTTGAGAGGTCTTCGAAATGAAAGGCACTAACTGCAAATTAAATTTTCGACTGCACTGGCACACTATAAGACACACATGGACATCGATAAACCTAGTTTCAACAGTTACATTGATATTACAGCTGACATCACAGGGGACAGCCACTCAGCATGCGATGTTTCGAAAGAAGTGCTCGGCCCTCCATCACTGCCCATTCTGGCCAGTGGCGCGCCAGTAGGGCGATAGAGGCCGCTGCGCAACGCGCATGAAGATGTGCGATGCGTATTCACATATGTACGGTGTTCTGTACTGAAGCTAGCTGGAGGAACATTTTAAAACACAGTACAATCCACTAATAGCGAGCGATCAGATGTTTTTGTGCGACAGATATACAGCGGTTCACTGTATGAAAAAGGTCTCAAAAGTGTCCCCAAAACCTCTCGCTCCATCACCCCCATATCGACTCCTTCCGTTTCTTTGCCCCCGCCTCGCCCCTTTTTGTTCCATTTTCCCAGGTTAAGAACCACTGCTCTAGATGGCTTTCATGCTTAAGGCAGGACTAGAACTCACCATCTCCTGGTGATTGGCTCAAAGCCACCTGGCCAGTTTTTGTGCTTACAGTAGGACTAAAACTCTGTCTCTCCAGAGAATGGCCAGCTGGGGTTCATGCCTAAGTGGAACTAGAACTTACTGTCTCCTGGTGATTGTCTTAAAGTCCCCTCCCTGGCTTTCATGCTTAAGGCAGAACTAGAATTCATCATCTCCTGGTGATTGGCTTAAAGTTACCCAGCCAGTTTTTGTTCTTACGATGGGACTAGAACTCCCTGTCTCCCAGTGAGTGGCCAGCTGGGTTTTATGCCTAAGAGGAACTAGAAGTCACTGTCTCCTGGTGATTGGCACACAGTCACCCACAGATTTTGTGCTTACGGCGGGACTAGAACTCCCCGTCTCCCAGTCTGTAGTTAACTGCTAAACCAAACCGGCTCTTTAGGCTGGGCCCAGGGAGGTGCTTGATGGTTGGTGGCTGGTGGTCTCCTTGCCTCGCAGCGTGGAGGACCCTGCAAGGATCGTAACTATTTTTGCAGAAGTCCGATCTGCCGCCTTGATGACCCCAAGAGCAGAGATGGGGACGTCGGGCATCCTACCCTAAAGCATTGTCATCGAGGCCTAACCTTCCCTTGGCTGTGGTCTCACCCATGATGAAATCAGGTGAGATGCTTCCTTGAGACCCAACCAATCAAGTTTCAAGGCTGAAAGAGGTCCACCTGCAGGGCCCATCCAGCCTTTGTTGGTGTTCTTAATCCCACCAACACCCTTATGGACTCTCAAGGCATCCCTTGGGAGCTGAGGCACCATCTCCTTCTTCAGGGCCGCGTCCCAGAGTTCCCCGTAAGCCGTTTTAACTTGGGTACGGCAAATTGTGGGCACTTGGCCTCTGGGGGTGTGTCTCTTGGACCTTAAAATGCCGGGTCTCCCACATGAGAGAGTTCAGATGAGCTTCTGTCTCGTCCTCTCCTGAGGCCACCATCTCCAGGTGCTGATATCTCCATTTTGGTGTGAGGAGAGCAGGCTACGAAAGGGCTACGAGTCTCCCCAAATGTTCACCTCGGTCTCTTCCAAAGTATAACTCCGTTCTTCCCCAGGAGGTTAGAGTCCTGGTGAGGACCATGCTTGGTTCCATCGCTTTGCTTTGATCTCTTGCCTGAGAAATATCCTCTATGTCTCCCTACCTTTAGACGACAAGGAGAATGGGGATCAAAAGGTGGAGCTGGCCAATGAAGGCCCAGCCAATGTGGTTCGTTCGATGGCGGAGTGGCACCCAACCAGACAAGAGAACGCGCCCCCTCCAGGACGGTAAGACCCTGCTTCTTCTTGAATGTAGCCCCGGATGGAGCCTTCCCTTCTTCTGGAATGGGGATGTTCATTCAGCTTTTGGGCTCCAGAACTGCCTCTAACAGAATAACAAGAGTTGGAAGGGACCTTGGAGGTCTCCTAGTCCAGCCCCCTGCTCAAACAGGAGACGTTACATTCTTCTGGACAAATAGTTGTCCAATCTCTTCTTGAAAACCTCCAGTGATGGAGTACCTACAACTCCTGGTGGCAAGCAGTTCCACTGGTTAATTGTCCTCACTCTTAGGAAGTTTCTCCTAAGTTCCAGGTTGCTTCTTTCCTTGATTACTTTCCACTCATTGTTTCTTGTCCGGCCTTCCTGCGCTTTGGAGAATAGGGTGACAACCCTCCCCCCCCCCCATTCTTTATGGCAGCACCTCAAATATTGGAAGACTTCTATTATGTTATCCCAGCCCTCTCTCTTTGTTAGACAGAATGACAGAGTCAGAAGGGACCTTGGAGGTCATCTAGTCCTAACCCCCTGCTCAAGCAGGAGACCTTATAGCATTTTAGCCAAGTCTCGGTGTCTAGTCTCTTCTTTAAAAAACTCGAGTGATGAAGCAACCACAACTTAATAATTTTGGCAATAAAGGTCATAAAATGGAGCCAAACTCCCTTAAGAACTATTTTGCTCAGCGACACAAATTTTGGGCTCAATTGTGGTCATAAATAGAGGACCACCTGTCCTATCATATGGAAAGAATGACCAATCCTGTTTGTCCAGCACATTGTCCTCTAAAGGGCTTGAGATTGTCCGGCTTCTGTATCTAGAAATGCTGAACTGTCTCTTTTGCCTTGCGAGAATAGCTGGTGGGATTTGAAGGGGTTGTTTGCCCTAGGCGTCCCCAACAGCACGAAGCTGAGTCCTCGTCCCAATAAAACCCCTTTTATTTCATTGACAGGGAATTCCTCTCCAGCAAAGTCTTTCCTCTCCCACAGTGTTTCAAGATAGTTCCCAATTCCTGACCTTTATCAGGCTTGGAGAGTGGCCAGGTTGATATCTTTCAGACGCCCCAATACTTGGCAAGAATGCAGGAATGAACTAATGGCCTCCTGCAAACTCCACTCCCCTTTCGCTCCTCTTTTATTCCCTCTGGGAGGGGCCATTCATTGTCCACCTGTGGCCTTACTCCCAAGTCGACCCCTGTTCTTTAGCTCTTCCCTTCATATGGAAACTCTGTGCATGTGCACATTGGGAACAGGCTCCAGCTGTTTGTCTGCCTCACTGATGTCTGACTCCGAAGGCAGCTGATAACTGGCACACAGCCCTGGCCCCCTCTCTGCCTCCGACACAGAGCCCTCCTCAGAGCCTTCCCCAGACTCCAGGAATGGCCCAGCTTCCTCCCCAATCTCCTCACTGTCCGAATCTGCTGCCAGATCCGCTGGCTGCTGGTGGGCCACAACAAGGGGCTCCACATCCTGGCATGGTCGAAAAGCAAAGACAAAGGATGACCTTGGCTTTCTAGAAAGAATTTTGTTATGGCTACATAGCATCTCACTCCGTACAATCTCCCCCTCCCATGTTCCCACTATAGAAAATGCATAGCAAAATAATAGAAAGTGTGGCGGGGCAAAGATCCGAAAGAAAAGATGGCTGCAGGCCTGACACTCTCCTCCTCCCTCCCTCCCTCCTTCTTTTGCTCAAGGGCTCTTTTTCTTTCCCCACTTTAGGGTGGCCAAGAAGCTTTCAGCCCGGCGAAGGAGTGCCCAGCGTCGGATTATGGCCAAAAGCCATGCAGAGAAGGTTGCCACCACCTTGGCCAACAAGCAGGAACCCCCTCCTCTAAAGAAGCAGAAAATGTAGGTCTCTGGGATAACGCTGGCACTTAGACTTATACAGTAGATACCGCCCCACAGTGCTTTACAGCCTTTTCTAGGCGGTTTACCATGATGGTGTTATTTGCATCTTGCCCCCAACAATCTGGGCCCTCATTTTACCCACCTCGGAAGGAGGGAAGGCTTAGCCGACCTTGAGCCCGTCGGAATTGAACTCCCGACAGTCAGCAGAGCTTGCCTGCAATACTGCATTCTAGCCATTGCCTCAACAGATATAGAATAGGTGATGACAGATAGATAGTTGAATGGATGGATATAGATGAGAGAGAGACAGAGAGAAAGATGATGGAGAGAGAGAGAGATGATAGATAAGAGAGCGGGTTAGAGCATTAGTATTAGACTTATATACCACTTCACAGTGCTTTACAACCCTCTAAGTGGTTTACAGAGTCAGCATTTTGCCCCCAAACATCTGGGTCCTCATTTTACCGACCTCGGAAGGAGGGAAGGCTGAGTCGACCTTGAGCCGGTCAGGAGTGAACTCCTGGCAGTGGGCAGAGTTAGCTTGCAATGATGCATTTTAGCCACTGCACCACCACGACTCAGAAGGAAGGAAGACTTATATACTGCTTCCCAGTCCTTTCCAGCCCTCTCTAAGTGGCTTATAGAGTCAGCCTCTTGCCCCCAACAATCTGGGTCCTCATTTCACCCACCTCGGAAGGATGGAAGGTTGAGTCGACCTTCAGCTGGTGAGGATCGAACTTCTGGCAGATGGCAGAGTTAGCCTGCAATGCTGCATTCTAGCCATTGCGCCACCAGGTATGGAATAGGTGATGATACCTTGTGTGCTGGATTCCTCTGTCCGATAAAGCTAGGCTTCTGAAAAAGGAGAATTGTTGGTAGCTCAGTGTTGAAATGTCTCCTGAGCATGGGTGTTTCCTTGCAAACATTTCATGACCCATCTAGGTATCATCATCAGTGCTAGAAGGGAGGAGGGTGTGCAGAGTGGAAGAGAGGGAAAAGGAGGAAGAGGAGAAGGTGGACTGTGGGGTTCTTGGTACCCACTGAGCTTGGATGTTTTCAGATGTTTCATGACCCATCTAGATAGCATCATCAGTGCTAGAAGGGAGGAGGGTGTGAAGAGTGGAGTAGAGGAGGAGGACTCTGGAGTCCTTGAGGCTCTCTTTCTCGCAGACCTTTCAGTCCCCAACTAGGGAACCCCATCAGAGCTCAGCTCTTCCCTAGAGAATGCCCCACGGCTTTGCCCTCGGGCAGACAAATGTCCGTGCAAACTGGGTGACAGGATTCCAAATAGCATCCAAAAGTAAATCAGAGTCCAAAGCAAAATATTACTCAAAGTTCCAATTTATGAAGAGAGCCATGTTGGGAAAACCCAAATCTGAAAGCTTCCCGGTTTTCCCCACCCAGTTGAAAGTTCAAGATCTTGCCCCCACCCCCACATGGTCCAATCCCCCACTGCCACGCTGGCAGTTCCACCCATCCAGTTCCGGCCAGGTGCAGCGGTGCAGAGACAAAAGATGACCTTGGCTTTCTAGAAAGAATGTTGTTATGGCTGCATATCATCTAACTCCCTACCATCCCCCCTCCCATTTCCCCACCATAGAAAATGCATAGTAGAAGAATAGAAAGTGTGGCAGGCCTGAGACCCAAAAGAAAAGATGGCTGCAGGCCTGTCACGGGGGCCATGGTGTTAGTGCAAACTATGAGCGAGTGCCCTGTTCCCTCTCTAGCTCCGTCAGGCGTGCCAAGACGTCTGGGCCCCGTGAAGTGGCCCAAACGGTGAGGTAAGGCCGAATCACCTCCAGGTGCTGGTGTTTGGGTTTCCACGCCCCACGGGCTCACCTTGTCGTTAAGAGGAACACAGTGGGGAGTCAAAGGCCTTTCCTTCCTTCCTTCCTTCCCTAGCACACCCTCCACCCTTCTCTCTCTCTCTCTCTCTCCTCAAAACCCAGGTCTACCCATCGGGAGAACTTGGGGGAAATTGATCTGAACCAAAACGTCTTGCCAGAGAACCCACAAGATCCCGTCACACCCGATGCACACAAGTAGGTGGCTGGGCTTAGAGGTGTGTTTTGTCTGCTCCTTCTCTTCTCCCCCACCCCCACCCCCAGGATTTGGGTGCTTGTGTGAATGCACATTGGGGCACGCAACACGGGGGGTCAGTTGTAATGAAAAAGGCTTGTTGTACGCAGTGAAGTCAGGAAGAAGCCTTGAGATCAATAAGTTTGTAAAATCCGTTTGAAAAGCTGTACAGGTAGGCTTCGGCTTACGATGGCTTGCTTAGCGACCATTCAGAGTTGCAACGGCACTGAAAAAAAAGCAACCTCTGACCAATTGTTTCACACTTGCGACCATTGTAGTATATCTACGGTCGTGTAATCAAAATTCGGACGCTGGGCAATTGACTCATTTATTTACACAAAAAATGATTTTTTATTCTCTTACATACCATACATTTACATTATTATTATTATTCTTTGCATTTACCATTCTTATACATTTGCTATTCCATTTAATAGGTTATAACCGTGATGGCGAACCTATGGCACGCGTGCCACAAGTGGCACGCGGAGCCATTTGTCAGGGCACGCGAAGCGCTGCCCTGTCAGCTGGCCAGCGCGCATGCGCACGCTGGCCAGCTGAGTTCACCTTTCTAAAAGCTATTTTTCGTCTTCCCCAGGCTCCAGAGGCTTTATAGGAGCCTGGGGAGGGTGAAAAGAGCTCCCCCCCCCCCCCCCCCGAGGCTTCAAGGACCGTCCGGCAGCGATGTGACGGCCGGGCCCTGGCGAGCGCGCAGAGGCTGGGCGGAGCAGCGCAAGGATGCCGGGCCCGAGGTGCCACGTGGCGGAGGCGATCCGAGCCCGGGCGATGGAGACGCACGTCTCGTGCCTGTTCAGGGACCGTCCGGAGGCTTCCCTGAAGCCTTCAGAGTGCTTAAAACGACCATCTGAGCAACCCGGAAGTCACTTTCGGGTTGCTCGGAGGGTGGTTTCAAGTGTTCCGAAGGCTTCAGGGAAGCCTCCGGACGGTCCCTGAAGCCTCCGGAGGGCCTCCGGGGGGGAGGGGAAGAGGCTCTTTTCGCCCTCCCCAGGCTCCTATAAAGCCTCTGGAGCCTGGGGAGGGCGAAAAAAGCATGCAAAAATGGGCGCCTTGTGCGCGCATGCGCACTGGGGGGCGCGTTGCATTATGGGTGCGGCACGCCCGCACACGACCCCCCCCCCCCGCGCTCCCCCCACTTGTGGCACGCAAGCCAAAAAAGGTTCGCCATCGCTGGGTTATAATATACAGTTTGGGTTGCTTTATTTACCATCCTTTCCGCCTGTTGTAACACCATCTTCTTTCCCCTTTCTTTTCTCCCTCCCTCCCTTCTCTACTTTCTTCTGTCCTCCTCTCCTTCCCCTTCCTTTTTCCCTTAGCTCTCCCCTACTCCTACTCTTCCTCTTCCCCTTCCTACCCTCTCTCCTTCTCTTTCTCTCCCTTCCACCCTCCTCTCCTTTCCTCTTCCTTCCTTCCCTCCTCTTCCTCTCCTCCGCTCTCCCTTTCTTTTTCTGTGTGTCTCTTTCAAATCTCAGTTTATGTTTTCTTGGGATGGTATTTCCGCAAACCCAAATATAATTTAGTATCATTTCTTATTTCCTTACCTTCACTAATCTATCCTATGTTTTTCCCCCCCTTTATATCTCGCTCTTGAATATATAATATATTTAATATTTTCTTTTCTATTTTTCCCTTCTCCCCTCCCCCTTTTCAAGGATAAAGTGGCAATTGACTCATATTTATGACTTTTTTGCGACCTCCTGACAAGCCAATTTAATAATAATAATAATAAAAACAATTTATTTGTTAGCCGCACCCTCTCCAGAAGGACTCGGGGCGGCGTACAATAAAAACACATAAAATACAAATATAGACAATACATACACATAAACATAGACGTATACGTGGAGGAGGTAGACAGATAAATGGAAATAGAATTAAGATTGCAATTTAAAATCCCCTAATTAAAATTACAAGATTAAAAACCCGTCAGGAGCGATATGATCAAACTATGGTTGAGTCAGGCCAGCTACTTGGAAAAGGTGGGTCTTGAGCTTTGCACGGAAGGAGCGGAGGTCAGAGGTAGTCCTGATATCCGGGGGGAGGTCATTCCACAGGGCTGGGCCCGCCACAGAGAAGGCTCTGCTCCTAGGCACCGCCCCCCGACACTGTATGGTGGACGGCACCTGGAGAAGTCCCTCTCTGTGCGAGCGAATTAGTCACAGGGATGTATGGGGCAGGATACGATCCCGCAAGTAGCTATCCTCAATTTGATGGAGAAGCTGAATTCATTGAACAACAGTTTGACTTGTTCAGCAACTGCTGTGATTCACTTAACAACAGTGGCAAGAAAAGTCGTAAAAAGGGGCAAAACTCACTTAGCAATCGTTTAAATTAGCAACTGAAATTTTGGGCTCAATTGTGGTCATAAGTCAAACACTATTTCTGATGTAGTGCAGGACATGCAAAAGCAGATTTCCCCAATCTGGTGTCTTCTAAGTGTATTGGACAATAGATAGTCCTTGACTTACAACCATTCATTTAGTGACTGTTTGAAGTTACAACGGCGCCAAAAAAAGTGACTTGAAAAAAGATGGCTTTTCACACTTAACCCACGGTTGAAATAAATCCTTGAATTTGTGGAAAGGACTTTTGTTTGGAACTGTTACCCTTCACAGCAGACACGTTGTATCCTGGGGAACTCTAAATGTTGCCTGCGACAGATAATCCTGTGTCATCTTTTTAAGGTTATAAAGGTAGAAAGCAACAGAAATCTCTCAGGCTCTGTGCAACAAGACGGATATCAAGAACACCTGAAGCCATCTTGTGTTCTCCTAATGATCTATTGCAGAAGTCTCCAAAACTGGCTACTTGGGGACTTCAACTCCCAGAATTCATGGTTGGCTGGCTGGGGAATTCTGGGAGTTGAAATCCAGACGTCTTAAAAGTTGAATTCTGGGAATTGAAGTCCAGAAGTCTTAAAAGTTGAATTCTGGGAGTTGAGGTCCAAAAGTCTTAAAAGCAGCCAAGCCTTAAAATTGAATTCTGGGAGTTGAAGTTTTAAAGTTGCCAAGTCTCAAAATTGAAGATGAAGTTTGGAGACCCCTGATCTCTCACAATCTCTCTCAACCTCAGCAACATTCAGCTGTGTGGACTTCAACTCCCAGAGTTCCCCAGCCAGCTGTGGGTAGAGGAAGAGGACATCCCTCTTGTTGGTCTTCTGTTATAGGGGGTGTCCTTGAAATATATGCTGGCTCTAGGCAGCTCATTCACTTAAAAGCACCGTCGTGTTTTCCTCTGCAGGACGAGAGGTCCCTCCACAAAGGGGAAGTCGACGGAGGAGCTGGAACTGGAGAAGATGCAGCAATTGCAACAAGAGGTGGTAGAACTGCGGAGGAAGAATGAGGAGTCCCTCAAAGCAGCCATTGCTGGACCAGGTGAGACCTTGGTGGGGTTCCTCTGAGAGATAAGACTCTTCCATTCTGGTTTTGACAAGACGTTCTAGTAGAAGAGACCATTTGTAGGTCGGGTGAATTGTTTGGTCCTTGGGGCTTTCTGAGGTTGGTTGTTTTCTTGCAGATGTTTCATGATCCAGCTAGGTAATATCATCAGTGCTAGGAAGGAAGAGGATTTGTGAAGCGAAGGAGGCAGAGTGGACTGTAGTGTCCTCTTGGTGGTTTTCTTGCAGACATCTTGTTACCAAACTAGATAATATCAATACCACAAGGGAATGGGGCTTGCAGAAAGGAGTCGTCCTCGGTGATCTCTGAGCTTGGTTGATTACTTGCAGATGTTTCATTTCCCAACTTCTTTAGTGCTAGAAAGGAATGGGGTTTGCCCTCTCTTGATATGCAATTCCTTCTAGCACTGATGAAGTTCCCTAGTTGGGTAATGAAATGCCACCAAGAAAACCACCAAGCTCAGACAGCACCAAAGACCTCAAGTTCTCCTCCTCCTCCTTCCTTGTAGCACCTTGTAGTAGTTTTCTGCAAAAAACAAAAGAAAACCCAATGACCCTACAGTCCTTCCCACCCCCACCTCCTCTTCTTCTTTCTCAAACCTCCCTCTCTTCTAACACTGACTATGCTCCCTACCTGGGTCATGAAATGTCTGGAAGAAAACATTTCTAGAAAGAGTACAGAGAAGAGCAACAAAGACAATTAAAGGTAAAGGTAAAGGTTCCCCTCCCACAATTGTTCTAGTCGTTCCAGACTCTAGGGGGCAGTGATCATCTCTGTTTCAAAGCTGAAGAGCCAGTTCTGTCCAAAGACGTCTCTGTGGTCATGTAGCCGGCATGACCAAACACCGAAGGCGCACGGAACACTGTTTATTAGAAGGCTAAAACCTACGATGAACAGTTAGAGCAACTGGGCCTGGCTAGTCTAGTGAAGAGAAGGACCAGGGGAGACAGGAGAGCATCTTTCAATATTTGAGGGCTGCCCCAGAGAGGAGGGGGGTCAAGCTATTCTTCAAGGCATCTGAAGGCAATCCAACAATGGATGGAAACTGATCCAGGAGAGATTCAACTTGGAAATAAAGAGCATTTTTCTGACCGTGAGGACAATCAACCAATGGAACAGAAGTTGCCTTTGGAAGTTGTAGGACCTCCATCACTGGAGGCTTTCAAGAAGAGACTGGGCTGCCATCTGTCAGAAATGGTGGAGGTTCTCCGCCTTGACCAGGGGGTTGGACTAGATGAGCTACCAGGTCCCTTCCAACTCGGTTAATCTGTTAGACCCCCCCAAGGACCCTACAGCCCTTCCCCTCCTCGTCTTCCTCCTCAAACCTCCCTCCCTTCCATCACTGATCATGCCTGGGTCATGGAAGGTCTGGCAGAAAGCTCCACAGGCCACCAAGAAGCTCCTTGGCCTTTGACTTGCGGCCTGGCTGACTTCTGCGATCTCCCCTTTTTTTCCTGGCCAGGGCAACCCGTGAAGGCAAGCAGCCACACTACCAAGCCCATGGATTTCCACTTCTGTACCGACGAGCGGCTCAAGCAGCACGGCGAAAGCCAGCCGGCCGCAGAATATAAGGAGGTGGATTTCATAGGCGCCCTAAGGAAACACCCCCCGTCTCCGGTGAGAGCCTGCGGCTGGGGAGGATGGGTTGCAGGGCCGCTTGGTCAGAGCGGCATGTTGCAAGGGTGACGAAGGGCAGGGAAGCCTGGGGGTGGAAAAACGGAGCAAGGCAGGTTTGAGCCCCGTGCGGGTAGTCCTTGACTTATGACCGCGAGCTGAGCCCCAAATTTACTGGAGAGGTTTGTTCACGGCGTTCGGGCTCCATTTTACAACCTTTTTTGGCACAGTTGTTAACTGAATTACTTGTAGGATTAGACCTCGGCTTACGACTGCAACTGAGCCCAGAATTTATGTTGCTGAGTGAGACGTTTCGTTAAGCGAATTTTGGCTCTGTTTATGACCTTTCTTGCCACATTTGTTAAGTGAATCCCTGCTGTTGTTAAGTGTGTCACACACTTGTCGAGTGAATCTGGTTTCCCCATTGACTTTGCTTGCCAGAAGGTCGCAAAAGTTGATCACGTCACCCCAGGACACTGCGTCCGTCGTAAATGTGAATCACTTGTCAAGCATCCGAATGCAAATCATGTAACCCTTTGGATGTGATGTGAAATGTGTGTCAGAAAAGGTCACGACTCGCTTTTCTCAGTGCCGTTATAAATTTGAACGGTCACTAAATGAAGTAAGTCAAGGACTGCATGTAGTTAATAACATGGTCGCTAAATGAATATGCCTTCCCCACTGACTTAGCTTGTCAGAAGTCTGCAAAAGGAGATCACGTGGCCCCAGGACGCTGCAACCGTCATAAATATGAAACTGTTGCCAAGCGTCTCATATTTATGAATTTTGAGCACGTGAATGCTGCAATGGTCATAAGTGTGAAAAATGGCCATAAATCAATTTTTTCCCGTGCCGTTGTAAGTTCAAACATTTCCTAAACAAATGGTTGTTAAACTCCTCAACTTACAACAGTTCATTTAGTGACCAAAGTTAGGGCAGCACTGAAAAAAGTCACTTATGACTATTTCTCACACTTATGCCCATTGTAGCATCCCCATGGTCACATGATTTACATTCGGACGCTTGACAAGTGACTCACAGTTATGACGGGGTCCCGTGATCCCCAGGGGTGTCCAAACTTGGCAACTTTAAGACTTGTGGACTTCAACTGCCAGAATTCCCCAGCCAGCTCTGCTGGCTGGGGAATTCTGGGAGTTGAAGTCCACAAGTCTTAAAGTTGCCAAGTTTGGACACCCCTGTTCTAATGAGCAAAATCAATGGGGAAGCCAAATTCGCTTAACAAAGGTGGTAGTAATTTAACAACCGCAGGGATTCACTTCACGACGGCAAGAAAGATAGTAAAAATGGGGCTAAATTCACTTAACAACTGTCTTGTTTAGCCACATAAATTTTGGGGCTCAATTGTAGTCGAGATCGACCCGCGCCTCTTAATGTCCCTTCCCCGAGTCGAAAATTGGAATTTTGTTTAAAAAAAACAAAACGAAACCAAAATCCGTAACGTGACAGCAAATTGCTTTCATGCATTCTTAAAATAAGAGGCAACTTTTCATGGATTTGTCTCTTCGTCCCGTCTCACCCCCCCTCGTCCCCTGGTAATTTTTCGGCCTTCTCCGGAGTTACAGCCGGCTTAAATTTCACTTGCGGCGAGCTGGAAGACGGGGGAAGATTGACAGGCTGATCTAATCGAAATGGGTGATGGAAAAATACACTTAAATTGAGAAATTACGAGGCAATCCTCCTTTTGCAGTCCCGGCTGACCAAGGGACCCACAATCCCAAAGCCCTTCAACCTCTCCTGCGGGAACAAACGGAAACTGGACGAAGCCCCCGCCCAGTACGTCCCGCTGGCCCAACAGGTGGAAAACTTTCAGAAACGCACCCCTCAGAGATATCATCTGCGGAGCCGGAAGGAGGAAGAAGGTAAGGCTAAGGGGGGGGGGGGGTCTCGTTTCTGTGGCCTCTGCTGTTTTACATCAGTCCAGCCAATGGTGGCTTACTCCGTCAATCAGGGCCCAGGGTTCTGAATGATTTGGGAAGTGTTGAACCCGTGCCCGGCTCCGCTTCCTTCCAGGGCGTGGGCGAAAATGGCTGGGATGGTTATGTTTGTTGGCAGGGCGTCTTGAAATGGCTGGTGGGGGAGGATTAAGGCAGGAGTCTCCAAACCTGGAAACTTAAGACTTGTGGACTTCAACTCCCAGAATTCCTCAGCCAGCCACGCTTGTGCTGTCTCGATGATCTATTGCGGAGGTCTCCAAACCTAGCCCCGTCTGGAGTTCAACTCCGAGAATTCATGGCTGGCTGGCTGGGCAGAATTCTGGGAGTTGAAGTCCAGAACTCTTAAAGTTGCCGAGCCTTAAAGTTGAATTCTGGGAATTGAAGTCCACAAGTCTTAAATTTGCTGAGTTAGGAGATCCTTCAAAGCACTAAAGGGTCAGCTGCTATCTTCGCATTGCAAAGACGGGTGTGTTTTCCTTCCACAGACCAGCTGTGAATTGTGGGGAAGGGGTTTCCCTTTAAGTTGAGAGAGCATAACGTGTGCTTTTGAAACAGATCCAAGCTGGGTGACCCTTGACTTAACAACTAATTGAACCTGCACTTTTGGTCGTCAGTTATGATGGTGGTAGACCAGGTCACCATATCACTGGGACTGATTTGACAAGGGTTTTTTTTAGTGACCATTAAGTGAACCTATTGCCCATTTGGTCTGGTGGTTAAGGTGTCAGACTAGAAAGTGGGAGAAAGTGAGTTTTAGTCCTGCCTTAGGCATGAGAGCTGGCTGAGTGACTTTGGGCCATTCATCAGGAGACTGGGAGTTCTAGTGCTGCCTTAGGCATGAAAGCTGGCTGGGTGACTTTGGACCATTTACCAGGCAATAGTGAATTCTAGTCCTGCCTTAGGCATGAAAGCTGGCTGGGTGACTTTGGACCATTCACCAGGAGACTGGGAGTTCTAGTCCTGCCTTAGACATGAAAGCTGGCTGGGTGACTTTGGGCCAATCACGAGGAGACTGGGAGTTCTAGTCCTGCCTTAGGCATGAAAGCTGGCTGGGTGACTTTGGGCCAATCACCAGGAGACTGGGAGTTCTAGTCCTGCCTTAGGCATGAAAACCAACTGGGTGACTCTGGGCCAAAGACCCGGCGACGGTACACCTGGCAGTTGGTTGGGATTTTATCCTTCATTTGTGTCTAATTTTTGCCATCTTAAATTCAGCCTCATGTTTGGAGCACAGTTGTTTTTGGGGAATAAGTTGAATTCATAAATCAGTCAATCAATTTGAATCCATTTCCTCCCTCACGGTGTGTATATAAAACTCCTAACGCTCAGCCTTCCCCCTTTGGCCTTTTGAATGCTGATGGTCGGCCTCTGCTATTCTCTCTCGCCTTTCTTTGGCCCAGGTCCAAGCAGGCCTTTAAGACCCCGACTGACCAACCCCAGAACTCCCCACCTGGAAACCAAGAGCCGTTTGAGACCCACCAGCTGCAAGAGTGCAGCCGAGCTGGAAGAAGAGGAAATTGCCAAGCTCCAACAGTGAGTTTTTTTAAAAAAAATTATTCACTGAGTAAATAGAACTCCAGTGGACTCCAGTGTGGTGAACGAAACATTCAATCAGAATACGGCTGGAAGGGACCTTGGAGGTCTTCTAGTCCCACCCGGTGCCCAAGCAGCAGACTCAATACAATTTCAGACAAATGGCTGTCTAGTCTCTTCTTAAAGACCTCCAGTGTTGGAGCATTCACAACTTCTGGTGGCAAGCAGTTCCACTGGTTGACTGTGCTCACTGTTAAGACATTTCTCCTTAATTCCAGGTTGCTTCTCTCCTGGATTAGTTTCCATCTGGTGGTTCTCATCCTGCCTTTTGGTACTTTGGAGAATAGATTGACCCCCCTCTTCTTTGTGGCAGCCCCTCAAATATTGGAAGGCTACTATCGGGTCTCCCCTCGTTCTTCTTTTCATTCAACTAGACCTTCCCAATTCCTGCAACCGTTATTCATATGTTTTAGCCTCCAGTCCCTTAATTATCCTGGTCGCTCTTCTCTTCAAGAACATCTTTTTATAGTGTGGTGACCAAAACTGGGTGCAGTATTCTAGGTGTGACCTTACTAAGTGGTATTAGTACCTCCCTTGATTTTGATTGTATCCGTCTGTTAATGCAACTGAGGATTGTGTTGGCTTTTTTGGCTGCCGCTGCACACGGCTGGCTCCTATTTAGCTGGATGCCCACTAATCATATCAGTAAATTCTAGTTAAGGCTGCTTTCTAGCATAACATACAATACTCAAGGTTCAGCCTAGCTCTTGGAGATTTGAAGTAAAGTCAACGTGTTTTCTTCACGGGCTAGCATGTCTCCTTACGATTCTGTAAAAACAAGACGTCTCTCTTTCCCACACTTTGAATAATACAATAATACAATACAATACAATAGTAGAGTTGGAAGGGACCTTGGAGGTCTTCTAGTCCAACCCCCCTGAATAAGTTTACTTTCCGCTAATGGATAGGTTTTCTCATGTTCTGCATCCAGTTTCAGTCACCACATTATAAAAGAAAGAGGTGGAGACTGAAGAAAGAATGCAGAGAAGAGCAACCAGGATGAGGAGGGGACTGGAGGCTGAAACATACACTGGACGGTTGCAGGAACTGGACCAGAGGTGGTATTCAGCAGGTTCTGACCAGTTCTGGAGAAGCGGTAGCGGACATTTTGAGTAATTCGGAGAACCGGTAAATACTGCCTCTGCCCCCCCATCTATTCTCCGCCTCTCAAGTCCCAGCTGATCAGGAGGAAATGGGGATTTTGCAGTAACCTTCCTCTACTACGCCCACCAAGCCATGCCACGCCCACCGAACCGGTAGTAAAAAAATGTTGAATCCCACCACTGAACTGGGCCTGGCTAGTCTAGTCTATCTGTGGGATCGTGTCCTGCCCCATACATCCCTGCGACCCATTCGCTCACACAGAGAGGGACTCCTCCGGGTGCCATCCTCCAGAGAGTGTCAGAGGGTGGTGCCCAGGAGTAGGGCCTTCTCTGTGGTGGGCCCTACCCTTTGGAATGACCTCCCCCCAGACATTAGGACAACAACTGACCTCCGCTCCTTCCGTATGAAACTGAAGACCCACCTGTTTTGACTAGCCGGCCTGGCATAAATCTACAGCTTCTCCACCTCTTGGGCATTTTTTAACTGTTAATTTTAGTTTTTAAATTTTTACTGTTATTTTAACTTTTTCTAAGCATTGTAATTTATTTATTTATTTTTACCTCCTCTATATGATACTGTTTTGATTGTTGCTTTTGTACGTCGCCCCGAGTCCCTGTGGGGAGAGGGGGCGACTAACAAGTCCAAATAAATAAATAAATAAATAAATAAATAAATAAATAAATAAATAAATAAATAGTGAAGAGAAGGACCAGGGGAGACAGGAGAGCATCTTCCAATATTGGAGGGGCTGCCCCAGAGAGGAGGGGGGTCAAGCTATTTTCCAAGGCACCCGAAGGGCAGAGAAGGAATAATGGATGGAACTTGATCCAGGAGAGATTCAACCTGGAAATAAGGAGGAATTTTCTGACCGTGAGAACAATCCACCCATGGAACAGAAGTTGCCCTCAGAGGTTGTTGGAGCTTCATCACTGGAAGCTTTCAAGAAGAGACTGGGCTGCCATCTGTCAGAAAGGGTGTAGGGTCTCCTGCTTGGGTTGGACTAGATGACCTCCAAGGTCCCTTCCAGATCTGTTAATCTGCAATCTGCTCCGTACCCTGAGCCCCAGAGCACCTGGCTTTCTGCTAAGAGAGCCTCACCGCCTGCTCCCCCACCCCCGTCCCTCCCAACAGGTACCGGTTCAAAGCGCAGGAACTCAACCACCGCATCTTGGAGGACGGCCCCCTCCTGCCCAAGAAGCCCCAGGCGAAAGAGCTGACCAAGCCCATCGGCTTCAACCTGGAAATCGAGAAGCGGATCCAGGAGCGGGAGACTAAGAAGGTCCCGGAAGAGGAGCACTTCGAGTTCCATTCCAGGCCCTGCCCCACCCGGATCCTGGAAGATGTGGTGGTAATTGAGGGGTTTGGGTTCCCACCTTCCTCAAAAAAAGGTTTTACCTGAATAGTGTGAGAAACTGTAGTCCCCGACTTATAACCCATTCACTTAGTGACCGAAGCTACAACGGCACCTGAAAAAAGTGGCTTATGTCCGCTTTCCCACACTTATGACCGTTGTGCGCCCCCATGGTTGGATGCTTAAAATTCAGACGTTTGGCAACTTGACTCATATTTATGACGGTCGCCGTGTCCCCAGATCCCTTTTGCGCCCTTCTGATCAGCCGAGTCAATGGGGAAGCCAGATTCACTTAACAACCATGTAACTAACAGGTGCGCCTCAACTTACAACTTTTCATTTAGCGACCGTTCAAAATCACAACGGCATGGAAAAAGAGGACTTATGGCCATGTTTCACACTTACGACCGTTGCAGCGTCCCCACGGTCATGTGATAAAAATTCGGACGCTCAGAAACTGACTCATATTTATGATGGCTGTAGCGTCCCGAGGTCATGTAATCCCCTTTTGCGACCTGGTGACCTGAAAAAGTCAATAGGGAAGACAGATTCGCTTAATGACCGTATTACTAATTGAATAACTGCAGTGATTCCCTTAATAAATGTGGCAAGATTCACTTAACACATTTCTCACTTAGCAACAGAAATCTTTAATTTTTTTCAAATTTATGACCGTTGCCTCCTCCTCCTGGTCACGCGATCAAAATTCAGCCGCTTGGTAACTGACTCACATTTATGACGGTCACAGTATCCTGGGGTTATAGGATCCCCTTTTGCAACCTTCTGGCCAGGAAAGTCAGGGGGGAAGCCGGATTCCCTGGACAACTGAAAGGATTCAGATAACTGTGGCTAGGAAGGTTGTAAAATGGGGGCAAAACTCACATAGGTGTCTTGCTTAGCAACAGAAATGTTGGGCTCCATTGTCGTCGTAAGTCGAGGACTACTTGGAATTGTTCTCGTTAGACACTTCCGCACGGCATTGATGTCTTTGTTGCCCAGGTAGTCCTCAACAACAGTTCGTTTAGTGACTGAAGTCACAACGGCAGTGAAAAAAGTGACTCCTGGCCCTTTTTTCACACTTACGACAGTTGCAGCATCCCCGTGATCACGTGATCGAAATTTTGCTGCTTGAGAGAACTGACTCTTATTTATGACGGTCAGCGTATCCCAGGCTCAAGTCCCCTTTTGCGACCTTCTGACGTGCAAAGGCAACGGGGGGCGGGGGGGAAGCCCGATTCACTTAACGACCCCGCGACTCACTTCACCACTGCAGTGATCCGCTTAACCACGGTGTCAAGAAAGATCGTCAAATGAGGCAGGAACGTTGCGCTTAGCGACTGAAAATTTGGGTGGGCCTCCCTTGTGGTTCTTAAGCCGAGGACTCCCTGAAATGGTTTTTATCAGCCCCCCCTTGTATGTCGTCAATGTCTTTGTTGCATTTGATGAGCTAAATATGTTGGGGATCCACCCGGTCACTTGACTGAACGAGGAGAGATCCTCGGAAGGCAAAGCGATCTCGTTCCCAGAAGAGCAGAATATTCGTCTGATAAAGGCCTACATTTTGGGGGGTGGTCAGTGCTTGATTGCAGAACGATCTGTCCTGTCTCCTTTTGCGCCAAGAGAATCCCATGCGCTTGGTGGGACCCTGGCTGGGTCTTCTCTATCCCATAGCTGAACCAGGCAGACCCCCCATGACTTCCTCCCCTTCCTCTCATTCCAGGGAGTTCCGGAGAAGAAGCAGCTGCCCATCACGATGCCCAAGTCCCCAGCTTTTGCTTTGAAAAACAAAGCGAGGGACCTGGTTAAAGAGCAGAAAGAAAAGGTATCGGTTGGGCGCCAGGGCTGGTGGGCACGGCAGGGTATCTCTGCCCATGGTGGAGGGGCTGGTTCCTGCCTCCAGGGTGCTCTGAAGCCCCGGTTGATCTCCCTGGGCTGAGGAGGTTTTATGCCGCTTCCCCGGAACTGGTTTTCACTCCCCTTCTTAACAAATCCCCCTCCTTTCAAACACTGATGATGTTCCCTAGTTGGGTCATGAAACGTCTTCAGGAAAATAACCCAGCTCAGAGGGCACCAAGGACCCCAAAGTCCTCTTCCTCCCCCCCTCTCCTCCTCCTCCTCTTCCTTCTCTTCCTCCTCCTCCCTAAACCCCACTCCCTTCTAGCACTGATGATGTTCCCTAGTTGGGTCATGAAACGTCTGCAAGAAAACAACCAAGCTCAGAGAGCACCAAGGATCCCATAGTCCCCCTCCACTTCTTTCTCCTCCTCTCCTCCAGTTTTCCTTCTCCCCTCTGGACACCCCACTCCCTTCTATCGCTGATGATGTTACCTAGTTAGGTCCTGAAACCCCACAGCTGTCCTCCTTCCCTTCTCCTCCTGCCTTCCTTCCTCTCCACAAACATCAAACACCCCTTCCTTCTACACTGTTGATGTTATGTAGTTGGATCCTGAGATGTTTGCAAGAAACCCACTAAGCTTAGAGAGCACTAAGGACACCACAGTCTTCCTCTCTGCAAACCTCATTCCCTCCTAAAGCTAATAATATTACCCAGCTGGGTCATGAAACATCTGCAAGAAAACCCCCAAGCTCAGAAAGCCCCTTTCTCCTCTTTCTCTCCGCTCACCCTAATGCCCATCGCAGCAACACCCTGATGCCATGATCAAAATCTGGGCATTTGGCAACCGGCATCTACTAACAATGGTTGGACGGTCCCAGGGTCACGTGATCGCCATTGGCGACCTTCCCAGCCGGCTTCCGGCGTACAAAATCGACGGGAGAAGCCAGATTCACTTAGTAACCACATCACCTCAGCAAGAAATATGATAAAATCAGGGGTGACTCCTTGAAAACGACCTACAATGGATATTCTGGTTCCAGCTTTCGTCATAAACGGAGGACTACCTGTATTGGACCTGGTGCTGATGCCAGCGATAAATCTGCCCATGCCAAGGCTGGTGTCCCTGGGTCTCCCCCAACAGTGGGCTGGGATTCTCTCCCCTCTTTTTCCATGCGACCTGCTGATGCCGGGGTCTCTTGCAGGTGGAGGAAGTGGCCCATGTGATAAAAGCGAAGCCGGTGCCCCACCCAGGGGTGCCCTTCAAACCCAAAGCCGCAGAGCCGAGGCTGGTGGAAAGCTGCCCGTTCTCTTTTGACGCCCGGGACAAGGAGCGGCTGCTTCAGAAAGAGAAAAAAATCGAAGAGCTGCAGAAGGAGGAGGTAGGTGCCAATTAAAAGGGTACTTCCTTGTTATTATTTATTGGTGGAATTTATTGTCCTCCTGTCTTGCCATGGGACTATAATTAAAAGAAAAACAAAAATGAAAGGAGTGTAAATGGAGCAGAAGTAAAATAATAGAACAATAAAATAAACAATGGCAAGAAGAATGCAGGAAGTCCTCGACTTCACGGCCATAACTGAGCCCAAAATCTCTGATGTAAAACGAGAGCGTTGAGTTTTGCCCCATTTTAGGACCGTTCTTGTCACCGTTGTTAAGTGAATCACTCCAGTTTTAAGTCGTTAACATGGTTATAACATGAATTGGGCTTCCCCTTTGACTGAGACTTAGAATAACTTGCCACTAATCTGCATACATTAAAATGAAATTTCATTGCCCACAGCTCTCCACCTCCAATATATACTACATAACCATGACAAATCAATAAATAATATGCATATACCTACATATATTCTATGACACAGGGAAACAATAGTCTAGTCCAGGGATGGCGAGCCTATTTCGCCTCGGGTGCCAAAAGCACGTGCGTGGGCGCTCTCGCGCTCGCTCATGTGCCCACCCCCATAATTTAATGCCCCCTCCCCCCCCATCACGTGAACCCTGCTGCCCTGTGCACGGCTTTTTTGGCACCTGGGAAGGGCGAAAACTGCCTCCCCCACCCCCCCGAAGGCCCTCCAGAGGCTGGAAACGGCATGTTTTCCATTTCCGGTGGGCCCAGTATGTCTGTTTTCCACCCTCCCCAGGCTCCAGAGGCTTTCTGTGGTCCTGGGGAGGGCAAAAACGGCCCGTTTTCCAACTTACGGTTTGCGGGTTGGGCTGTTTTTCACCCTCCAGAGGCTTCACGGAAGCCTCCTGAAACCTCCGGAGGATGAAAAACAGCCGAAAATCAAGACCAAAATCAGGACGAAAATCAAGACCGCGCACTGGAGCTGACAGGGGAACGCCTCACGTGCCCTCAGAAATGGTTCCGCAGAAATGCTTTGAAACCCCCTCCCAGAGGGAAGCATGTACCCAGCTCTTAAGCACAGGACGCTTACAAGCAGCATCCTAAATAATGGGAAGGGAGCTTCCTATGATCTTCTCCGCTCCCCTCACCACTCTCTGTAGGGACTTTCTATCTAAGGCACTGCAGCCACCAAACCAAACAGGGATGCATTTTGTTAAGACGCTCTCAATTGTCCCTCTATAAAAAGTGGCCAGGACAAGTCCTTAGCCGTGAAAGCCAAGTGGGTGACCCTGGGCCAATCACCAAGAGAAAGTGATTTCTGGCCCCACCTAAGGTACAGAAACCAACTGGGTAACCTTCAGGCCAAGCCCCCCCTTCTCTCTCTCAGCCCGACCCACATCACAGGGTTATTGTTGTGGGGAAAATAGGAGGAGGAAGTTATGTTGGATATGTCCACCGCCTTATTTGAAAAACTAATAACAGTGGGATGCAAACAAATAAATAAATAAATAAATACTTGAAATAACCAAAGTAGACATCAGACAAAATCAGGGGAAAAACCGTTGCAGCCGAAAGTTGCTTTTTCAAGAGGCACCTGGACTTTCTTGGGTTTTTTTCTTTGAAGACGTTTCACTTCTCATCCAAGAAGCTTCTTCAGCTCTAACTGGATTGAGGGGGGGTGGGGTGGAAATCTGCAAGGAGTATAAATCCTTCCAGGCCCCACCATCCAGTCAGAACGGAAGAAGCTTCTTAGATGAGTAGCAAAACGTCTTCAAGTAAAACGAGGAAAAGTCTTGGAAAAAAAGCACTTTTGGGGGACAACCGTCACCTAGGGACATTACAGCCTAACTTTTATGAACGCTTCTCCTGGGCTCCTTCTTCCACCCAACGCCAAGCTGGATTCTCGCACATGTACAGTAAGGGATGCCTCTTTTCTCTTGGGCTACAAAAGCACTCAGACTATTTGCACCCGCCGCCAAAGGTCTAAAAGTGACGTTTGAGAAGTCAGGAAGAACGTCTCTCCCTCCCTCCCGGCCCTGACCCCTGCATTTCCTGTGGCTCTTTCAACACTTTTGCTGCAGGGAGGTCTTGGCTCCCGGGACATTCGTGCCGGTTTCCCAAAATGTCAGGCGATAAGGGAGCGGCCATCTGGACACGGAAGTACAAAAGCTCCATTATCAGCTGAGGTGGAGCTTGTCTTTCCTAGTGGCTTCTGGCTGCCAGATAGTAAATGGCATTGCAAACTCTTTGTCACACTTCAGGGCAGGACAGGACGTGATATAGGGTTGGACTAGAAGACTTCCAAGGTCCCTTTCAGCTCTGTTCTGAATGGAATGAGTCGTTCCCAGAGGGGGGCTGCTGTAGGTTCCCATCGGTTCAAAGGAACTCATAAAGATTCTGCACAGTTTGGCAAACCAGCAAATCCCAACACTGGCTGGCCTCGCCCCGGTTGCTTTCCGGGATGTTTTTTTTTGGGGGGGAGCTTTCAGGACAAAAACGGCCCGAAAAATGGGCAGGGGTATGGCCAGCCAGTGGGGGGATTAACCCCAACCAGCTGAATCCTATCTTTACCTTTGAGGGGGGTGGCCAGGAGGCAGGGCAGATCAGTGATGTCACCCACCCAGTCACATGACCAATCGGCCACGCCTACCCAGCCAGAGAACCGGTTGTTAAATTATTCAAGCCCCACCACTGGTCCTTCCCATATATCTAACATGTCCCATCGCTGTCTTCTTGAAAAGGACATATAGTAACTGCGGCTAGAATGTCATTTGCTCAAAACTGGATAACATTCCCTCTGAGGTAATGGTGATTTTAAAAAAATGGTGCCTGATTGTGCTGAGATGGACAGGTTAACTATGGAATTAAAAGATTATGGAATTAAAAGATAGAGAAGAAGCAAATTATTGCATGATTTGGAATATATGGTATCATTGGCCAGAAAATAGAAATTTAAATGAAGAATATTTAAGGGGTATACTCAAATGGAAAGGGATTGTATACTGTATATTTATAATGCCTTGGTAAGGCCACACTTGGAATACTGCATCCAGTTCTGGTCACCACGATGTGGAAAAGATGTGGAGACTCTAGAAAGAGTGCAGAGAAGAGCAAGAAAGAGGATGAGGAGACTGGAGACTAAAACATATGAGGAACGGTTGCAGGAACTGGGAATATGTTTAGTTTAATAGAAAGTAGGACCAGGGGAGACATGATAGCAGTCTTCCAATATCTCAGGGGTTGCCACAAAGAAGAGGGAGTCAAGCTGTTCTCCAAGGCACCTGAGGGTAGAACAAGAAGCAATGGGTGGAAACTAATCAAGGAGAGAAGCAACTTAGAACTGAGGAGAAACTTCCTGACAGTTAGAACAATTAATCAGTGGAACAGAAGTTGCCTCCAGAAGTTGTGAATGCCCCAACACTGGAAGTCTTTAAGAAGATGTTGGATAGCCATTTGTCTGAAACGGTATAGAGTTTCCTGCCTAGGCAGGGGTTGGACTAGAAGACCTTCAAGGTCCCTTCCAACTCTGCTATTGTATTATTGTATTATTGTATTATTGTATATTTGTAAATATGGATACAAGTTAAAATTAAAGGGTATTATGTACATGTATAAATAACGATACAATATATAGAATAGTGATATATACAATTGAAATAGCCACGATGGGGATATAAGTGATATTGATACTGGAACACTGCTAAGAGTGGAAAGGTGGTGTAAAAGTTGAAATATTTGATAAAAACTATTTAAAAAACAAAAAAGGACATGCAGACCTGGGAATCTACAGCATCTCGGTTTAGGATGTAACCACACCACGATTGGTTCTTCCCAGTCGCACTGGGATGAAGTTAGAACATGGGACACCATCAGAGTTTGGAAGGGACCTCAGGGCTCTTCTGGTCCTGCTCAAACAGGAGACCCTAGACCAGTCATGGTTAACCTTTTTCCCATCACGTGGCAAAGGTGGGGGGAGCGCAAGGGGGGTCGTGGGTGGGCACGCCCACACCCATAATTCTATGCGCGTGACCACCACCCCGCACATGCGTGTGCGACTCCCCCCCCTTTTGGCATGCAATGGACCCTTTTTTCGCCTTCCCCAGGCTCCAGAGGCTTTCTAAGAGCCTGGGGAGCTGAACGGATTTCTAGCTTGCTTGTAGGGCTCTTTTTCTCCCTGAATCTTCCCTGAAGCCTCCCGAGGGAGAAAAACGGCCCAACGCGCAAATTGGAAGTCCGTTCCCGAACTTCTGGTTTGCACATTGGGTTGTTTTTCGCCCTCTGGAGGCCTCAGGCAAAAACAGCCAAAAATGAAGGCTGAAGTCAGCTGGACGGAGCTGACAGGGCAACGTCTTGCGTGCCACGCTTGCCATAGCTTCTCCATCACGGCCCTAGGTCAGGGGTCGGCAAACTTAAAGACTCAAAGAGCCATTTGGACCCGTTTCCCACAGAAAAGAAAACACCGGGAGCCCCAAAGATCCTAACCGGAAGCCCCCTGTTCAATTCTGGAGCTGACCGGAAGTTCAGTTCCCCCCACCATAGAGTCTCCTCCTAGCACAGCATACTTTTCCCTCTACCTGTCATAACCGAAAGCCCTATCAATTGTGGAGACGACTGGAAAACCATCCCCTGGCCATAGAGTCTTCTCCTGGCGCACTGTGCTTCTCTCACCACCACCACCACCACCACCGGAAGCTCCTCTCAAAATTGTGGCACCAACCGGTGATGGAGCCGCAGCAGAGGGAGGAAAGAGCCACCCCTGCCCTAGACCATTCCACACAAATGGCTGCCCAGTCTCTTCTCAAAGATTTCCAGTGATGGAGCAGCCACAACCTCTCGAGTCAATTTATTCCCCTGATTAATTGTTCTTGTTATCAGGAAATTCCTCCTTTGTTCCGGATCACAGCCCTCGATTTACAACAGCTCTGAAAAATGTGACCTATGACCGTTTTTCATACTTGCAAACAACCGTTGCAGCACCCCCATGGTCACGGGAACAAAATTCAGAACATGTGGCAACGGTCTCATATTTATGACGGTTGCAGTGTCCGGGGGGGGGCTCTTTTGCAACCTGAGAAGCAAAATCAATGAGGATTCACCTAACAGCCATGTTACTAACTTAAGAACTGCAGTGATTCGCTGAACAAATGGGGCAAGAAAAGTCGTAAAATGGAGCCCAAAGTTTATGTTGTTAAGTGAGACATTTGTTCAGTCTTTTGCCCCATTGTACGACCTTTCGTGCCACAGTTGTTCAGTAAATCGCTGCCGTTCTTAAATCAGTCACCCGGTTGTTAAGTGAATCCGGCTTCCCCCTTGACTTTATTGGTCAGAAGGTCGCCAAAGCGGATCAGGTGACTCGGGGGCACCTTGACCGTCATAAATGTGAGTCAGTTGTCAATCATCCGAATGTGGGTCACGTGACCCTGGGGATTCTGCAACGATTGTAAGTGTGAAAAAGGGGTCGCAAGTCCCCTTTTTCAGTGCTGTTGTAAATTTGAACGGACGCTAAGTGAACTATTGTAAGTCGAGGACTGCCTGCAACCAGCGGAAAGGCTTGTCTGCAGAGGTTTGTGGGGGCTCCACCCTAGCAGCCCCTGGCCCAAAGAAAGCAGCCAGCAGCCTCACTCACCAGGTGTGTTTCCTGCCTTCGCAGGTGCCCAAGTTCAAAGCCCAGGCCCTGCCTCAGTTTGACCACATCAACCTGCCCGAGAAGAAGGTGAAGAGTGCCACGAAGCCGGAGCCCTTCCAACTGGCCATCGATGCCCGCGGAGCCGTCCGGCAGGAGATGTGGCAGAACCAGGTAAGAGGGCAGCGGTGGGGGGGTGAGATATGGCAGGATCTGGGGGGGCTTCAAAGACATTGTCAGGGTTCCAAATAGCATCCAGTTGAAAGTTCAAGATCTTTCCCCCACCCCCACAAGTCCATCCCATGGTCCAATCCCCCACTGCCACGCTGGCAGTTCCACCCATCCAGTTCCGGTCAGGTGCAGAGACAAAGGATGACCTTGGCTTCCTAGAAAGAATTTTGTTATGACAACTTATCATCTAACTCCGTACAATCCCCCCTCCCATTTCCCCACCATAGAAAATGCATAGCAGAATAATGGAAATTGTGGCAGGCCAAAGACCCACAAGAAAAGATGGCTGCAGGCCTGACAGACATGTTTGTCCACAAATGAGAGAACAGAAATCCCAAGATGGGTTCAGCCCCCTGCCCTGGCCCTTGTGGCTTTGGGTGGGTGGCTCCAAAGGGCTCTCGGAATACGGGAACGTATTGGCACCAGGTTTTCCTCTCCCGGAAGAGAGTTTTCCGATTCTCTTTTCCTGCCGAGGAGAAAAATGTGAGTGAGCTGGTGACTGTGCTTTTTTTCCCCCTTAACAAGGGAAAGATGGGTACATAACTAGGCGTCTGGGGTCCTTGGTGGTCCCTGAGCTCTTTTTCTTGCAGACATTTTGTGACCCAACTAGTTTACATCATCAGGGTCAGAGGGAGTGGGGTTTGCTCTGTGTTTATATTCCATGGCTTAGCTGATTCTTTTCTAGCACTGATGATGTTCCCTAGTTGGGTCATGAAACGTCTGCAAGGAAACAACCAAGCTCAGAGAGCACCAAGGACCCTACAGTCCTTCTCTTCCCCACAAACCCTAATCCCTTCTATCACTGATGATGTTATTTAGATGGGTCATGAAACATCTTCAAGAAAACAAGCTCAGTGAGCATCTAGGACCCCACAGTCCTTGTCCTTCTCCTCTGCCTCCTCCTCTCCCACCCTTTCTTCTAGCACTGATGACGTTAACTAGTTGGGTCATGAAACTGTTGTGGCCGCCAGCAGAGTGGGACAGTGAGGAGGTTGGGGAGGAACATGGGCCAGTCCTGGGGGCTGAGGAAAGCTCAGGCGAGGGCTCTGCGTCGGAGGCAGAGAGGGAGCTAGGCAGCAGTGAGGCAGAGGAACAGCTGGAGCCTGTTCCCAGTGTGCGCATGCGCAGAGCTGCCAGAAGGCAAGAACAACTGAGAAAGCAGGGTGGACTTGGGAGTAAAGCCACACCGTGGAGGTGATTGGCCCCTCCCAAAGGGAACAAAGGAGGGGTTTTGAATGGGGAGGGGGCTTTTGCAGGAAACAATTCGTTCCTTCGGTCGTTTCAAGAGTGGAAAGTTCTGTTTGTGACTTTAAGAGACTCTGTGCCAAGTGTGGCCTTGCCCTGCCTTTGGACACTCGTTACCTGGCAGCCCTCCAGACGAGATAAGATTCGTGTGGATAAACATTCCTCGGAAAGACTGTTTGCTAAGCCTGGCCGACTGTGAGCGAAAGGAATTCTCAGTCGTGTAAATAAAAGAGGTTTTGCAGGGACCAAGACTTTGCTTCTTGCTTTCTAAGGAAGCCTGGGTCAGAACAGAAACGTGTACAAGAAGACAACCAAGCTCAGAGAAGCACCAAGGACTGCACAGTCCTCCTCCTTCCTGTAAACTCCCCTCCCTTCTAGCACTGATGATGCTCCCTAGCTGGGTCATGAAACGTCTGCAAGAAAACCACCCAGTTCAGAGAGCACCACGGACTCCACAGATCAACCCCGAGTCACAAATATTCTCCTCTCTCAGTGATTAGCCTTGGGGAAAGTGTGAGGTGTGTACACACACCACGTTATCTCCAATTCAGAAGGCTGCCTCCTCTGCAGTCAGTAGGACAGGGATCTGCAGAACCAAGACAGCTAAATGTACTCCTGGCCCCGGGAGAATTGAGTCAGGGCTTCCTCTCCAAGGGCTGCCAGTATGTAGAAACGGGTCGACTCGGGCGCACCTTATGAACGCGTGTCTCTCCAGAACAGCCCTGAAGCCTTCATGGCCTGAACCTGGCCACGGGTGATGTCTTCAGGCGCCAACCCAGATTGTTCAGAGGCCTGGTTTGCGTTCCCCATTTGGCCAAATCTAGCTTTCTTTCGGCTCAGTGTTGTCTCTACTTACTACCGGTTGAATAAATACTGCATATTTCGGAGTATAAGGCGCTCGGAAGAATAAGACGCACCTAGTTTTGGGGAGGAAAAGAAGAAAAAAAATCTGCCTCTGCCTCCCAGCCATTTGCCTCCTTGCAGCAAACAGCAAACAGAACAGACGATATAAACTGTTTGTGGTGTTAACATTTAAGACTATACTTGTACAGATGCTGTTAAAATTGATGTGGCTTTCTGGAGGTCTACCTTATTCTCTGCTGTTTAAAAGAAGATACAGTAGCACTGGGCCTCTTCGGATCAAATGTTTGTTTTAAAGCGCTTCTTCATTTTGTTGTTGTCTAGAACAATAATAAGGGCAGTCTTTAAAAGTTAATTCTAGTAATTTGAACGTTCTATAGGCATTTATAGTTATTGACTTACCTCCTCACAGCAAACAGCCTGTTTCAGTTTAGCCCTGAGCCATATTTGCAGAGCCATATTTGTTGACACGCCAGCCATCAGCTCCAGTGTGCATGCATGCGCCAGCCAGCTGATTTTCGGCTTTCTGGAGGGTTGGGGGAAAGCCGTTTTCACCCTCCCCAGGCTTCAGGAAAGGCTCCGGAGGCTGGAGAGGGCAAAAAACAGGCCAAACAGAAGTTCGGAAACGATCTGTTTCCAGCTTCCGGAGGGCCTCCTGGGGGCCGTGGGAGATCATTTTTTCCCTCCCCAGGCTTCAGGAAAGCCTCCGGAGCCTTGGGAGGGGTTGTGCGCTCATGCGCAGGTGGGCAGGGAGGAGTGAATTGGCGTGGGCACACCATAAGAAAAAGCTTCGGCATCACTGGTTTGACCTGATTAGAAGGGAAAAAAATAACTGCCTCCCAGCAATTTGCCTCCTTACAGCAAACAGCCCGTTTCAGTTTCAACAGGGGCCTCGTGATGATCAGCTGTTTCAGGCTGCAGGGATTGCCACAGCCTATTGCCACCTCCGCAAGCCCCAGTTTCCCCTTTTGCTGCAAGGAGCCAAATGGCTGGGAGGCAGAGGCCAAAGGGTGGGAGCCGGTGGGTGGGCGGGGCTACATTCGGTGCATAAGATGCACCCAAAGTTTCACCCTCTTTTTTGGGGGTGAGTGCGTCTTATGCTCCAAAAACTACAGTAAGCCCTTTTACTGGTTCAGTAACTGTCTCACTCAGCAGGAAAAAACCAGGGCTCCCTCGCGGTCGTAAGCTGAGGACTGTGTGAATTTTTCTTCCGTTGGATGTCTCCTTTAAACCTTTCTCCCCTCTCTCTTTCCCCCCCCCCATAATTTTCCCCAGCTGAAGGAGGAAATGAGGCGCCAGAAAGAAGCCACTGTCTTCAAAGCCCAGTCCAGCCAGGTGTTGTACCAGGAACCTTTTGTTCCCAAGAAGGACAGCAAGGTGCTTTCAGGTGAGGCCGGGGGCTTCAGGTGTGGCCCACCTGATGTGGCTTGGAGGTTTTGAAGAAGAGACCGGGAATGAGACAGGGTAGTCCTCAACTTACAACACTCCAGGAGTGGTATTCAGCCGGTTATAACAGGTTCTGGAGAACCAGAAGCGGAAATTTTGAGTAGTTCGGAGAACTGGCATATAGGCTGGCCACGCCCCTGCTGCCTCCCAGCTGATCTTTGTTGCCCTGAATGGGAGAACAGAGCTGGAAAGCGGGTTAGTGGGGTGGGGAGGGAATGGGGACTTTGCAGTAGCCTTCCCCTGCCACACCCACCACGCCATGTCCACCAAGCCACGCCCACAGTTTAGCCAGCTTCAGGGTTGCCAGTTTCTCAATCTGGTGCCTGTCCTTTCTGGTTCTACAGTGCCTGACAATTTCGAGCTGGCCACCGATCGACGGGCCAGGGAACGACAGGAGTTTGAGAAGAGGTTAGCGGAACTGCAGATGGAGAAGGCCCGGCTGCAGGAGGCCACTCGGCGGGTGGAGGAAGAACGGGAGAAGGAGGAGATGGCCAAGCTTCGCGAAGAGCTGGTAAGACCCCCTGCGCTTTGGAAGGGAAGGACAATGGGACGTCCCCTCTTAAATTGGCCAAGGCTGAAAAACACCGCTTTGAACTGGGTGTCAAGGTTCCAAGGAATACATCCCATTCAATAAGAACTCCGAGGCCGGCAAATTCCTCAAAGAACATTTTATTAGAACATATCAAATTGGCATGTTCTTGGTGGTGTGGCCCGCTGGCAAAGCTGGCAGCGAATTGGGACAGTGAGGTGGTTGGGGAGGAACCTGGGCCAGTCCTGGAGTCTGGGGAAGGCTCTGAGGAGGGCTCTGTGTTGGAGGCAGAGAGGGGGCCAGGGCCGTCTTGACAGTTATCAGCTGCCTTCGGAGTCAGACGTTGTGGGGCAGAAGAACAGCTGGAGCCTGTTCCCAGTGTGCGCATGCACAGAGCTGCCAGACGAAGGGAACAGCTAAAGAACAGGGGTCGATTTGGGAATAAGGCCACAGGTGGACGGTTAGTGGCCCCTCCCAGAGGGAACAAAAGAGGAGCGCCAGGGGAGTGGAGTTTGCAGGAGACCATTAGTTCGCTTAATTGGTTTGGAGACTCCTGGCCAAGTTTTGCAGATATCAGCCTGGCAACTCTCCAAGCCAGAGAAGGTCTGTGACCATAAATCCTCCCTCAAAAGACTTTGCTGGATGTGAATGAGCAGAATTCACAGGAAATTCATAAAAAGGGTTTTTGTCTTCAAATTTTCATTTTTAACGTGTGCCAGGGTGCTCACAGTAAAAAATGACAACAAAGGTTGTCTTTTTTTTTTGCCTTTGTCCTTCTCCTTGTCCTTCTCTTCAGCAAGCCTCACCCAAGTGTCCCTTCTCTCTCCTTCCAGGTGCACAAGGCCAACCCCATCCGCAAATACGCCAACGTGGAAATCAAGGCCAGCGAACACCCACTGACCGTGCCGCGCTCCCCCAATTTCTCCGATCGGTTTCAGCGTTGAGCCCCGATGCCTCAAGGCCCGTCCGATTGCCAAAGCCCCCGAGGGCCAGGGGGAGGGGGTCCTCCTTGGCATTGAGATTTCCCCCCATTTAGTTCACACACAGAAACGTCTTTTTTCAGCCTGTGACTCGGGGGCCTCGAGACTCATTCCCCCCCCAGTCCCTCCCCTCTGAAAAGTCACCCCCAGTTTTATCATTTTATCATACCTTTGGCTGAGCCTTTGTATTTATCTGCATTCAATAAAAAAGTATAGATGAGGGAAATTGTACACCGGGAAGGTTTCTTTGTGTGTGTGTGTGAGAGAGAGAGCTGTTATATTCTTCTATCCTCCTGGGGGGAGCATACCGCATGGGAGGGGGCACCTACCCTTTTTATATACATCATCTCTTGGCTGTGGATTACCAAGTCAAGAAGGGTTTTGGCAGTCCTGGAAGAGAGAGAGAGAGTGCGCGCATTGCTGATTAGGTGCCATGCTCTGGGGTAAGACACCCCTAAAGCCCCTCAGGGTGTGTGTTCTGTTAAGATACAGCATGTTGTGCCTTAAAACGGCTTCTACTGTACTGCTGTAAAATGGCTTCCACTGTACAGCACAGTGGAATTGCCATGGTGACGGCTTCCCAGTCCTCCACCAGGGGGCTCCCTCTGGTAAGAGGGAAAATCCAACGTTGGAAATTACGTTTGGTCCAGACATTTTCCCCCTATAAATAAATAAATACCTGGGCAACACTCAGTTATTACCTAGTCTGCTCTAGGTTTTAAGTGCCATTTTCACACTTACGACCGTTGCAGCATCCTGTGGTCACGGGATCCAAATTCTGACGCTTGGCAACTGGTTCACATTTACGACAGTCGCAGTGTCCCTGGGGGGGGGAGAGGCAGTGGTGTCATGTGATTCCCCTGTGGCGGCCTTCCGACAAGCAAAATCCATCGGGGAAGCCCGATTCACTTAACATCCGTGTTCCTAACTTAGCCACGGCCGTGATTCACTAAACATCTGTGGCCAGAAAGGTTGCAGACAGGGAGCAAAATATGCTTTCATCATCTCACTTAGCAAGGGAAATTTGGGGCTCAATCGTGGTCTTAAATTGAGGACTACCTCTGTCAATTGGATGGAAATTAATCCAGGAGAGAAGCAACCTGGAATTGAGGAGACACTTTCTAACAGTGAGGACAATTAACCTGTGGAACTGCTTGCCACCAGACGTGGGGGCTCCATCACTGGAGGTTTTCAAAAACAGACTGGACAGCCATCTGTCTGAAATGGTCTAAAGTCTCCTGCTTGAGCAGAAGGGTTGGACTAGAAGACCTCCAAGGTCCCTTCCAATTCTGTTATTCTGTGAGGCTCAATTGCTTGAACAGGGCTGGACTAGAAGACCTCCAAGGTCCCTTCCAACTCCTGTTATTCTGTCATTCCGTAAGGATCTCCCGCTTGAGCAGAGGGCTGGACTAGAAGACCTCCAAGGTCCCTTCCAGTTCTATTCTGATTGATTGATACTTAGCTGTCTCCTAAGCCCAGTCAGCTGGCTGCCTGGGGAATTCGGGGAGTTGAAGTCCACCGATTAATTTGGAGTTGCAAAGTTGAGAAAGACAGACTCCTGCCCTTCTATAAATACCGTTTACACTCCTGTTTCTTTTTATATACGTGCCACCGAGCTTCTCCCTTCGATCCCGGTCAAGCTCTCCTCCCTCCACCCATTTTGTTCTCCACCACCATCGCTTTCTTCAAAGACCCTCATGATGGGGGGGTGAGGGGCTTCACCCTCTTTCCCCCAAAACCTAGACCCAGCTTCCAAGCACGACTGTTGACAAGGAAGTTTGCAAAATGCCAGCCTCTCGATACGGGCTGTTTTTTTCCTGCCGCTTGGCATCGCCTGGGCGCCACATGACCGACGCCAGGTGCCAAAAACAACCCCGGGTGTTGTGTTCATGGCAGGGCAAGCTGGACCCCAGATGCTCTAGCCAAGCAATGTGCTGGCACCAGGATAGGGTGGCTTTTTTTAGCTAGGCTGGGATGGTCGCTCCCAAAGCAGAGTTGCTGAGTTGTTCTTACGCCTCCTCGGATCTGCAAATCTGGCCGCAGGTTGGGGGGAAGACCCCCGTCCCACCGATGGCCGACGAACGGATGCATCTGCCTCTCCCGTCCTGGCAAGGTGTGATGTGCGTCACGGAGCAGCCGGGATTGCAGGTAAGATGGGCCTGTGAGAAGTCTCCTGTTTTGCAATGCCCACCCAGCCGCCTGGCATCAGGCTGGCAATGGGGCTCGATTTAGCCCGGAGATCGGGTTTCCTCCCCCCCCCCCCAGGAAGGGGGATGAGGAGGGGGCTGCCCAACCGGCTTTCTCAACCCCACCACCCCCTTGGAAAGAGCAGGAAAGGTTATAGGGTGTCCTGCGCCGGTTGTGACGGCAATGTCACCAGGGGAACGGGCATGCTTGATTCCGTGCCAGTTGTCCCAGGACGGATTCAATTTCCTTGCTTGCAAAAGCCTTTTGCAAGAGTGATGCAAGCTCCAGCGAGCTCGGCTTCAGGTAGAGATGCCCGTGGGCTGGAGGCTCTACCGGGCCTGATACCCTCACTTCAGGGACGAGACCTAAACTATCACCCTCACAGAGAGAGCCAAAGTACAAGTAGTCCTCAAATTACGACCACGACTGAGCCTGACATTTCTGCTCCTAGTGGATTTTGCCCCATTTTATGGCCTCTGTTTACTAAGTTGTTAAGTGAATCACTGAGTGACACGGTCGTTAAGTGAATCCACCACCCCCTGGACTTTGCTTGTCAGAAGGGTGACCCTGGGATACTGCAACCGTCATAAATATGAATCACTTCTGGGTATGTCTAGTTTAATGAAAAGAAGGACTAGGGGAGACATGATAGCAGCCTGCAGTTTTTAAGAAGATGTTAGATAACCCTTTGTCTGAAACAGTGTAGGGTTTCCTTCCTAGGCAGGGGGTTGGACTAGAAGACCTCCAAGGTCCCTTCCAACTCTGCTATTGTATTGTATTGTATTGTAATGTATAAACTCTAGAAAGAGTGCAGAGAAGAGCAACAAGGATGATTAGGGGACTGGAGACTAAAACATATGAAGAACGGTTGCAGGAACTGGGTATGTTTAGCTTAAGAGAAAGAAGGACTAGGGGAGACATGATAGCAGTCTTCCAATATCTGAGGGGTTGCCACAAAGAAGAGGGAGTCAAGCTATTCTCCAAGGCACTTGAGGGCAGAACAAGAAGCAATGGGTGGAAACTAATCAAGGAGAGAAGCAACTTAGGAGAAATTTCCTGACAGTGAGAACAATGAATCAGTGGAACAGAAGTTGCCTCCAGAAGTTGTGAATGCCCCAACACTGGAAGTCTTTAAGAAGATGTTGGATAGCCATTTTATATGGTCTCCTGCTTGAGCAGGGGGTTGGATTAGAAGACCTCTTAAGGTCCCTTCCAGCCCTGTGGTTCTATGTTCTGTCATATCCCTCCCCCAACAGCTGTCAAATTTCTACTTTTTTGTGTGCAAAATAATCTGTAGAGATTCTCAGTCATCCAGATCCGGTTGTCCCAAAAGGGCTATTTTTTTTCCCCCCAAGAGCCAACTGGAGTTTCTGGTTTTTCCTGGAAGACGTTTCCCTTCTCATCCCAGAGGCTTCCTCAGCTCTGACTGGAGGGTGGGAAAGGGAAGGATTGACACGCCTTGCAGACCGCGGGTCATTTGCTTCCTTTCAGAGAGTCCTTGAGGCCCCTTGGAGTTTTTTTACCTGTGTCCTTAGAGCAGGGGTGTCCAAACTTGGGAACTTTAAGACTTGTGGACTTCAACTCCCAGAATTCCCCAGCCAGCCATGCTGGCTGGGGAATTCTGGGAGTTGAAGTCCACAAGTCTTAAAGTTCCCAAGTTTGGACACCCCTGCCTTAGAGTCACCTGAGTGGTGCAAATGGTTCCTGCATTCTGCAATTGTTTCCCCTCATCCAACTGCTTTTTCAGGAGGAAGAGCTGATTTTCTTCAAAGTCCAATCCTGGATATTCTTTTTTTTCTGTGCGCTTCAAAGTTTGGCATCGCAAGCGAAGCTCCGGTAACGGGTAGCTGTTGCTTTGGCCCTCGGGAAGCCCTGCTAATTAGACAATAGGCCTCTGTGATTGTTGCCCGGCTGTCTCCCGGATCTGTCTGATTAAGGCTAATCAGGCGCATGGCATTGGGGAGGATGGGTGTTAACTCACTGCTATGTCGCAGACAACAACGTCCCTCTGAACCGTTTGCTGATTTCTCAGCCGTCCGGCCGGGGAAAGAAGCCAGGTGGTTTTTCTCGCTCAAGGAATGGATGGAGGCAATGAGATCCCCATGGAATAAAAAACACCTGGGTAGCAGGATCAATGTGGGCGGAATTTGCACGAGGAGCTTTGGATTTTCCACTGGGTATCTTTTATTTTATTTATGTTTAAAGTTGTTTTCCCGTGCTTGGTCTGTATGAGGGAAAATCCCTAAACAAAGCGTTGTGTGCAGCTTTTGAAAACTCAGAGTAACACAGTTGGAAGGGACCTTGGAGGTCATCTAGTCCAAACCCCGTGCCCAAGCAGGAGACCCTACACCATTTTTGACAGATGGCAGTCCTGGCTCTTCTTGAAAGCCTCCAGGGATGAAGCTCTCACAACTTCTGAAGGCAGATGAGCTTATTTTTATTTGATTTATTTAATTTATTGGCCGCCCATCTTACCACAGGGTAACTATTAGATATTATCCATCCAAGATAAAATCTGATCCAAAATATTAGATTTTCTCCATCCAAGGCTGGCTGGGTCACTTTGGGCCACTCACCAGGAGACTGGGAGTTCTAGTCCCGCCGTATGCATGAAGGCTGGCTGGGTCACTTTGGGCCACTCACCAGGAGACTGGGAGTTCTAGTCCCGTCGTATGCATGAAGACTGGCTGGGTCACTTTGGGCCACTCACCAGGAGACTGGGAGTTCTAGTCCCGCTGTATGCATGAAGGCTGGCTGGGTCACTTTGGGCCACTCACCAGGAGACTGGGAGTTCTAGTCCCGCCGTATGCATGAAGAACTGGGGAAAATAGGAAAGAAAGAGCATTAGGTATTTTCCCCGCCTTGAGTCATTTATAAACGATAATAAACACAGGATAAAAAATCAAATAAAAACTTCAAATAAATAGGCAGTACCGATACAATCCCTAAGTATGGCTTACTTGAGGCCCTCAAATGAAGCAAACCACTTTCTAGCACTTGTGGACCCTACTTTGCAGGAACGTTGCTATTGGGGGGGGATAGGAGACATAAATATTCAGTATCTTGTCTGGTGAAGAAATGACAGGATGTTTATTTAATAAATGGCAATTCTGCCACTTCTGCCCACTGAGCTTGGAATCTGTAATCGAATGAAGAAACCCTGCGGGGGGGGGGGGTTGATCCCTTCAAACAGGGGTGTCCCAACTTGGGAACTTTAAGACTGGTGGGAGTCTTAACTGGGAGATGAAGTCCACCAGTCTTAAAGTTCCCAAGTTTGGACACCCCTGCTCTAAAACGAACAGTTGCTGGCAGGGAATTCAGCTGCACCCTTTGCCCCCCCCGGCTGACTTTCAATTCTCGGTTTGCTTTTGGGGAATTATCTCCAGAGGGAAACATGGGAACCCTCGAACTCGGCGCAGATGTCAATTCTGGGGTATTTTTTTGGGGTGTGTGTGTTGAGGAATGCCTGGCTCTGTCCCTCCCCAGTCATTCCGTGGCAAATTCTTGCAAACCACTGCTCACTTTTTGTTCTTCTCGAAAGCCAGTGAAACGTCTGGTTGGAGTGAACGCATCAAAAATAGAAAGACAACAACAACAACACACAATTGGCTGTGATTTATCCCCCTTGCGAGCAAAACAGCAAAAGGATCAAAATAAAACAAACAGCTGCAGCCTCTTAAATGTGATAAATAAATAAGCATCTTGCAAAGCCACAAAAAGCCTCTTCAGGCATGTTTACGACATCTGCTGTTCTCTCCCCAGCTTCCTTGTCATTTCAGCCACCACAAAAACACACAACCACACTCTCAGAAATGGGAGCCCCCTTAAAATGGCTCATCCAACCCGTTTCAAGAGCTTTCCTTTATTAGTTACCACCCACATGTGGAAGCCCAGGGGTTAGGGTTAGGGGGGAGGGTTAGTGTGAGGGTTAAGGTTAGGGTATTGGTGAGGAATGAGGGTAGCAGTGAGGGTGGGGCTTAGGGTTCGGTTAGGGTTAGAATTAGGGTGAGGGTAGTGGTGAGGGCGAGGGTTAGTGTGAGGGTTAGTGTGAGGGTGAAGGTTAAGGTGGGGGTGGGGATTAGGGTGAGAGTTAGGGTTAGGATTACAGTTAGGATTAGGATTAGAGTTAGGGTTAGAGTTGGCGTGAGGGTAGCGGTGAGGGTCAGGGTGAGGGTAGTGATGAGGGTGGGGGTAAGGTTTAGTGTTAGGTTTAGAGTTAGGGTGAGGGTAGCGGTGAGGGTTAGGATGAGGGTTAGTGTGAGGGTGGGGGTAGTAGTGAAGGTTAAGGTGAGGGTGGGGGTGGGGTGAGGGTTAGGGATAGTTTTTGTGGGAGGGTTAATATGAGGGTTAGGGTAGCAATGAGGGTGAGGGTTAGGGTGAGGGTTAGGGTGTGGTAGGATAAGGGTAGTGGTGAGGGTGAGAATTAAGGTGAAGGTTAGGGTTAAGGTTAGGGTGGGGATAGAGGTTAGGGTGAAGGTTAGGATTAAGATTATGGGTAGGATTAGATTTAGGGTGAGGCTAGCGGTGAGGGTGAGGGTTAGTGTGAGGATTATTGTGAGGGTGAGGATTAGGGTAGTGGTGAGGTTACGGGTTAGTGTGAGGGTGAGGGTTAAGGTAGTGGTGAGGGTGGGGGTTAGTGTGAGGGTTAGGGTTAGAGTTAGGGCGAGGGTAGTGGTGAGCATTAGGGTGAGGGTTAGGGTAGCAGTGAGGGTGAGGGTTAGTGTGAGGGTGAGGGTGGTGGTGAGGGGAGGGTTTAAGGTGAGGGTGAGTGTTAGTGTGAGGGTGAGGGTAGTGGTAAGGGTGAAGGTTTAAGGTGAGGGTTAGGGTGAGGGTGAGAGTTAGGGTTAAGGTGTGGGTTAGGTTTCCTGGAAAACTTTGGAAGTTCCATTTGGCGTGGAGCTGCTCAGGAGCACTGTTAGTGTGAGACATTCTCCCTGTATCCCAAACCTGGTCCTTCAGGTCTTCCAATGATATCCCCACCACAAATGTATCTTGAGTCCACCTCCTTCTTGATGGCCAACCATTCTTCTCTTTCCTTCCACCTATTCCCAGCATTATGGGCTTCTCAAAAGAGATGGGTCTTCGATTGTTTGATGGATGGATTGATGACTGATGGATGAATGTGCTATCAACTCAACGTCAGCTCTTAGAAACCTCAAAGATTTCCTACGTGATAAATGTTCCTAAACTTCAGGAATGGTGTCCTCACCACTACTGTAATGGAATCCTTCCGCCTGGACCATCCTTCTCTTCTTCTTCTCAATACAATACAATATAATACAATACAATAGTAGAGTTGGAAGGGACCTTGGAGGCCTTCTAGTCCAACCCCCTGCCTAGGCAGGAAACCCTATACCGTTTCAGACAAATAGCTATCCAACATCTTCTTAAAGACTTCCAGTGTTGGGGCATTCACAACTTCTGGAGGCAACTTCTGTTCCACTGATTAATTGTTCTAACTGTCAGGAAGTTTCCCCTCCGTTCTAAGTTGCTTCTCTCCTTGATTAGTTTCCACCCATTGCTTCTTGTTCTGTCCTCAGGTGCCTTGGAGAATAGCTTGACTCCCTCTTCTTTGGGGCAACCCCTGAGATATTGGAAGACTGCTATCATGTCTCCCCTAGTCCTTCTTTCTATTAAACTAGACATACCCATTTCCTGCAACCGTTCCTCATATGTTTTAGTCTCTTTCCTTCCTTCTCCTTTTCCCAGTGTGATGGACTTCTCAAAGCCACTTGGTCCTGACATTAAGTAACTCTTAACTCTTAGCAACCATATGGATCATCCTCTAGGATGATCTGTGCCCATTCTGGTCCTTCAGCCATCCTAATGGTGCTCTCCCCACCAGTCTTATGTACTGTTGCCCTTGATGATGTCCCATCAAGTATGAAGTCATAGTTGACTCTTGGTAACCACATAGATTTTCTTCATGATGGTCTCCTCCCCCATCCTGGTCCTTCACATCTGCTAGTGATGACTCCATCACGGCTACAATTGAGTCCCTCCACCTTGATCTTCCTCTTCCTCTTCTCTTTCACTTTCAATCAGAACTTTTCCATCAACCAGAATAGAGCTGGAAGGGACCTTGGAGGTCTTCTAGACCAACCCCCTGCTCAAGTAGGAGATCCTAAAGTAACATTCCAGACAAACAGCTGTCCGATCTCTTCTTGAAAACCTCCAGTGAACCTCCACAACCTCTGGAGGCAACTTTTTTATTGTTTTAATTAAACCAAAAACACACACAAAAACATTCTTCATTACATCTTCCAGAAAACATGTTGATTGGTTACAAATAAATTTCGTGCGTTACTACAATCATTCTTTATACTTCATTCATATTGAATTGTACATTTTAAATCAAAAATCTTTATACCATCAATATACCATCATTCTCATTTAACTATATTTGTTTAAACGTGCTTTTGTCTAGAATCATTTATATTTATATTATAATAAATCTAGACAAAAATTTATTGCTAGAATTTATAAGTACCCAGGAGAGATTACATCTTTATAACAAAATCTAAACAAAAAAATATTAATAAAATTAATAAATCTTTTCCCCAGGTCCCATATTATAGTTTATATGCAAATTGTGTTTACCAGTTAGAGTTATTACTTCATTATTATTGTCATGATGGGTTATCTGTTAACGAATAAACATTTTAAAAACAAAAACATTCTATAAGCATCTACAAAGTTCTACTTATTAATCACCAAAAATTAACTAAGTTTTTATTTTTATTTTTATTTTTTTTCCCCATTCAATTGTATTTTATTTGGGTTTCACCATTCTTAACTTTCTTATTTTACTCATAACTATTATTTTTGAGTTTTGTTACATTCCTTCATTGATTCTTGTTTCTTTCCTCCATCCACCTATACCATTTATCCCATATCTGGTAGAATTCTGATTCTTCTTTTCCCTGAATTTCTTTAGTTAGTTTGTCCATTTCAGCACAGTCCATAACCTTTCTTATTATTTCATCTTCACTTGGGGTTAGCTTGTTTTTCCATTTCTGGGCATAGGCAATCCTTGCCGCCGTTATTATATGTAGTATTAAATACTGGATTTCTTTTTTGTATTTCGCAGACATTATTCCTAATAAAAAGATTTCCGGTTTCCATTCTATTTTAACTCCCGTTATTGCCTCCAGCCAATTTTTGATCTTTTTCCAAAACTTTTTAGCCTCCTCACAGGTCCACCATAAATGGTAATACGTTCCGTGTATCGATTCACATTTCCAACATTTTGGGGAGGTATTTGTTGATATTTTAGCTAACCTTGTTGGTGCCAAGTGCCATCTATAAAACATTTTATACTGGTTTTCCTTGTATGCAACTGAGAGTGTCATTTTTAAGTTTGTTCCCTATAATTTTTCCCATTTGTCTAATTCAATATTATATCCAAAGTTCTGCGCCCATTTTATCATTCTGGAGGCAACTTCTGTTCCACTGATTAATTCTCCTCTCTGTTAGGAACCTTCTCCTTAATTCCAGGTTGCTTCTCTCTTTGATCAGTTTCCGTCCGTTGGTTCATGTCCTGCCTTCAGGGTTGACCCCCTCCTCTTGGTGGCAGCCCCTCAAAAACAGTCAAGACCATTTGATTTTGTGTAATGATTCAACTTTCCCCAGCATTATGGACTTCCCAAAGCAAAATGGACTTGACATTGATTGATGGTGCCATCAAGTCACTCTTGACTCTAAGCAATCGTATGGCTTGACCTCTAGAATGATCTGTGCCCAGCCTGGTCCTTCAGGTGTCTTAATGGTGCCCCCCCCCCAACTGCATACTCTTACATAGTGTTGCTCTTGATGATGTGCCACCAAGTATGGTCATAGTTGATTCTTGGTGACCACATAGGTAGATTTGTCTCCATGGTAATCTGTCCCCAACTTGGTCCTTCAGATCTCCTAATAGTGTCTCCATCCATCCATCATCCCTCAGTATCATTGCTGGTGATTCTCTTCTCTTTCCTTTCATCTTGGCCAACATTATAGCCTTCTCCAAAGATTTGGGTCTTCTGATTGATTGATTATTTTCCACTATTGATCCACTATTGTCTCTTAGGAGCCACGTAGATCCAAGACATTATCCGAGACAATCTGTCCCCAACTTGGTCCTTCAGATGTCCTAATGGTGCCCTCCATCACCACTGTAATTGGAGTCCCTTCAACTCACTGCTGGTCATCCTCTTCTTTCTTTCATCTTTCCCAGCCTTCTCCAGAAAGTTGGCTCTTCATATTGATTGATTGATTGATTATTTTCCACCACTGACTCTTAGCAACCTCATAGGTAGATCTTCTTGAAGATAGATTCTCCAAGACAATCTGTCTTCAGCCTGGTATCAGATTAACAGAGTTGGAAGAGACCTTATACTATGGTCATCTAGTCCAACCACCCGCCCAAGCAGGAGACCCTACAGCATTTCCAACAGATGGCAGTCCAGGCTCTTCTTGAAAACTTCCAGGGATGAAGCTCCCACAACCTCTGAAGGCAACTTCTGTTCCATGGGTTGATGGTTCAGGTGCTTTGGAAAATAGCTTGACCCCTTCCTCTCTGTCCTCGACTTACAACAGCAATGGAGCGCCCCAAATTTATGTTGCTAAGTAGAGTCACTCCAATTTGGAAGGTTACAAATTAATAATTTTCAGTTGCTTCTCTCCTTGGTCAGTTGCCATCCGTTCTTCCTTCTTCCAATCCACCACCCAACCTCCCTTGCCTTTCCCTTCCCGGTGCCTTGACCAATTCCCTCAGGACATGGCACCACCCTGGCATTTCTCTGCCCAACTGGCCAGTTTAAATGAAAACACCTTCGGATGCTTTGGAAAATAGCTGGACCCTCTTCCTCCAATCTGGGGCAGCCCCTCCAATATTGGAAGATGCTCTCCTGTCTCCCCTGGTCCTTCTCTTCCCTAGACTAACCAGGCCCAGTTCCTGCAACCGTTAGATAGCTAGCTAGCTAGCTAGCTAGCTAGATAGATAGATAGATAGATGGATGGATGGATGGATGGATGGATGGATGGATGGATGGATGGATGGATGGACAAGCAGACAGAGTTGGAAGGAACCTTGTAGATCATCTAGTCCAACCCTCCACCCAAGCAGGAGACCCTACACCATTTCTGACAGATGGCAGTCCAGTCTCTTCTTGAAAGCCTCCAAGGATGAAGCTCCCACAACTTCTGAAGGCAACTTCTGTTCCATGGTTGATTGTTCTCACTATCAGAAATTTTCTCCTTATTTCCAAGTTAAATCTCTCCTGGATCAGTTTCCATTCATTCTTCCTTGTCTGGCCTTCAAGTGCTTTGGAAAATAGCTTGACCCCTTCCTCTCTGGGGCAGCCCCCCCCCAATACTGGAAGATGCTCTCCTGTCTCCCCTGGTCCTTCTCTTCCCTAGACTAACCAGGCCCAGTTCCTGCAACCTTCCATCGTATGTTTTAGTCTCCAGAAAAACACTGGTCTAGTCAGGGAATTCTGGGAGTTGAAGTCCACAGACCTTAAGTTGCCAAAGTTCCAAAACGCTAGTTTGACTAGGGAATTCTGGGAGTTGAAGTCCATCTATCTTATAACATGATGGCTGGGGAATCCTGGGCACTGAGGCCGCAGATCTTAAAGCTGCCAAAATTTGAGAAATACTTGCCTCACCAATCCACCATCGAACCTCCCTAGCTTTTCCCTTCCCGGTGCCTTGACCAATTCCCTCCGGACGTGGCACCACCCTGGCATTTCTCTGCCCAACTGCCCAGTTTAAATGAAAAGACGAGCGATTCCATTCCACTCGTCCTGGCTCCGACTCAAGGCGGCTGGGAGGTCCGGGGGCGGGGGGGGGGTGTCTGTTGAGCTGAACCCTGAAATAACCCCTCTGCCTGCTCGCTGTCTTGAAGCTTCAAAACAGGCCGCCGTGGCTGCTTCTGCAAGGAAGATCCCGGTTTGACGGGCGTCAAGAGTTCACTGGGGATAGTGCGTCATTTTCTGCTTTCTGTTTGCTGAAATTCTCCTCCCCGTCCAGCCTGGCCGGCCAGCAGGCAGCAGAATGGACTGTCCTTTGAACTGGGGCCAGCAAGAACAGGTGGCCAAAGAGACAGCGAGTAGCTCATAATTCTGCCCAATGCCTTGGGTAGAAGAGGCTTCCCTCTCCCTGCCCTAAATCCGGATCTGTTACGCGGGGTATAGAAGGGGACACGGCCGAAGACCCTCGCCGACAGGGACGGCGGTGGACTTCTGCTCGGCAGCCTTGCCCCGGGAGTGGCGAGAAGGCCACACGGAGGGCTCAGGACTTCCCTGCTCTTGGCCTCTGGGTGAGTTCCTTGCAGGGCTCCTCGCTCAGGGTTACCTGCCCAGGTCAACTCCAGTGGATGTGGTCCAGCCAGCTGGTTTGGGGGGGGTTCCCCCCAAAAGAAGCCCATGGGAGACTTTTCTGGCCTAAGCCCAGTTGATATGGGCAGCTAAGTCTTCAAGGTACCACTGCCCACCTCTGCTGTGGGCTGCTTAATCTCAAAACATCTCCAGAACTTGCTGGAGGACTTCAGCCAAATCCTTCTAACGGTGGTCGGGCAAGGCGAGATAAAGCCAGGGTTGGCTTGGTTGAGGGTAAACAGGGATGAGTCTTCAACCTTCGTTTTGTGTCGCATGAGCTTTTTCTAGATGGGACCATGGCTTAGGAGTTCACAAGGCCCCACATGGTCCCTTCTTTCTGCTCAGCTTTTGGCCCAATGTAGTGGCCATCATCTAGAACCTTGGAGGTGGCCCACTGTCTTTTAAATCAGCCGCTCTGACCGGCGCTAAGCTGCACTTCTCCAGATTTTCTGGACTGGTGGATTATCTGTCGTCAAGTCGGACGACAGCTCCCGGGGACGACAAGTTCCTCCATGCTGGGATTTTTCTAGAGCGCATGAAAAAGTTTTGGAAAAGTGCGATCTTGTCTGCAACTGCATGCAGGGATTCCTGGGTGGGGGGGTGGGGGGCAGAGGGTCTTACTTTTCTGACACATGGCGGGGCTATTTGGGCCACGGAATGATTCCAAAATAGCGAAAAAGGTTAACCAATCGAGAAGGGGAGACCTCGCAATGCGGCACCAATCGAAGGCCAAATGGAACTTTATGTAACGAGGAGTTTTCCTAAGGTCTCTGCGCCGATGGTGGGGTTAAGAAATAGTGGAATGGAATGGAATAGAAGGCGGAATGGAATAGAACGAAGAATAGAATAGAATAGAATAGAATAGAATAGAATAGAATAGAACATAACTGAATTGAATTGAAAGGGAACTTGGAGGTCTTCTAGTCCAGCCCCCTGCTCAAGCAGGAGAATCTCTACCATTTCTTTCAGATTAACCACTTAGATTAACAGAGTTGGAAGGGACCTTGTAGGTCATCTATTCTAGTCCAACCCACACCCACACCACGCAGGAGACCCTACATCAATTTCTGACAATTGCAGTCCAATCTCTTCTTGAAAGCCTCCAGAGATGAAGCTCCCACAACTTCTGGAGACAAGCAGTTCCACTTGCCTTGACTATTAGAAAGTTTCTCCTTCATTCCAGGTGGCTTCTCTCCTTGATGAGTTTCCATCCATTGTTTCTTGTCCTGCCTTCGGGTGCTTTGGAAAATAATTTGACACCCCCCCCCTCTTCTTTATGGCAGCCCCTCAGAGCCTGGAATCCTGCTACCATGTCCCCCTTAGTCCTTCTTTTCTCCAAACTAGCCAAATCCTGCAGCCGTTCTTCGTATGTTTTCGCTTCCAGGCCTTCGATCCTCTTCATTGCTGTTCCTTAAAAGGCCAGGAGGCTGGCCTGGTGCCTCTCTTGGCACAATTTATTGATTATTGAAGCGGAAAGGGGAAGTGATTCCTTAATCAGCAGCCGGGTGGTGGATGAGGGTGCCGGGTTGTTCCGTTTGAAAAATGCCTTCGCTTCTGGTGCCCTGCGAGAAGGAATGGCCCAACTATATTAAGACAACCTCGCCGGGCAATGCTAGTTGCCCGTTACATGATGTCATCTCCTACTCATCCAGGATTAAACCCTGGTTCAGGAGCAGAGAGGTCGCAGAGAGGCATGTAAGTGGCAGTGGAATTGAAGCACTGTTTATTTTGGAAGTTGCAGCGGGCGCTGGAAAAAAGTGACTTATGACCGTTTTTCACACCTATGACCCAGAATGTGGGTTGCTACCGGTTCGTACTGGTTTGGGCGAACCGTTAGTGGAGTGTTGGCTTCAGGGGCAGAACCGGCAGCGAGCCAGGCTGGCCACGCCCCCCCGAACCGATACTCCGTTCACCGCTGGCTTTGCCAGTATGTTTTTGGGGTCCTTTTTAAATGCTCTGTGCATGCGCAGAACTATTTATTGGCAACTGTGCATGCAGCAAACCGGCAGTAACAATGGCAGCAACGCACCATTGCAGCATCCCCGGCAGTGGTAGGTTCCTCTCCCCGTCGGTACTGGTATACTGGGCCGGGCGTCCTGGTCATGCATGCATGCCTTGCACATGTGTGTACCTCTCCACCACCCCTGCTGCTCGTTGGACACCCAGCTGCTCGTCAGAGGTCACGCAGGCAACACACACTGTGCTCACGGTCGCAATTGGCCCGGAACCCACCACTGATCCCCGCACTCACGACTTGCGTGCTTCAATGCCAGAGTTCCTGAGCCAACATGACTGTTGGAGGAATTCTGGGAGTTGAAGTCCACAAGTCTTAAAGCTGTCAAGTTTGAACACCCCTGGGGTTGTTTTTTTCTAAAGGGTTAAGGGTGCAAGGGTCTTGTAACTTGACAGCTTTAAGACTTGCACGCTTCAATGCCAGAGTTCCTGAGCCAACATTTTGGTTGCTAAGCAAGACTGTTGTTAAGTGAGTTTCACCCCATTTTACAAGTTGGCCACGCCCACCCAGTCACATGCCTGCCAGGCCACTCCCACTTGGTCACATGGCTGGCAAGCCACTCCCACTCGGTCACATGGCTGGCAAGCCACTCCCACAACCCAGGCCACACCTACAGAAGAGGTTCTAAAAACTTCTGAAACCCACCACTGGTGTGGGAGTACCAGAAACAGGAAGAGCATCTCCCTGGCAAGCATGCATGCCAGTCAGCTGGTCTTCGCACATGTGCATGTGCACTAGGGACTAGTGCACTAGGGACTAGAAGACCAGGACACCGGCGTGCATGCTCACCCCGGAAACCAGAAGCTCAGCTTCCAATCACGCACATGTGCGCCAGGAACTGCTTTCCTGGTTTCTGGTGAGCGCATGCCAGAGGTGGGTTCTCACTGGTTCGGACTGGTTTGGCCGAAAAGGTATTCATTCAGCTGGACACTTGACCATACCGGTTCTATCCTTGGCGGGGCCATCTTTAGTTTGTCTTCTGGACATGCGCAGAACAATCTTCCTTGAAAAAATGTAATTTTTGCAAACTTCTTTGGGCATCGAACCGATAGTAATGCTGGGAGGAACCCACCCCTGGTGCATGCGTGCCACTCACCTGGTCTTACAGTTTCTAGTGCTCCCCTTCCCCCCGTGAATTCGCTCCCAGGTTCGCCAACACTGTGACAGCATGTCAGCTGGGGAATTCTGGCAGTTGAAGTCCCGATATCTTGAAGCTGCCATTGTGAGAAACAAACTCACCCTTCAGAAATTTGACAGGAGTCGTGAAGTGAAGCAACAAGGAGTTTATGGCGCGTAAAATACGTTCTTGCAAGAGCAGGTGGCTACTGGCTATGTGGGCGCAGCTAGGAATACATTTCGCCAATTTTTTATTCCCTCCAACCAAACCACAAATCCCTCCCTGCAGCCCCCTCTGACCACAAGGTTGCAATCTTCCCGGAACGCCTGTTTCTCCATGAATTTCCCCATGCTTCATCTTTTGTCCAGTTTGGACGAGGGGATAGATGGGGAACTCATCAAATTTGCAGATGACACCAAGCTGGCAGGAGTAGCCAACACTCCAGAAGATAGGCTTAAGGTACAGAAGGATCTTGACAAACTTGAACATTGAAAATGAAATTCAATGGTGAAAAGAGTAAGGTTCTACATTTAGGCAACAAAAACGGAATGCACAGGTACAGTATAGGTGGTACCTTGCTCAATAGTAGTAACTGTGAAAGGGATCTTGGAGTCCTAGTGGACAACCATTTAAATATGAGCCAGCCGTGTGCAGCAGCTGCCAAAAAAGCCAACACAGTTCTAGGCTGCATCAACAGAGGGATAGAATCAAGATCACGTGAAGGGTTAATACCACTTTATAAGGCCTTGGTAAGGCCACACTTGGAATACTGCATTCAGTTCTGGTCGCCACGATGTAAAAAAGATGCGGAGACTCTAGAAAGAGTGCAGAGAAGAGCAAGAAAGATGATTAGGGGACTGGAGACTAAAACATATGAAGAACGGTTGCAGGAACTGGGTATGTCTAGTTTAATAGAAAGAAGGACCAGGGGAGACATGATAGCAGTGTTCCAATAGCTCAGGGGTTGCCCCAAAGAAGAGGGAGTCAAAGTATTCTCCAAGGCACCTGAGGGTAGAACAAGAAGCAATGGGTGGAAACTAATCAAGGAGAGAAGCAACTTAGAACTGAGGAGAAACTTCCTGACAGTGAGAACAATTAATCAGTGGAACAGAAGTTGCCTCCAGAAGTTGTGAATGCCCCAACACTGGAAGTCTTTAAGAAGATGTTGGATAACTATTTGTCTGAAATGGTATAGGGTTTCCTGCCTAGGCAGGAGGTTGGACTAGAAGACCTCCAAGGTCCCTTCCAACTCTGGTATTCTGTTCCCCTTTTTCCATACTACCTTTTGTCCCTTTTTAAAAATTTCTTAACCTATATTTCTTGTTTCCTTACAATCCCTGTAGCATAAGCATAATAAATTGAGGCAAGCGGTTAATTACTTTCTCCACTATATTTACTAGACTGTGTGGTTAAAAACCGTTAACTAATCTGCTTGGCGAAGCTGAGTCACTCATCGGAATAACAGTTTCTTCCTGTTTCCCAGTCTTCAACTTTTTACCTTTAATGTCCCAATGTCCGACTGAATCTTTAGACTCAGGACTCTTCAAAAATGGCTTTCTTTGCAAAATCAACATCATTGCCATCAGCTTCTTACATCATGATTGGAGACATCTGATCTAAGTTATAGAGTAGAATAGAATAGAATAGAATAGAATAGAATAGAATAGAATAGAATAGCAGAGTTGGAAGGGACCTTGAAGGTCTTCTAGTCCAACCCCCTGCCTAGGCAGGAAACCCTACACCACTTCAGACAAATAGCTATCCAACATCTTCTTAAAGACTTCCAGTGTTGGGGCATTCACAGCTTCTGGAGGCAAACTGTTCCAATGATTAATTGTTCTAACTGTCAGGAAGTTTCTCCTCAGTTCTAAGTTGCTTCTCTCCTTGATTAGATTCCATTGCTTCTTGTTCTACCCTCAGGTGCCTTGGAGAATAGCTTGACTCCTTCTTCTTTGGGGCTGCCCCTGAGATATTGGAAGACTGCTATCATGTCTCCCCTGGTCCTTCTTTTCATTAAACTAGACATACCCAGTTCCTGCAACCGTTCTTCATATGTTTTAGTCTCCAGTCCCCTAATCATCTTTGTTGCTCTTCTCTGCACTCTTTCTAGAGTCTCCACATCTTTTCTACATCATGGCGACCAAAACTGAATGCAAATATTCCAAATGTGGCAAGGCCTTAGAATTATTATCTTGGCTTCTTTTTGTAGCATGGAGACACATAGTGATCAACCTCTTGTTTTGTCTCCTGCAGGAATTGATCTGAAGTCCCCGGAAAGGAGAAGGGTTAGTTTGGAAGATCTCTACGGGGACCCCATTGTCTCAGAAGTATCTTCCAGAAGATGGAGAAGGACGGAGAAACAAGCAGTGTGCAGGATACTGGGGGAGGGGGAGAAAATGTCCTTCCGGAAGGTCCAGCCCAAGAGAAAGAGAAACCCACAGACCAGGGCCCAGGTGAGAAAGAAGAGCCCTCAGGTGAGTCCCCGGAAGTGAAGGACTCTCAAGAGGAACCCAAGGAGGATCAACGGAAACCCCTCCACATCCAACACAGCTTCAGCTGCCCAGCAAAAGTGAGCAGGTAACGTTCTTCTCCGCTACTTCCGTTCATTTGCGGTCCTTCTGCCCAGAGGTCCACCTGCCCAATGGGCAAAGCCATGGGGGGCATCATCTTTGAAAATGGACTGGGGAGGGGGGCTCAGGGGTGAAGTTGAGTGGGAAGATAGGCAAGTGATTGGGTGAGGATGGGGGGTGGGTTTTTTGGGGAGGGGAGAAGACTAGTGACTGCCCTGCAACCAGTTGGGCAGTTTGGATGGACCCTACGTAGAGACTGTTTAAGGTGAGCTTCGGCTCTGGGCTACATGTGATTGGGATGAAGCCACCTGGGGCCTTGAGAGGATGAGGGACCTCTTAGAAGGTGTAGAGCGAGAGGAGGAGGAAATTGAGAGAGGTGGCGGAGGAGGAGGAAAAGGAGACAGGAGGAGCAGAAATAGATGCGGAGGAAGGGGAGGAGAAGGCGAAGGAGAGGAAGAGGAAAAGGAGACAGGAGGAGCACAAGGAGGAAGAGGAGGAGGAGGAAAAGGAGACAGGAGGAGCAGAAGTAGGAAGAGAGGAGGAGGAGGAAGAAGAGGAGGAAAAGGAGACAGGAGGAGGAGGAGAAGGAGGAGGAGAAGGAAAGGAGGACAAGGAGGAGGAGGAAGAGGAGGAAAAGGAGACAGGAGGAGCAGAAGGAGGAAGAGGAGGAGGAGGAGGAGGAGGAGAGGAGGAGGAGACAGGGGGAGGAGCAGAAGGAGAAGGAGAAGGAGAGGAGAAAGAGAAGGAGAAGGAAAATGAGAGGAAGAGGAGATGGGGCGGAGGAGAAGGAAGAAGAGGAGGAGAAGGAGAGGAGGAGGAGCCAGGGGGAGGAGCAGAAGGAGGAGGAGGTGGAGAAGGAGGAAGAGGAGGAAGAGGAGACAGAAGGCCAAGGCATTGGGCAGAACTATGAACTTGCCGCTGCTCTCTCTCTCTGTGGCCCCCTGTGACCACTAAACGGTCGTAACTCGAGGCCTGCCTGTGCGAAGGCCTTTAGGGGCCAGGGAAGCCCACCTGAACGGAGCCAATTTCTAGGCTGCCCTTGTGGGAAACCTCCCTTCCTGGCTGTCTCCCACCCTGCTGCGTTTGGGGAGGGGGCCTTTTAAAATCCTCAACCTGTCGCCTCTCTCACTTTCAGCTTAGGAGATATTCCAGAAGAGACCCCGGAAGCCCCCAGCGCACAGAGTCCCAAAGACCCCGCGGCTGCTTCTCCCTCTGCCCCACAGCCCGCCTCCACAGAGACCCCCAAACAAGAGGAGAAGGAGAAGGAGAAGGAGGAGGGGGCCCCTGAGCAGGTCCCGGAGCCGTCAGCGGAAGCCCCCAGCCCCACCAACCAAGAGAGTGACAGGACTTTGCCTGAAGAGCCCCTCCCTCCTGTTCCCGAGGCTGCGGGGGCCTCGCCATCCCCGGCAAGCGAAGAGACCCCCGGCCCTGCGGAACCAGGCTGCAGCCCCTACCTCACTCCAGATTTTGGCAAAGAAGACCCCTCCCTGATCTTGGGTAAGGTTGTCAGGGAATCGCTGGTTTCAGGCCCCGGAGCAAAAAAAACTGATGGAAGGAGACCGTGTCCCTTCGCAAGTTTCTAGTCCTCATGAGGACAGACGCAGGTCATCCTGGGCCCCTTATGACCGCAATTCGGACCAACATTTCCGATGTTAAAGGAAATTCAATGAAGTCCCTCCCAGTTTTATGTCCCTTATTGCGATGGTTGTTAAGTGAATCAGGTGGTTGTTAAGTGAATCGGATGGTAAATCTGCTTACTCACTCACTTTGATAGCCAGAAAGGTCGCAAATGGGGGAGTCACCCCAGGAGGTTGCAATCATGGTAAATCCATGGTGATTTACTCAAAGCCTACATTTTGATTACATGATCCTGGAGTATGTCAAGACGGTTGTAAGTGTGAGGACGGGTCGTAGATCACTTTTTTCAGTGCCGTTGTAACTTTGAATGGTCACTAAAGAAATGGTCATAAGTCGAGGATTCCTGCACCTGGAATAACTTCCGCTTCCAAATAAAGGTAGCCCTTGATGGATGTTGCTTCATTTAGTGACCGTTCAAAGTTACAACAGCACATAAAAAAGGAAGTTATGACCGTTTTTTCACACTTACAATGACCATTGCAGCATTCCCTCAGATCAAAATTCAGATGCTTGGCAACCGATTCATATTTATGACGGTTGCAATATCACTCCGTCCCCTTTTGCACCTTCCGGACAAGCAAAGTCGATGGGGAAGCCGGATTCACTTAATAATGGCGCTGTTCAATTCAAAACTGCAGTGATTCACTTAAAGACTGTGGCAAGCAAGGTTGTAAAACGGGGCAAAGCTCACTTGACAAATGTCTCACTTAGCAACATAAATTTGGGGAGCTCCATTGCGGTCATGAGTTGAGGACAGAGAGGAGGGGGTCAAGCTATTTCCCAAAGCCCCCGAAGGCCAGACAAGGAATAATGGAAGGAAACTAAAGAAGGAGAGATTCAACCTGGAAATAAGGGGAAATTTTCTGACCGTGAGAACAATTAACCAGTGGAACTGCTTGCCACCAAAAACTGCAGGAGGTTTCAAGAAGAGATTGGGCTGCCATTTGTGAGAGGTGGTGTAGGTAGGGTCTCCGGCTTGGGTGGGGGGTTGGACAGGATGACCTACAGCAGGGGTGTCCAAACTTGGGAACTTTAAGACTTGTGGACTTCAACTCCCAGAATTCCCCATGCCATTTGCCCCCATTGGGTACAATGGCTTCACTTAACGACCACGGTGTTTGCCGCGTCTTGTAGTGGCAACATTTTGCTCAACGACTACTGCAAAAAAGATCATAAAAATCAACATTCCCGTGGGTGACCTGCTTTATGACCATCACGATGTAATAGACAGGCTCCATTAAGGTCGTAAGTCGAGAACTACCTCCGTTATCACTGGAGATCAAATATGACACTCTGGCTGCGGTTACGAAGGGATTCTTCCTATAACTGACCAGAAGCTCCTTGGGCTGAAATACAGGGAGTCCTCGACTTACGACCACCATTTCTGTTGCTAAGTGAGACAGTGAGTTTGGCCTCATTTTATGACCTTTCTTGCCGTTGTTGTTAAGTGAATCAAAGTAGCTGTTCCGTTAGTCACGCAGTTGCTAAGCGGGTCTAACTTTGCTGGTCAGAAGGTCGCAAAAGGAGATCACTTGACCCCCTTTTGCGACCGTCGTTAATTCGAGTCAGTTACCAAGCATTTGAATTTTGAACACGGGGATGCTGCAACAGTCATAAGTGTGAGAAACAGTCCTAAGTCACCTTTTCCCACTGCCGTTATAACTTTGACCGGTCGCTGAATGAAACTGTTGTAACTCGGGGACTACCTGTAGAAATTCTCTTTCTAATTGTCCCTCTCTTCCTAAATCTGAAGGCAGGCCCTGTGGGGAGAGGACAATGGGGAAGTTTTAAATGCAGAGAGAGAATATAATAATGCACTGAGAAGTGGGAGCATCACCTCCTCTTGTGCATATTAATTAATAAAAAGTATAAATGAAATAGCGATAGAGTTTAATGTCTGGTTCGTTTAATGGCTTTTCATTCCTTATTATTCCGTCTGAAAAACTGGAGGTTTTAAAGCAGAGATCGGGCAGCCGCTTGCCCAGAATGCCAATTATTCCGGCTACCAGCTGATGATAATGTTATTGCATTATCATTATATACTTCATTCATTAAACATGAAACTCCGTTAACTGAACCTTTAAAAATGTATCACAAATCTTATTAACTGGCACGGATGGCTGATACGGGTTGCTGCCAGCATCCTAGGGATCGACCAGAGGTGGGATTCAACAGGTTCTGCCCAGTTCTGGAGAACCGATAGCCGAAATTTTGAGTAGTTCGGAGAACCGGCAAATACCACCACCTCTGGCTGGCCCCGCCCCTGTCTATTCTCTGCCTCCCGAGTCCCAGCTGATCGGGAGGGAATGGAGCTTTTACAGTATCCTTCCCCTGCCACGCCCACCAGGCCACGCCCACCAGGCCACGCCCACCAAGCCACGCCCACCAAGCCATGCCCACCAAGCCATGCCCACCAAGCCACGCCCACAGAACTGGTAGTAAAAAAAAATTAAATTCCACCACTGGTATCGACCAATAGCTAGATGTGTTGTTGTTGTTGGTGGTGGTGGTGGTGGGTCACACAGTCAGCCAGAAGTTCAGACTGGAATTGGCATCTTTGCCCACCTACCGGGTCCTTCCCAGGACCTGAGATTACATCGCAGGTTGGCAGCTCTTCCAAGTAAAGCTGGCATTTGCAATTGACTGGCGGGGGTTGTGTCAATGCCGAATGGTGTTCAAGGGACGTCCCAGATGTTTTGGGGCTGCAGCCAAGGCACTTATCACTATTGTTTTCTTTTGCCACAGTTCTATTTCTGTTTTGCAGTTCTTCGCGTTTTGCGATGTTCTCCGCTTCTTTCCTCTTCTCTTCTGCTGTCTCGAGCTCTTGCCATGTCCACTATGCAGATTTGGGTGTGTGTGTGTTTGTGTGTGTCTTTCTTAATTGTTAAGTCAGGGGTGTTGGGTGTTTGAATTCTCACAGGGATGTAGCTTCTTCGTTTTCTATGACTTCCCCTATTCTGTGGTCCCACCAGTTCTCGCTAGCAGACAAAAGGGGTTTCTTGCAGATCTTCCAATGCACCGTTGTTGCTCCTTTGTCGGGCGGCTGCTTGTAGTCAGTCTGGGGGATCCTCTGGCAGCAGCTTTCCAGGTGATCCACAGTTTCTTCGGCTTCTTTACGGAGATGCCATTGGCTGTCTTTTCAGTTCTGGCTTTGAGTGCATTTGGTCTTGTGTAGAAATATACATATGGAGTCTCTCTCTATAGATATACATAATATAGTGGCAGCAATAACTCTCTCTGCCCCTTTCTCTCTTTCTCATCTATCTGTCTGTCTGTCTATCTATCTATCTGTTATCTCTCCCATCTCTCTCTCTGATCTGTCTGTCTGTCTGTCTGTCTGTCTATCTATCTATCTGTTATCTCTCCCATCTCTCTCTCTGATCTGTCTGTCTGTCTGTCTGTCTGTCTATCTATCTATCTGTTATCTCTCCCATCTCTCTCTCTGATCTGTCTGTCTGTCTGTCTGTCTGTCTGTCTGTCTGTCTGTCTGTCTATCTATCTATCTGTTATCTCTCTCATTCTCTCTCTCATCTATCTATCTGTTATCTCTCATCTATCTATCTGTTATCTCTCTCTTCTCTCTCCCTCTCCTATCTATCTGTTCTCTCTCATTTATCTATCTGTTATCTCTCTCATTCTCTCTCTCTCTCTCTCATCTCTATCTATCTATCTGTTATCTCATCTATCTGTTATCTCTCTCTCTCATCTCTCTCATCTATCTATCTATCTGTTATCATATCTCTCTCTCATCTATCTATATCTATCTATCTATCTATCTATCTATCTATCTATCTATCTATCTATCTATCTATCATCTATCTGTTATCTCTCTCATCTCTCTCATCTCTCTCTCATCTATCTATCTATCTATCTATCTATCTATCTATCTATCTATCTATCTATCTATCTATCTATCTATCTATCATCTCTCTCTTCTATCTATCTATTATTTTTCCTTTCCTATTTTTCTTTTTATTTGGGTAATTAATTATTGCTAAATTTGCTGTTTATTTTTTGTTTATTAATATGCATTATGCACACATTTATAAAATCTATACGCTGTACCTGGTGTGTGTGTGTGTGAGCTTACACACACACACACGCGTTGTCGTAGCCCCAGGTCCCTGTCCTTGATTCACTCCCATCTGACAGTTCAAAGTTGCAACTGCATTGAAAAAAGCGACTTATGACCGTTTCTCACACTTGCGACCACAGCAGCATCCCTGTGATCAAAAATTTGGGCACTTGGCGACTGGTACGTACTTATGACGGTTGCAGCGTCCCGGGGTCGTGGGATTTCCACTTGAGACTTTCCCAGCTGGCTTCCGACGAGCAAAGTCACTGGGGGCAGCCAGGTTCACTTAACACCTGTGGGCAAAGAAGGAAGGAGAAGGGAAGGATGGAGAAAGGAAAGGAAAGGGAAGGAAGGAGAAAGGAAGGATGGAGAAAGGAAAGGGAGGGAAAGAAGGAAGGGAGGGGAAAGATAGACACACAGATGCGCCATCATGGAAGATCTTCAGGAAGAGGTTGGGCAGCCATTTGTCTGGAATTCTATCGTGTCTCCTGCTCAAGCAGGGGGTTGGACTAGAAGACCTCCAAGGTCCTCTTCCAGACCAGTCCTGTGATTCTGTGATCCTTTTGCCCCCACCCAGTTACTTGTCCCCAATCCAATGTGGGGACTGGCAAGCCAGGCACGGATTTCCCCCCTGTGGCCCATAGATGTCGCCCTCTGAGCATGGATGCGCATAGAAAGCTGGTTCGGAGCAGAAATGGTTCCCATGCTCTCTCTTTCAAAGATCTCCCCCCCTCTCTCCCTCTCTCTCTCCTTCTCTCTCCTCTCTCCTCTCTCTTCCAGACGACACCCCCCCTCCTCCTGCGCCCTTCACCCACCGCATCGTCACAATGAGGACTGGAGACTTCAAAGAGACTTACAAGCTGAACACGAAGGAGGTCCTGGGAGGGTAAGGAAGGTTTTGACCCAGGGGAGACATTTCCTGACCGAGCGAGAAGAATTAATCGGGGGGGGGGGATCTGCCTGCAGTAGGGTGGGGTCTCCATCACTGGGGGGCTTCAAGAAGAGACTGGATAGCTGTTGGTCTCGAAGCGTAAAGGAGAAGGAGGAGGCCCAAATTTGGGAACTTTAAGACTGGTGGATTTCAACTCCCAGTTGAAGTCACCAGTCTTAAAGTTCCAAAGTTGGACACCTCTGGTAGAGTTTCTCCTGCTTGAGCAGGGGGTTGGCTAGAAGACCTCCAAGGTCCCTTCCAACCCTACCCTTCTATTCTCTTCCTCCTTCCTTCCTTCCCTTCCTTTCCTCCCTCTCTCTCCCTTCTTTTCTTCCTTCCATGTTTCTCGTTCTCCCTCCCTCCCTCACCCAGATCTTCCTTCCTTCTTCTCATCCCCTTCTTATTCTCTTCCTTCCCTTCTTTCTTTTCTTCCTTCCACCTTTCTCTTCCTCCATCTTCTTTCCTTCACTCCCTCCTTCTCTCTTCCTTCTTTTCTTCCTTCCATATTTCTCTCCCTCCCTTTCTTCTTTCTCTTCCTCCTTCTCTTTTCTTCCTTCCATCTTTCTCTTCCTCCCTCCCTTCTTCCCCCTCTCCGTCTTTTCTTTCTTCCATCTTTCTCTTTGTCCCTCCCTCTTCTTTCCCTGCCTCTTTCCTCTCTTCCTTCCTTCTTTCCTTCTTCCTTTATTTTCTTTCTCCCTCCCTCCCTCTTGCCCCATTCTCTCTCCTTCTGTCTTTCTGCCTGTCTTCCTGTATGTCTTCCTTCCTTCCTTCCTTCCTTCCTTCCTTCCTTCCTTCCTTCCTTCCTTCCTTCCTTCCTTTCTTTCTGTCTCCAGAATGATTCTGGGTGTCTTACCATACCTTAAAAATGCTAATATAAAAGCATTCATATTAGCAGAGATTCAGCTCAAGGGTTTTCCCCTCCCTCTCCCTCTCCCTCTCTCTACTTCCCTTCCATTTCTTTCTTCCATCTTTCTCTTCATCCCTCCCTCCCTCTTCCTTCTCTTCCTTCCTCTTTCTCTTTTTCCTTCCTTCCTTCTTCTTTTCTTTTCTTTTCTTTCTCCCTCCCTCCTCCCTCCCCATTCTCTCTTTCTCTCTCTCTCCCCCCGTCTCCCTGTCTCCCTGTTCTTTCTTTCTGTCTTCCTTCCTTCCTTCCTTCCTTCCTTCCTTCCTTCCTTCCTTCCTTCCTTCCTTCCTTCCTTCCTTCCTTCCTTCCTGTCTCCAGAGTGATTCTGGGTGTCTTAACATACCATAAAAACGCCAATATAAAAGCATTCATATTAGCAGAGGTTCAAGGCTTTCCCCTCCCTCTCCTTCTCGCTCTCCAGAGGGAAGTTTGGAGAAGTCCGCCTGTGTACGGTGAAGGACTCGGAGCTCAAGTTGGCCGTGAAGATCATCAAGAAGCAGGGGCCCAAAGACACGGTAGGCCCCTGGAGGGAGACCCGGGGTGGGGGTGGGGGGCGTTGTGGGAGGGGGGGGACTTGCCAGCCCCCCTCCCCCCTTCAGTCCCTCCAAGGCCGCTTTTCTCTCGGCAGGAAAATGCCCAAGTGGAGATCGACGTGATGAACCAGCTCAACCACCGAAACCTGATCCAGCTTTACGACGCCATCGAGACGCCCCGAGAGATTATGCTCTTCATGGAGTTGTGAGTTGGGGGAGGGGGAGGTGGGAGCCCCCCACCCTGCACGTACAGGGGGGTCCTCGACTTACGACCACAATTGAGCCCAACGTGGAGGTGGCTACGGGAGACGGTTGCTAAGGGATCCGTGCCCCATTTTGCCACCTTCCTCGTCACAGCTGTTCAGTGAACGGCTGCAGTTGTTAAGTGAGTGACTGGGTTGTTAAGCGAATCAGACTTCCCCCCCATTGATTTTAGGTGTCTGAAGGTCACAAAAGGTCATCACATGACCCCCGGGGACACTGCGACCGTCATACATATGAGTCAGTTGCCAAGTGTCTGAATTTTGATCATATGACCATGGGAATGCTACAGTGGTCATAAGTGTGAAAAACAGCCATAAGACATTTTTTCCCTGCCATTATAACTTTTAATGGTCCCAAAATGAATGGTTGTAAGTCAAGGGCTGTGAAGCAGTATATAAGTCTAAGTGCTATTGCCCTTCCTTCCTTCCTTCCTTCCTTCCTTCCTTCCTTCCTTCCTTCCTTCCTTCCTCCCTCCCTCCCTCCCTCCCTCCCTCCCTCCCTCCTTCCTTTCTCCTTCCTTCCTTCTCTGCCTAAGATCAAACTTCCTTCATCCCTTGCTCCCTTCCGCCATCCTTCTTTCCTTCCTTTTCTCCTGCAGATCAAATATCCTTCCTTCCTTCCTTCCTTTCTCCTTCCTTCTCTGCCTAAGATCAAACTTACTTACTTCCTCCCTTCCTCCTTCTTTCCTTCCTTCTATCATGAAGATCAGACTTCCTCCCTCCCTCCTCCCTCCTTCCTTCCTTCCTTCTCTGCCTAAGATCAAACTTCCTTCCTCCATCCTTCCTCTCTCCCTCCCTTGCTCCCTTCCTCCTTCCTTCCTTCTTTCTCTCATTAAGATCACCCTCCCTCCCTCCTTTCTTCCCTCCCTCCCTCCTTTCTTCCTCCCTTCTCTCCTGCAAATCAAACATCCCCTCCTCCCCCCTCCCTCCCTCCCTCCCCCTCCCTCCTTCCTCTTCTTCCTCCTCCTCCTTCCTTCCTTCCTTCCTGTGGTGGCACAGTGGCTAAAATGCAGTATTGCAGGCCAACTCAACTGCTCACTGTCAGCAGTTCGATTCTCACCAGGCTCAAGGTCGACTTAGCCTTCCGTCCTTCTGAGGTCGGTAAAACGGGGGCCTCTGATTGTTGGGGCCAAGAGGCTGACTCTGTAAACCACTCAGTAAAAGCGATGTGAAGCGGCAAATAAGGGCTACTGCTATTGCTGTATTGTCCTGATGTTCCTTGGGGAGGGAGGGGCCACCTTATGAGCCGTCCTGACGCAGCCTTGATTTCTCTCCCCCCCCCCCCAGCGTGGAAGGGGGCGAGCTGTTCGAACGGATCATCGACGAGGATTACCAACTGACCGAAGTGGATTGCATGGTGTTTGTGCGGCAAATTTGCGAAGGAATCCTCTTCATGCATCACATGAGGGTACTGCACCTGGACCTCAAGGTAAGCACCCCGGGGTGGGGGGGCAGGGTGGAGCCCCCAAGTGGGGAGGGCCAGATACTACAGAAGGCCAAAGCCTGTGCGGGAGGGGGGCTTGGGGCCCAATCCATGGCGGCTTTTGCAAGGGGTCCCGACATCATAGCTTCCTGCAGATGACTTCCCAGAGTGAACCAGGCAGAATGTAATTCAATAAGAGAATAGCAGAATTGGAAGGGTCCTTGGAGGTCTTCTAGTCCAACCCTCTGCTCAAGCAGGAGAGCCTAAACCATTCTGGACAAATAGTTGTCCAGTCTCTTCTTAAAAACCTCCAGTGAAGGAGGACCCACAAATTAGAACATCATATAATAGGGTTGGAAGGGACCTTGGAGGTCTTCTAGTCCAGCCCCCTGCTCAAGCAGGAAACCTATACCGTTTTAGACAGGTAGCTGTCAAATCTCTTCTTAACCTCCGATGATGAAGTACCCACAGCTTCTGAACGCGAACTATTCCACGGGTTACTTGTCCTCACTGTTAGGAAATTTCTCCTCAGTTCTAAGTTGCTTCTCTCCTTGATTAGTTTCCACCCATTGCTTCTTGTTCTGTCCTCAGGTGCCTTGGAGAATAGTTTGACTCCCTCTTCTTTGTGGCAACCCCTGAGATATTGGAAGCACTGCTATCATGTCTCCCCTAATTCTTCTCTTCATTAGACGATTCAATTCAGAATTGAGCTGGAAGGGACCTTAGAGGTCTTCCAGTCCAACCCCCTGCTTGAGCAGGAGACACTATAGATTCCAGACAAATGGCTGCCCAATCTCTTCTGCCAATACCTCCAATGATGGAGCATCTGTCTGTCTATCTTTCTCCTTCCTTTTTTTATTCCTCCCTCCCTTCCTTTCCCCTTCCCTCTCCCTCTCCTTCCCTATTTTCCTTCCTCCCTCCCTCCCCCTCTTTGCTTCTTTCCTCCCTCCCTTCCTTCCCCCTCCCTCTCTCCTTCCCTATTTTCCTTCTTCTTCCTTCCTTCCTTTCTCCCTCCCTCTCCTTCCCTATTTTCCTTCCTTCTTTCCTTCCTTCCTTCCTTCCCCCCTCCCTCTCTCCTTCCCTATTTTCCTTCCTTCTTTCCTTCCTTCCTTCCTTCCCCCCTCCCTCTCTCCTTCCCTATTTTCCTTCCTTCTTTCCTTCCTTCCTTCCTTTCTCCCTCCCTCTCTCCTTCCCTATTTTCCTTCCTTCTTTCCTTCCTTCCTTTCCCCCTCCCTCCCTCTCTCCTTCCCTATTTTCCTTCCTTCTTTCCTTCCTTCCTTCCTTTCTCCCTCCCTCTCTCCTTCCCTATTTTCCTTCCTCCTTTCCTCTCTCTTTCCCTATTTTCCTTCCTTCCTCCCTTCTCCTCTTTCCTTCCTTTCTCCCTCCCTTCCTTTTGGCTCCCAAAAACGGCCTGAAAACGGCCCGAAGAATGGCCTGAAAACGCCCCCAAAATGGCCTGAAAACTGCCCAAAAATGGTCTGAAAAAGCCCCCCAAACAGCCTGAAAACAGCCCAAAACGGCTGAAAAAAATGGTCCAAAAATGTTCTGAAAACAGCCCAAAACTGGTGTGGAAATGCCCCCAAAACGGTCTGAAAATGGACACAAAAATGGCCTGAAAAAAGCCCAAACATACAGACTGAGTATGTTTAGCTTAAGAGAAAGAAGGACTAGGGGAGACATGATAGCAGTCTTCCACTATCTCAGGGGTTGCCACAAAGAAGAGGGAGTCAAACTATTCTCCAAGGCACCTGAGGGCAGAACAAGAAGCAATGGGTGGAAACTAATCAAGGAGAGAAGCAACTTAGAACTGAGGAGGAATTTCCTCTATAGTGAGAACAATTAATCAGTGGAACAGAAGTTGCCTCCAGAAGTTGTGAATGCCCCAACACTGGAGGTTTTTAAAGAAGATGTTGGATAGCCATCTGTCTGAAGTGGTTGGACTAGAAGACCTCCAAGGTCCCTTACAACTCTGTTATTCTATTCTATTCTATTCTATTCTATTCTATTCTATTCTATTCTATTCTATTCTATTCTATTCTATTCTATTCTGAAATTTGGAACTAAATGTAGCAATGGTGGGAAATGAGGAAAAGTAGCCAGAACAGAATATTTTGAGGATTGTAAAATTGGAAGTGGATAATACATAGATCGATATATAAAGGAGGGTAAGGGAGGTCTTAATAAGATTAAGGTAGCCATGTACAAAAAGTAGAAACTGTTGTTATGTTAAAATATGTATGGAAATGACAAAGCCTGAAAGGTCGCTCTAGGACAGGGGTGTCCAAACTTGGGAACTTTAAGACTTGTGGACTTCAACTCCCAGAATTCTGGGAGTCCACAAGTCTTAAAGTTGCCAAGTTTGGACACCCCTGCTCTAGGAGGTCCAATGTTTTTAATGTTTATTCAATATAAATATTTTTTTAAAAAAAGAAGAATTGGATGACCTACTGGGTCCCTTCCAACTCCGTTAATCTGTAAAGCTCCTGATCTTTACAGATTAATGGAAAGGTCAAAGACCTGTCCATTCCCTCTCATGTGGTCACTCTTTTCTCCTTATTCTGCAGCCAGAGAACATCCTTTGTGTGACGGCCACTGGCCACATGGTGAAGATCATTGACTTTGGATTTGCCCGAAGGTAATGTGGGAATCCGGGTGGCCAGAGCTTCCTCCGCCCATGTGCCGAGGACAAACGCATTTTGAGTTCTCTCTCGTCTCTCCACGAACATCTCTAATATGTTCTCTTCTACGGGGTCCCTGGTGCTCTCTGAGCTTGGTGGTTTTCATGCAGACGTTTCATGACCCAACTAGGGAACATCATCAGTGCTAGAAGGCAGTGGGGTGAAGAGGAGGAGGAAGAAGAGAGGGAGGAGGAAGAGGAGAGGGAAGAAGAGGAGGAAGAGAAGGAGAATGACTGTGGGGTCCTTGGTGCTTTCTGCGCTTAGTGGTTTTCATGCAGATGTTTCATTACACAACTGGATAACATCCTCAGTGCTAGAAAGGACGAGGAGGATTGTATGGTCCTTGTGATCTCTGAGTTTGGTGGTTTTCTTGCAGATATTGTTTCTTTTCTTTTAAAAAAAATATTTTTATTGAACATTTTTTTCAGTTTTTTAACACAATTATCACCTTTGCAACATTTCCACATCGGTATACCTCCATTACACCATTTTTGTCCATACATGTGTACCTATATTTCTTTTATACATGATAGTCTATTAATATATTAATTTATCTACCATACCTCTTATGCCCTACCTATGTATTTATACTTCCTTTATATATATTAGTCTACTAATATGCACTGATTTATATGCGATACACCTTATATCTGTCTGTGTGTACATATATTTCTTTTATTCATTTTAATCCCTTAGTGTACTGTTTCATATTCAAGGCCTCTCACATTTTCTATCACGTTCATTTATGCAGTTTTGTAATTACTTTCTAACTTCTTAATCGTTCTTTCCTTAGTGCTTTCTTATTCTTTACATCTTTCCTCTAGTCATTTATACCACTTATTCCATTCCAAATAATAACCAGATTCTCCGTTATCTTTTATTTCTTTTGTGAGCTTGTCCATCTCAGCGATTTTTTTAAAATCACATTTTCTTCTCTTGCAGATATTATTTCATGACCCAACTAGGTAACATCATCAGAGCTAGAAAAGAATGGAGTTTGCTTGGAGGAGGAGGAGGAAGAGGAGGAGGACTGTGGGATCCTAAGTCCTCTCTGACCTCAGTTGTTTTCTTGTAGATATTTCATAACCCAACTAGGGAACATCATCAATGCTCTATGACGTGGTAGAGCAAACCCCATCCTCTTCTAGTATTCCCTAGTCTGCAAGAAAACAAGAGAGCATCAGGGACCCCACAATCCTCCCCACCATCCCTTCCTCCTCCTCCTCTTCCTTCTCACTCCTCCCTTCTAGCACTGATGACATTGCCTAGTTGGGTCATGAAACGTCTGCAAGAAAACCACCAAGCTCAGAGAGCATCAAGGACCCCACACTCCTCCTCCTTCTTCCCCCTCCTCCCTTTCCTCTCCTGTCTTCCTCCTCCTCCTCCTCTTTCCTTCTGATGATGATGTTCTCTAATTGGGTCATGAAACGTCTGCAATAAAACCACCATGCTCAAAGAGCACCAAGGATCCCACAGTCCCCCTCTTCCTCCCCCCTTCCTCCTCCTCCCTTTCCTCTCCTGTCTTCCTCCTCCTTCTCTTCCTCTTTCCACTGAAGATGTTTCGTATTTGGGTCATGAAAACAAGCTCAGAGAGCACCAACCCCATAATCCTCCTCCTCCTCCTCAAACCCCACTCTCTTCTAGCACTGATGATGTTGCCTAGTTGGGCCATGAAACGTCTGCAAGAAAACCACCCAGCTCAGAGAGCATCAAGGACCCCACAGTCCTTTTCTTCCTCCTCCTCTTCTCTGCAAACCCCGCTTCCTTCTAGCACTGCTGATGTTCCCTAGTTGGGTCCTGAAACGTCTGCAGAAAACCATCACAGTCTTCATCCTCATCCTCCTCTTCTCTCCATCCTCCCTTCTAGCACTGATGATGTTCCCTAGTTAGGTCATGAAACGTCTGCAAGAAAGTTCGGAGAGCACCAAGGACATTACAGTCCAACCCTGAGCTACAAAGATTGTGTCCTCTCGGTGTTCTATTCCTGTTGGAGAAAGTTAAAATGCCCCAATAATGCTCTCCATTTTGTGCACATTTTTCTAAGACCCATCTTTGGTTTGTTTTTGTTTTTTCTTTTGCAATTTTGCCTGATGGACCCAGTTGTCGGAAAAGAGTTTTCCCCAAACTTAATGCATTTTTTTGTCTCCTTGTGCATGGGTGAGGTGGGCAGATTTTTTTTGACTGATGGATTTCTATTGATTGATTTATTACTTAATTTATAATCATGCTTAATTTTTTGACCATTACTCAATGTTATTTATGACCCATGGAGAAGGAGAACGACATTTTTTACTTCTGCACTGAAATTCGCTAAATTAGATACTACATAAATAGAGGTCCCTCCTGGCTCCCATTGAATTCTAGATTCTAGAAAGAGTGCAGAGAAGAGCAAGAAAGAGGATTAGGGGACTGGAGACTAAAACATATGAGGAACGGTTGCAGGAACTGGGTATGTTTAGCTTAAGAGAAAGAAGGACTAGGGGAGACATGATAGCATTGTTCCAATATCTCAGGGGTTGCCACAAAGAAGAGGGAGTCAAACTATTTTCCAAGGCACCTGAAGGCAGGACAAGAAGCAATGGGTGGAAACTAATCAAGGAGAGAAGCAACTTAGAAATTTCCTGACAGTGAGAACAATTAATCAGTGGAACAGAAGTTGCCTCCAGAAGTTGTGAATGCCCCAACACTGGAAGTCTTTAAGAAGATGTTGGATAGCCATTTGTCTGAAACGGTATAGGGTTTCCTGCCTAGGCAGGGGGTTGGACTAGAAGACCTCCAAGGTCCCTTCCAACTCTACTATTGTATTGTATTGTATTGAATTGAATGGCTATCTAGCCAGGTCACTTTAGGATACGGTTAGGGAGTCCTTATTGGGTGCACCTTTACCTGGAAGGAGTGTGTGTGTGTGTGAGTGAGAGAGAGAGAGAGAGAGAGAGAGAAAGAAGTGTGGGGAAATTTAATCAGATCCCAGGTACTTCTTATCATACGTGGTGTGGACTTGTATGAAAGCAAGAAAATATTGGAAGAAAATACATACTTGGCTGCAAAAGATGATTAAGCAAAATGTGGATTTGAAGCCAGAAATATTTTCGTTGGGTATAATGTTGGAGGGTTATGATAAAGGGACTATATATTTAATTTTGCATGTATTGACAGCAGCAAGGATTTTATTTGCACAAGATTGGGAAAATGAGAACACTCCATCGGATGAGGATGTAATTCATAAAATATTAGACTGTGCAGAGATGGATAGATTGACTTTGAAAATAAAAGAGAAAGAAGACACAGAATATTATTTGACATGGAATAGATTTTATGAGTGGTTAGAGATAAGAGGTAGAAATTAGATCAAGAAAGATGATTGCCATGTATGAATTAAAGGTAAAGATGGTTTATCATTATAAATATGCCAATATAATTAACAGAATTTTCAATAAGCTAATATAAAGAGAAACTGAGCCAAACTATTCTGTTAAATGACTACTATTGTTACCAGTAAATGTGTTAATATTTCTTTTTGTTCTCTCTTTGTTTTTCTTTTGTAAATAATATATGCTGTATTCAAAATGTTCATGAATAAAATAAATTAAATTTAAAAGTGTGTGGATTACAGAAGCATCGTTCGAACAATACAAATACCAATTTTTTCTCTCCATTCCAGGTTCAACCCCCGAGAAAAACTAAAAGTTAACTTTGGCACCCCGGAATTCCTGCCGCCAGAGGTGGTCAGTTACGAGCCGGTCTCCTACAGCAGCGATATGTGGAGTATGGGGGTGATCGCATATATGCTGTGAGTTGGGGTGCAGGGGGGGAAGCACAGGGACCCTACATCTAGGGGTTTGCAGCATACGCTCCATTGCAAAAACCTCTAAAGCCGATTTAAGTTAACAAAAAGCACACGAAAACGTTGCAGGAATTAGGTTTGGCCAGCTTAGAGAAAACATGGACTAGGTGTGACATGACAGCAGGATTCTGGTATTTACAATATAATAGCAGAGTTGGAAGGGACCTTGGAGGTCTTCTAGTCCAACCCCCTGCCTAGGCAGGAAACCCTACACCACTTCAGACTAATGGCTATCCAACATCTTCTTAGACTTCCAGTGTTGGGGCATTCACAACTTCTGGAGGCAACTTCTGTTCCACTGATTCATTGTTCTAACTGTCAGGAAATTTCTCCTCAGTTCTAAGTTGCTTCTCTCCTTGATTAGTTTCCACCCATTGCTTCTTGTTCTGCCCTCAGGTGCCTTGGAGAATAGTTTGACTCCCTCTTCTTTGTGGCAACCCCTGAGATATTGGAAGACTGCTATCATGTCTCCCCTAGTCCTTCTTTTCATTAAACTAGACATACCCAGTTCCTGCAACCGTTCTTCATATGTTTTAGCCTCCAGTCCCCTAATCATCTTTGTTGCTCTTCTCTGCACTCTTTCTAGAGTCTCCACATCTTTTCTACATCGTGGCGACCAGAACTGAATGCAGTATTCCAAGTGTGGCCTTACCAAAGCATTAGAAAGTGGTATTAACACTTCACGTGATCTTGATTCTCTCCCTCTGTTGATGCAGCCTAGAACTGTGTTGGCTTTTTTGGCAGCTGCTGCCCACGGCTGGCTCCTATTTAAATGGTTGTCCACTAGGACTCCAAGATCCCTCTCACAGTTACTACTACTGAGCAAGGTACCACCTATACTGTACTTGTGCATTTCGTTTTTGAGGGGCTGCCACAAAGAAGAGGGGGTCAAATTATTTTCCAAAGCATCAGAAGGCAGGAAAAGAGGGACCAGGGCAGTGGCCTAGAGGTGGAGCTCACTCCACATGATCATGAGGCTGTGAGTTCGATTCTAGGTAGAGGGGATATTTCTCTTCCTGGGCACAATGAGAATGTATCTGCTGAACAAAACTCCACATTGGTGACAGGAAGGGCATCCGGCCAGTAAACACCCAGCTAGCTCCATTCAGTTTGTCTAGGCTCCGCCCTGCAAGGCATTATGGGGTTGTTAAAAGACAACGATGACCAGAAGGCAGGAAAAGAAACAATGGATGGAAACTAATCAGCGAGAGAAACAACCTGGAATTAAGGAGAGATTTTCTGACAAGTCAGAACAATCAACCAGTGGAACGGCTTGCCACCAGAAGTTGTGAATGCTCCATCCCTGGAGGTTTATAAGAAGAGGTTGGATAGCCACCTGTTTCAAATGGCATAGGGTCTCCTGGTGGAGCAGGGGGGTGGACTAGAAGACCTTCAGGGTCCCTTCTAGCACTATTCTATTCTAAAAAGCAATGGATGGAAATTAGTCAAGGAGAGAATCAATCTAGAATAAAGAGAAATTTCCTGATGCTGAGAATAATAAATCAGTGGAGCAACTTCCCTCCAGATGTTGCTGGAGCTATACCACTGGAGGTTTTCAAGAATGAACAACCATTTATCTGAAATGGTACAGGGTCTCCTGTTTGAGCAGTGGGTTGGACTAGAAGACCTCCAAGGTCCCTTCCAACTCTGTTATTCTGTCATTCTGTAAGGGTCTCCTGCTTGATCAGGGGGCTGGACTAGAAGACCTCCAAGGTCCCTTCCAGCCCTTGTTATTCTGATATTCTGTAAGGGTTTCCTGCTTGAGTAGGGGGCTGGACTAGAAGACCTCCAAGGTCCCTTCCAACTCTGTTATTCTGTAATTCTGTAAGGGTCTCCTGCTTGAGCAGGGGGCTGGACTAGAAGACCTCCAAGGTCCCTTCCAACTCTGTTATTCTGTAATTCTGTATGGGTCTCCGGCTTGAGCAGGGGGCTGGACTAGAAGACCTCCAAGGTCCCTTCCAACTCTGTTATTCTGTCATTCTGTAAGGGTCTCCTGCTTGATCAGGGGGCTGGACTACAAGACCTCCAAGGTCCCTTCCAGCCCTTGTTATTGTTATTCTGTAAGGGTTTCCTGCTTGAGTAGGGGGCTGGACTAGAAGACCTCCAAGGTCCCTTCCAGCCCTTGTTATTCTGTTATTCTGTAAGGGCCTCCTGCTTGAGCAGGGGGCTGGACTAGAAGACCTCCAAGGTCCCTTCCAACTCTGTTATTCTGTAATTCTGTAAGGGTCTCCTGCTTGATCAGGGGGCTGGACTAGAAGACCTCCAAGGTCCCTTCCAACTCTGTTATTCTGTCATTCTGTAAGGGTCTCCTGCTTGAGCGGGGGGCTGGACTAGAAGACCTCCAAGGACCTTTCCAAATCTTGTTATTCTGTAATTATGAAAGGGCTTCCTGCTTGAGCAGGGGGCTGGACTAGAAGACCTCCAAGGTCCCTTCCAGCTCTATTCTGATTGTTCTGCAGAAGGTTTTGTGTTCTCATCTTCTCTCTCTTTGTCTCCCTTCCAGGCTGAGTGGTTTTTCCCCTTTCCTGGGGGACAATGACACAGAAACCCTCAACAACGTCCTCCTGGCGGAATGGTCTTTTCGACGAGGAGGCCTTTGAGGGCATCTCGGATGAAGCCAAAGACTTCGTCTCCAACCTGATCATCAAACAAAAAGGGTCGGTGCTTCGGAAAGCAAACTTCCCAGATAGGCGGAGGGGTCAAGCAGGGAATTAGCATAAACCCAGTGCCTAAACCAGGGGTGTCCAAACTTGGCAACTTTAAGACTTGTGGACTTCAACTCCCAGAATTCCCCAGCCAGCCATGCTGGCTGGGGAATTCTGGGAGTTGAAGTCCACAAGTCTTAAAGTTGCCAAGTTTGGACACCCCTAGCCTAAACACAAGAAGGAAAAGTCCGCCCCCCCCAACACTGAATGCCTTAGAACAGAGGTCTCCAACCTTGGTTAACTTTAAGACTCGTGGACTTCAACTCCCAGAAAAGCTGGCTGAGGAATTCTTGGAGTTGAAGTCCACAAGCCTTAAAGTTGCCAAGTTTGGACACCCCTAGCCTAAACACAAGAAGGAAAAGTCCGCCCCCCCAACACTGAATGCCTTAGAACATAGACTTAGACTTCAACTCCCAGAAAAGCTGGCTGAGGAATTCTGGGAGTTGAAGTCCACAAGCCTTAAAGTCGCTAAAGTTGGAGACCCCCTGCCTTAGAACATGGATATACAATCTTGGTTAACTTTAAGGCTTGTGGACTTCAAGTCCCAGAATTCTTCAGCCAGCATCTGAGAAGGGATAGGCCAAGGGAGAGGGACTGGCCCAAAGTCACCCAGCTGGCATTCATGCCTGACATTGGACTAGAACTCACCATCTTCCTGGTGATTGGCCCAAAGTCACCCAATCGGCTTTCATGCCTGAGGTGGTATTAGAACTCACCCTCTCCTGGTGATTGGCCCAAAGTCACCCAATCGGCTTTCATGCCTGAGGTGGGACTAGAACTCACCATCTCCTGGTGATTCGCCCAAAGTCACCCAATCGGCTTTCATGCCTGAGGTGGGACTAGAACTCACTCTCTCCTGGTGATTTGCCCAAAGTCACCCAATCAGCTTTCATGCCTGAGGTGGGACTAGAACTCACCCTCTCCTGCTGATTGGTCCAAAGTAACCCAATCGGCTTTCATGCCTGAGGCGGGATTAGAACTCACCCTCTCCTGGTGATTGGCCCAAAGTCACCCAATCAGCTTTCATGCCTGAGGTGGGATTAGAACTCACCCTCTCCTGCTGATTGGCCCAAAGTCACAGCTGAATTTCATGCCTGAGGTGGGACTAGAACTCACCATCTCCTGGTGATTGGCCCAAAGTCACCCAATCAGCTTTCATGCCTGAGGTGGGACTAGAACTCACCATCTCCTGGTGATTGGCCCAAAGTCACCCAATCGGCTTTCATGCCTGAGGTGGGATTAGAACTCACCCTCTCCTGCTGATTGGCCCAAAGTCACAGCTGAATTTCATGCCTGAGGTAGGACTAGAACTCACAGTCTCAACTTAGAACTGAGGAGAAACTTCCTGACAGTTAGAACAATGAATCAGTGGAACAGAAGTTGCCTCCAGAAGTTGTGAATGCCCCAACACTGGAAGTCTTTAAGAAGATGTTGGATAGCCATTTGTCTGGAACGGTATATAGGGTTTCCTGCCTAGGCAGGGGGTTGGACTAGAAGACCTCCAAGGTCCCTTCCAACTCTGCTGTATTGTATTGTATTGAATCGGTAGGAACCGACCTCTGCCAAAGGGGATGCATGTGAGCAAAGCCAGTGTGCACGCTCTCACATTTGTGTACCAGTAGGGAAATTAATTCTTTCCCATGACTCCGGGACACTGCAACCATCGTAGGTACATGCCAGTTGCCAAGCGTTACAGTTTCGATCCCCTTATCACGGAGACGCTGCAAAGGTGATAACTCTGAAAAACGGTGGTACGTCCCTTTTTTCAGGGCTAACGAACCGTCGTAAGTCGAGGGCTACCTCTAACGTCTCCTTTTCTTCCTCCTCTCTTTCCTCTCCCTTTCTCCCAGCGGGAGGATGAGTGCAGCCCAGTGCCTCCAGCACCCCTGGCTCAACAACCTGGCCGACAAAGCCAAGCGAGTCAACCGGCGCCTCAAATCTCAGGTTCTGCTCCGGAGATACGTCATGCGACGCCGCTGGAAGGTAATAGCCGGTTGGGAGGGGCAGAGGGGCCCCCGGCTGGCCCGCTGCTAATGCTTTGCGGAGTGGATGTATATATATATATATATGCAGAGTGATCAAAAGAGTCAAGATGGCGGCCGTGTAGAGTAGAATTGCCCCCCCCGACTGCTTTTTTTACAGGTAGTCCTCGACTTACGACCGCCAAATTTGACCCCCAAATCGAGGTTGCTAAGTGAAAAATTCATTAAGTGGGATTTGCCTCGCTTTACGACTTTCCTTGCCACGTTGTTAAGTTAGGAACACGGTTGTTAAGTGAATATGGCTTCCCCATTGGCTTTGTTTGTCAGACGGTCGCAATAGGGCAGGGGTGTCCAAACTTGGGAACTTTAAGACTTGTGGACTTCAACTCCCAGAATTCCCCAGCCAGCAGAGCTGGCTGGGGAATTCTGGGAGTTGAAGTCCACAAGTCTTAAAGTTCCCAAGTTTGGACACCCCTGCAATAGGGGATCACGTGACCCTGGGAGACTGCGACCGTCGTACATATGAACCAGTTTTGAAGCATCCTAATGTAAATCACATGGCCCTGAGGATGCTGCCATGATTGTAAGGGTGAAAAATGGCTCTGTCACCTTTTTTTCCCCAATGCCGTCGTAACTCAGAACGGTCACTAAATGAACTCGTAAATTGAGGACTGCCTGCATTTGTAACCCTGACACAAACTCTTGTCTGGTTTAACTCAAAGACTGAGGTTTGCAGGAAAATTTCATCCATGTTTGCCTTTTTTTTTTCAATTTTGCCCCTGAATTTTTTTCCTTTCGGTTTCACTTTTGCTATAACTGAGGGGCATTCTGGGAAAATGAGATCAGGAAGAAACTTTGCTTCGGTCTTGGTAGGGAAGCAGAGTGACTGCCCTTAGAAAGGCATCTGAATGCTCTGAATAGAATAGAATAGAATGACAGAGTTGGAAGGGACCTTGGAGGTCTTCTAGTCCAACCCCCTGCCTAGGCAGGAAACCCTACACCCTTCAGACAAATGGCTATCCAACATCTTCTTAAAGACTTCCAGTGTTGGGGCATTCACAACTTCTGGAGGCAACTTCTGTTCCACTGATGGATGGACTTCAAAACCCAGAATTCCCCAGCTGCCGTGGGTGGACTTCAGTTCCCAGAATTCCTCAGCCAGCTTCCTGGCTGGGGAATCCTGGGAGCTGAACTCCAATCATGTTAGCTGAGGAATTCTGGGAGTTGCGGTCCATCCATGCTGGCCAGGGGATTCTGGGAGTTGCGTCTATGTTAGCTGGGGATATCCCAGGAGTTAAATCCATCTATGATAGCTAGGGGATTCTGGGAGTTGTTGTTTCCCTGTCCTGGCCAGGGGATTCTGGGAGTTGAACTCCAACCATGATGACTGAGGAATTCTGGGAATTGAAGTCCCTTCATGCTGGTTAGGGGAATCTGGGAGTTTGATCCACTCTTGCTGGCTAGAGGATTCTGGGTGTTGTTGAAATTTACACCTGCTGGTTGGAGGATTCTGGGAGTTGTTGACCGCCAAGCTGGCCAGGGGAATTCTGGGATTCGAAGTCCTTCCATGCTGGCTAGGGGAATCTGGGAGTTTGGTCCACTTTTGCTGGCCAGAGGATTCTGGGTGTTGCAAATTTACATCTGCTGGCTGGAGGATTCTGGGAGTGGAACTCCACCCATGCTGGCCTGGAGGATTCTGGGAGTTGTTGTCCCCCATGCTGGCTGGAGAATTCTGGGAGTTGAAGTCCCTCCACGCCGCCTAAGGGAATCTGGGAGTTAGATCCATCTATAAGAAGTCCACCCATGCTGGCCAGGGGAATTCTGGAAGTTGAAGTCCCTCCACGCCGCCCAAGGGAATCTGGGAGTTAAATTCATCTATGAAGTCCACCCATGATGGCCAGGGGATTCTGGGAGTTGAAGTCCAGACAATCTTGAAGCTGCCAAAGTGAAGACACACTGTTAAACACATACATACATTTGCTCACTGGTTTTGCAAGTGTGAAGTTCCTCGGAGGCTGGATGAGTGACCTTGTAGTAGTTGTAGTTGGCCAACAAGTGCTTTGCCCAGCCAGATGTTGATGTGAATTTGGCAGGATCGTCACTCTCTACTTCATCTGACCCCGGGAGAGGAATTTTGAGCCGAATACAAGTGAAAATAGTTCCAATTTTGCCTCCAAAAATATTACATCCATCTTCATCCTTCGTTTCTGGATTTTGTACCCGGTTAGAGTGCCTTTCACACAAACCTATAAATAAACCTCCCAAAGCAGTTTAATCCCAGCCATCAAATATGTCCCCCAAAGAGAAGTGCCCCACCCCCAAAAAAGGGAAAATTAAACAGCAAAGGTGGGATTAATGGGGAAAGTCGGGGGGAAAAACCGAGGAAAGGTACTAAAACAATAGAATTAAAAAGGAGAAAAAAGATTGGGAAGAAAAGATACAGAAACTACCAAAACAAGAGCAAGGAAAAGGAAGGCGAATGGGTGGAAAGGAAAGAACGTAAGAGAAAATGGTTGAAAGGAGGAAAGAAGGAAAAGGAATTGCTAGTAGAATAGAATGAAATACGTTAAATATACCCAATGGCATATAACTAATATGATGTGAAGGAAACAGATTGATATGACTAATTGTGGATAATTAGCTAAGTGAAATGTTTACTATATAAAATTGGAGGATATATGTTATCGATGGTAAAACAGAGTAGCAGATGGAAACGATATGATAAATTTGGAGATGATATGATAAATTTGACGAACTTGGAGAGGCAAATAAGGACATTGTTTGTATATTAAGAAGAAATTAAAGTTAAGCTGGAAAATATGGAAAGAAAACAAGAGGACTGACATGTCACCTGGAAATGTGATGTAAAATGATCTATGGCCAGGGGTGTCCAAACTTGGGAACTTTAAGACTTGTGGACTTCAACTCCCAGAATTCCCCAGCCAGCATGGCTGGCTGGGGAATTCTGGGACTTGAAGTCCACAAATCTTAAAGTTCCCAAGTTTGGACACCCCTGATCTATGCACAACAGAAGATGTAAAGGGGAAAAACCGGGGCACGAAGTTAAAATATGTAACAGAAAAAAAATGTCCCCCAAAGAAATCCACAGCAATGACGCACCCCCCCCCCACTCCCACTAGCCAGACCTGAGGGCTTTCTCTCCCACTCATCAGCCAAACTTTGATGCAGACGGTCCTCCACTTATGACCAAAACTGACCTCAACATTTCCACTACTAAGCGTGTCAGTTGTTCAGTGAACATTGCACCCTTCCTTGCCACTGTCATTAAGTGAATCACTGCCGTTGTCAACCTGTCATACAGTTGTTAAGCGAATCCGGATTCCCCATGGGCTGTGAACGGTCTCTAAGCAAGCGGTTGTAAGTCGAGCGTAAGGATAAGCACATTGTGAAATATGCTATCTGCTTCTTTCTGGTTTTTAAGACAGGGGGGGAAAAAAATCTAAGTCCTGGACAAACTCCCAGCTCCAGGCCAAGCCAGCTCTCCCTTCCTCCCAGCAGGAGCTGAGAAAAAATATCTGCCAAACAGATTTTTAAAGTGCCAAGTCTCAGTTTGCAGAATTTGTTTGTCTTCCGGATGCTCCTTCGCCGCCCGGAGGCTCCGTTGGAAGTTGTCCTTGGAAAGCAGGGTTTTCCGTCATGCAAACTGATTTTTCTAGCTGTGCCTGGATTCCTATTGACATTGATGGAGAAGGACTAGGGCAGGGGTGTCCAAACTTGGGAACTTTAAGACTTGTGGACTTCAACTCCCAGAATTCCATGGCTGGCTGGGGAATTCTGGGAGTTGAAGTCCACAAGTCTTAAAAGTTCCCAAGTTTGGACACCCCTGGACTAGGGAGACTTGATAGCAGTCTTCCAATATCTTTGCCACAAAGAAGAGAGAGTCAAACTATTCTCCAAAGCACCTGAGTGTAGAAGAAGAAGCAATGGGTGGAAACTAATCAAGGAGAGAAGCAACTTAGAACTAAGGAGAAACTTAGAACAAATAATCAGTGGAACAGAAGTTGCCTGCAGAAGTTGTGAATGCCCCAACACTGGAAGTCTTTAAGAAGATGTTGGATAGCCATTTGTCTGAAACGGTATAGGGTTTCCTGCCTAGGCAGGGGGTTGGACTAGAAGACCTCCAAGGTCCCTTCCAACTCTGCTATTGTATTGTATTGTATTGATAGTCTCTGAGCTTGGTTGTTTGCTTGCAGGCTTTTGTTGACCCAACTAGGTAACATCATCAGTGCTGAAAGGGAGGAGGAGGAGAAGCGGGGGGGGGGGAGGAGGAAGAGGAGGAGGAAGAGGAGGAGGAAGAGGAGGAGGAGAACGAAACTGTGCAGTGCTTGGTGCTGTCTGAGCTTCCTGGTTTTCTTGCAGACATTTCATTACCAAAGTAGGCAGCAGCATCAGTGTTAGAAGGGAGTGGGCTTTGTAGAGAAGAAGAGGACAAAGAGAACGGGAGGAGGAAGAGGAGGAGGAGGAGAAGGAGGACTGTGTGATCCCTGGTACTCTGAAGGTGCTTGTTTTGCTTGTAGCTGTTTGATGACCCAACGAGATAATAACATCAGTGCTAGAAGGAAGGGAGGGTTTCAGGGGAAGGAGGGAGGAGAAGAAAGAGGAGGGGGGAAGAGGAAGAGGGGGGAGGGAGGGATGAAGAGGAGGAGGAGGGGCTGGTGGACAACTTTGGGGTCCTTGGTGCTCTCTGATCTCTTGCAGACGTTTCATGACCCAACTAGGGAATACCATCAGTGCTAGAAGGAAGGGGGATCTGCTCTCCTTTGTATGTACTGACTGCGGCCTGCCCTGCCAGTGTTGGTGAGAGTGTCATCTTCTTCTCGCTGGCTCCTTGATGAGGCTGCGGTTCACTCTTTGATTGTCTGCCTGAGTTGGTAGTTGCTTGACTGGGGTCTCGTTTTCATGCAGGATTGCAAGCCACACATGTAAACAAAGAGCAAACCCCATTCCCTTCTAGCCCTGATGATGCTACCTAGTTGGGTCATTAAACGTCTGCAAGAAAACCACCAAGCTCAGAGTGCACCAAGGACCCCATAATCATTGTCGTCCTCCTCCACCTCCTCCTCCTCCTCCTCCTCCTCCTCCTCCTCCTCCTCCTCCTCCTCCTCCTCCTCCTCCTCCTCTACTCCACGCACGATACTCCCTTCTAGCAGCGATGATGTTACCTAGTTGGGTCATGAAATGTCTGTAAGAAAACCACCAACCTCAAGAGGACAAAGGGCCCCTACAGTTCTCCTCCTTCTCCTCCTCCTCCTCCTCCTCCTCCTCCTCCTCCTCCTCCTCCTCCTCCTCCTCCTCCTCTTCCTTCTCTTCTTCCTCCTCCCTAAACCCCACTCCCTTCTAGCACTGATGATGTTCCCTAGCTGGGTCATGAAACGTCTGCAAGAAAATGACCAAACTCGGAGAGCACCAAGGACCCCACAGTTGTCCACCTCCTTCTCTTCCTCCCCTCCTCTCCCTCCCTCCTCTTCCTCCTCCTCCCTAAACCCCACTCCCTTCTAGCACTGATGATGTTCCCTAGTTGGGTCATGAAACGTCTGCAATAAAACAACCAAGCTCAGAGAGCACCAATGACCCCTACAGTTCTTCTCTTCCTCCTCCTCCTCCTCCCCAAACCCCCCCTCCCTTCTAGCACTGATGTTATTACCTAGCTGGGTCATGAAACGTCTGCAAGAAAACCGCCCAGCTCCCGAGAGCGTGAAATCCTGAGCTACCGTCATTCTCTTCTTTTGCTCCTTATTGTCCTCTTTCCTCCAACAGAAAAACTTCATTGGCGTTTGTGCTGCCAACCGATTCAAGAAAATCACCAGCTCCGGATCCCTGACTGCGCTCGGGGTTTGAACTGGGGGGAAGGGAGGGAGGGACACGGGGGACGGGGTACCCCGCGAAAGAGGAACGAGGGAAACCACCAACCCAAAGCTTGGACAGTCTTGCGTTTGTTGTGCCCTGCCATCCAGGGATTGTGTAGCGGGGGAGTATAATGGGACTCTTCACTGGAGGGCAGAGCCCCGGAACATGGGACCTCCCGGTGCATTGATGCTCCCTCCCCTCCGTACGAAGCCTGCTCGGTCTCCTGCCTCTGCCTACCTGGGCAGGTGAACTCCATCCCCTCTCTCAGCTGGCTTCAGCTTTGCCAATCCCCAGGGCTGCTTGGAAGGATTCTCCCGCTGAGATCTCCTTAGGACTCAATGCTCAACGTTGCGCGTGGCGCTATCCACGCACCCTTTGCCAGAGCCCCGGCTGCTTAAAGGACCCTTCTACCCTCGCTGCAGGAAGCCGGGTCCCGCTGGGGACATCTAGACGTGTCGTTCATCGGGGCAGAAAAGGGTCCTGGCATCCCCCCGCTGTTGGGCGTCTCCTCCTGCCAGAAGATACCCAAGGAAGCTCAGTTTGAAACCTGGACTCTCAGATCCCTGCAGAGGGTACCTACACCTTCCTGCCATGGCTTTGCTTTTTTGGGGGGGGGCAGAGGGGGGGGAGGGCAAAGAACTGTTGGAATTTTGGCTACCCGACCCCTGCTTGCCTGTTTGTTTGTTTTTTCCTCCATTGAGAATTTCTTCTGCTTCTCTCCTTCGTAAAATGGTTTCTTTGCTTAAACGTTGGAGTGGAAGTGTTACTGGGGGACCGAGCATAGGGAAATTCACTGACACCCCCAAGCAGCTCCCAGCCCTGGGCAGGTCCGTGAGTCTCTCTTCTGAGCTGGGGAGGGTCCCCCAAAAGCTTTCCCCCCCTTGGAAGGGCCATGTGGAGCCCCCAAAGCCCCACTTGGGCACTTCCTCCGGAGGCTAAAAGGAGGATGACGGAAAAAAGTCAGGTTCTACATTTAGGCAAGAAAAACCAAATGCACAGGGACAGTACAAGCCACTAATCCTCAAACTCCGGCCCGCGGGCCAGATACGGCCCGCCAATGCAAATTATCCGGCCCGCGGAGTGGTGGGATTCAGCCCCGCCCCTTGCCCCGCCCCTCACCACTGGCCTTATCTTCCAGCAAGTATCCACTCCCCCTGCACTTCTGGTTAGTTATTTCACCGGTTGAGCTGGACTTCTGATCCCACCGCTGGTGCTGAAGGTAAGGTTGGAGGGGGAGGGGGAGGGGGAGGGCCAGTTGGCTGAAGGATGAGTAGGGGAGGGGCCGTGGCCAGCTTGTAAAGTAGTTTGTCAGGTTTCCAAATAGCATCCAAAAGTAAATCAGAGTCCGAGGCAAAAGTTTCCTCAAAGTTCCAATTGATGAAGAGAGCCATGTTGGCCCATCTGGGGAAACCCGAATCTGAAAGCTTCCTGGTTTTTCCCCACCCGGTTGGAAATTCAAGATCTTGCCCCCACCCCACACCCACCAGCCCATCCCATGGTCCAATCTCCCACTGCCATGCTGGCAGTTCAACCCATCCAGTTCCAGTCAGGTGCAGAGACAAAGGATGACCTTGGCTTTCTAGAAAGGAATGTTGTTATGGCTACCTATCATCTAACTCTGTACAATCCCCCCTCCCGTTTTCCCGCCATAGAAAATGCCTAGTAGAAGAATAGGAAGTCCATCACAAGTGCTGACCAGTGCTTTAAAAGTCTTTAAAAATGCTTTAAAAACAGTCTTTGAGTGAGGAGGGGAGGGGCAACCCAATCACATGACCACCTAGATATGCCCAACCAACAGTCTGAGGGACCGTGAATCAGCCCCCCGGGCATAGGTGGTACCTGGCTCAAGAGTAGTAACTGCTAGAGCAGGGGTGTCCAAACTTGAGAACTTTAAGACTTGTGGACTTCAACTCCCAGAATTCCCCAGCCAGCATGGCTGGGGAATTCTGGGAGTTGAAGTCCACAAGTCTTAAAGTTCCCAAGTTTGGACACCCCTGTGCTAGAGGGATGTTGGAGTCCTAGTGGACAACCACTTAAATAGGAGCCCCTGTATGCTTCCTTCCCCACCAAGCCACAGAACCAATAGTAAAAAAAATGGGAACACCCCCCCACTGGTCATTGCACGACCCCAACGGAAGGGCCGCCGTTCCTTCGAGGGGGAACGAAAGCCCAGCTCTGCAGGAGCCCTGCAAAGCACCAGCTCATCTCTTCGTCCCTGTGAAGCCTAAAAATATAAAGAGGGTTTTTTATTTTGCAAAAGACAAGAAGTAAGCCAACAAAAGGCAGAGACTGAACCTTCCCAGGGTCAAATCTGAAAATTGACATTCCCAGGGAAAAGGCACATGTTGCAGCCTAGGATTTAAAACATATGATGGATGGTTGCAGGCAGGGGGGTAAGTGGCTGCCACTTACGGTCCGGTGTGTGCACAAAAACTCTGTGTGCGTGTGCGTGTGTATTTGCACTTAAATAGGTCTGCGCAGGCGCAAAACATTAAAAAATGGAAAAAAATTACATTTCTCCAATGAAAATTGTACTGTGCATGTGGAGAACCGAAAATCAAGATGGTACCCCCGGAGGAGAACCGGTTCAGGAGCATGGCAGGGGTGGGTCACTGCTGGTTCCAGCGACTCAAGGTGCCAAATCGCTACCAATTGGGTCGAACTGGTCCGAATCAGTAGAAACCCACCACTGGTTGCAGGAACTGGGCCTGGCTAGTCTAGAGAAGAGAAGGACCAGGGGAGACGGGAGAGCATCTTCCAGTATTTGAGGGGCAGACACAAAGAAGGGGGGGGGGAGTTAAGTCTTACACTTAGGCAAGAAAAACCAAAAGTGCACATATTAACTGGGTGAAACCAGGCTTAATAGCAGGGACTGGGAGAGGATCTTGGGAGTCTTAGTGGACAACCAGCTAAATAGGAGCCAGCCGTGTGCAGCAGCAGCCAAAAAAGCCAATGCAATCCTCAGTTGCATTAACAGAGGGATACAATCAAGATCAAGGGAGGTACTAATACCACTCTGTAAAGCCTTAGTAAGACCACACATAGAGTCCTGCATCCTGTTTTGGTCACCACACTATGAAAAAGACATGGAGACTCTAGAAAGAGTGCAGAGAAGAGCAACCAGGATGATGAGGGGACTGGAGGCTCAAACATACGAAGAACGGTTGCAGGAACTGGGCATGGCTACTCTAGGGAAGAGAAGGACCAGGGGAGACAGGAGAGCAGTTTTCCAATATTGGAGGGGCTGCTACAGATAGTAGGGGATCAACCTGTTCTCCAAAGCCCCCCCGAAGGCCAGACAAGGAATAATGGATGGAAACTGACCAAGGAGAGATTCAACCTGGAAATAAAGAGAGATTTTTGACTGCAAGGACAATTAACCAGTGGAACTGCTTGTCACCAGACGTCGTGGGTGCTCCAACACTGGAAGTTTTTAAGAATAGAATGGACAACAATTTCTCTGAAATTGTACAGGTTTTCCTGCTTGAGCAGAGGGCTGGACTAGAAGACCTCCAAGGTCCCTTCCAACTCTGTATTCTGTCATTCTGTGAGGGTCTCCTGCTTGAGCAGAGGGCTGGACTAGAAGACCTCCAAGGTCCCTTCCAACTCTATTCTGTAATTCTGTGTGGGTCTCCTGCTTGAGCAGAGGGCTGGACTAGAAGACCTCCAAGGTCCCTTCCAACTCCGTTATTCTGTAATTCTGTTCTCTGTTATACACATTCTGCAAAATGACCAAACCATTGGAGAATAGTTGGTAATGGCAGTGCAACAAAGGGCCTCTTCAAATGGCTGGCGGTGAGGGGAGCGTTCTGCTCAGGGGCCTCTTTTCCTGCTGGTTTAAAGCTCCCCAGACCTCAAGAGAGAGAGAAGGAAAAAAGATGATTTCAAACGGAGGCGTGCGCATTCACACAGCCGCATTCCCAACCTTCTCTCCAGTGTGTGATCAGGTCTGCGTTCCTCTTCCGTCCTGCCCACCCACCTTCTCTCCTTCCTCTCGGTGGGTGGCCTGGACCGCTTCCTCCACTGAAGAGGCGCCTGCAACTCTCCCCTTCCTGCTTCTGGGTGGAGGTGCCAAGGACCGGAGGCTCTTATTTTTTCTTATTTTTTATTTTTAATTCCTTATTTTGCTACGGTCTCCGTTGAGTTCAGCAGCTGAGCCAAGGTCTACGAGAGATTTGGCCTTTCATCAGTGTCGTCCCCCCGCCCCGAATTCAATGAGGTCAGGGGTGTCCAAACTTGGGAACTTTAAAACTTGTGGACTTCAACTCCCAGAATTCCCCAGCCAGCTGGCTGGGGAATTCTGGGAGTTGAAGTCCACAAGTTTTAAAGTTCCCAAGTTTGGACACCCCTGAATTAGGTGGATGAGAAGGAAGTTTTTTTTAAAAAAATGATTGATTGATTGATGTTTGTCTTGCCTTGGCTATGTTTACAAATAACTCAAGGGGGTAAACATATCCAACACGTATCTCTCTCCTCCTCTTTTCCCCACAAGGACAACAACCCTGAGGGGCGGGCCAAGGAAGAGGGACTGGCCAAAAGTCACCCAGCTGGCTTTCAGGCCTAAGGCGGGATGAGAACTCCCAGGGTCCTGGTGATTGGCTGAAAGTCACCTGACTAATTTTTTGGCCCAAAGTCACCTGATAGTTTCTGTTCCTTAGTGTGGGACTAGAATTCTCAGCCTCCTGGTGATTGGTCCAAAGTCACCCAGAGAGTTTTCGTGGCTTAAGCGAGACTACAACTCACTGTCACCTGGTGATCTATCTATCTATCTATCTATCTATCTATCTATCTATCTATCTATCTATCTATCCATCCATCCATCCATCCATCCATCCATCCATCCATCCATCTATTTATCTATCTATCCATCCATCCATCCATCCATCCATCCATCTATTTATCTATGTATCTATCTATCCATCTATTTATCTATCCATCCATCCATCCATCCATCCATCCATCTATTTATCTATTCATCCATCCATCCATCTATTTATCTATGTATCCATCCATCCATTTATCTATCCATCCATCCATCCATCCATCCATCCATTCCATCTATCTATTTATCTATGTATCTATCCATGCATCCATCCATCCATCTATTTATCTATCTATCCATCCATCCATCTATCTATTTATCTATGTACCTATCCATGCATGCATCCATCCATCTATTTATCTATGTATCCATCCATCCATCCATCTATTTATCTATGTATCTATCCATCCATCCATCCATCTATTTATCTATCTATCCATCCATCCATCTATCTATTTATCTATGTATCTATCCATGCATCCATCCATCCATCCATCCATCCATCTATTTATCTATCTATCCATCCATCCATCCATCCATCTATTTATCTATTCATCCATCCATCCATCTATTTATCTATGTATCCATCCATCCATTTATCTATCTATCCATCCATCCATCCATCTATCTATCTATCTATCCATCCATCCATCCATCTATTTATCTATGTATCTATCCATGCATCCATCCATCCATCCATCCATCCATCTATTTATCTATGTATCCATCCATCCATCCATCCATCCATCCATTTATCTATCTATCCATCCATCCATCCATCTATCTATTTATCTATGTATCTATCCATGCATCCATCCATGCATCCATCCATCCATCTATTTATCTATGTATCCATCCATCCATCCATCCATCCATCCATCCATCCATCCATCCAACCATCCATCCATCTATTTATCTATCTATCCATCCATCCATCTATCTATTTATCTATGTATCTATCCATGCATCCATCCATCCATCCATCTATTTATCTATGTATCTATCCATCCATCCATCTATCTATTTATCTATGTATCTATCCATGCATCCATCCATCTATTTATCTAACTATCCATCCATCCATCTATCTATTTATCTATGTATCTATCCATGCATCCATCCATCCATCTATCTATTTATCTATGTATCCATCCATCCATCCATCCATCCATCCATCCATCCATCCATCCATCCATCCATCCATCTATTTATCTATGTATCTATCCATGCATGCATCCATCCATCCATCTATTTATCTATCTATCCACCCATCCATCCATTCATCCACCTATTTATCTATGTATCCATCCATCCATCTCCCCCCCCCCCCCCCCAGCCCGGTCACAACTGCGACTGTCCCAAGTCGAAGCCGAAGGGGGCAGCTTGTCCTTCGGCTGTGCTGTTGAGGCTTGGATTGCCTTCCTGCCGGTCGATCTTCCCACGCCTGGGGGCTGTGGCCGCATGGCCTTGGCAGAACCACTGATGGTGCCGCCCGTCTCCTGGCCTCGGCTGCACTAGCCGTGACTGTCCGAGGCTGTTTTTAGCCCGGAGCCAGCTCGGTGGGCTAGATGACCGCATGTCTGAAGGACGGTGGGTGAATCAGCCGAAGGGACACATTCCTGCGAGCTGGGAAATTGGCAGAGGCTGGAGAAATGGGGGAGCCCTGCTCCTGCTGGGCTTCTGCCCCACTGGAGTGGGGGGAAGCCAGCCTCCTCCTGGGCCCACCAGGCCCCCGAAGGTGGGCGAGGGATGCAGGACCCAGCCCAGCTCCTGGGAACCAGACAGGAAAGCCGAGGACGTCAGAATCTTTCGGTGTAATTCGAACCAGATGCTCTCCGTCCCAGAGGGGCCGCAGGGGTGGTCAGAGTCAGGAACTGCTCCGGGGCAGGAAACAGGCCGGGGAGTAAAAAGTCCACCGTGAAGGCAGAGAGGGAATCTGTGTCTGAATTTATGGGATTTTTGTGTACGGCACAAGCCAAGGAAGCTGATGCAATCCTAGAGGCAGGAGAAGAAGCAAATGGGTGGAAACTAATCAAGGAGAGAAGCAACCTAGAACTAAGGAGGAATTTCCTGACAGTGAGGACAATCAACCAGTGGAACAGAAGTTGCCTCCAGAAGTTGTGAATGCTCCATCATGGGAGGTTTTTAAGAAGAAACTGGACAGCCAATTGTCTGAAGTGGTATAGGATGTCTTGCTTGAAAAGGGGGTTGGACTAGAAGACCTCCAAGGTCCCTTCCAGCTCTATTCTGATTAAATGATTGATTGCAAAGAAGCATACACCATAGCAGTATTCCAGTATTTGAGGGGCTGCCACAAAGAAGAGGGGGGGGGGTGTCATCCTATTCTCCAAAGCACCTGAAGGCAGGAGAAGAATCAATGGGTGGAAACTAATCAAGGAGAGAAGCAACCTGGAACTAAGGAGGAATTTCCTGACAGTAAGAATAATTAACCAGTGGAACTGCTTGCCACCAGAGATTGTGGGTTCTTCATCGCTGGAGGCTTTCAAGAAGAGATTGGACAATCACTTATCTGAAATGGTAAAGGGTCTCCTCTTTGAACAGGGGGTTGGACTAGAAGACCTCTGAAGTCCCTTGCAGTTCTATGATTCTAGAAGGAAGGAAGGAAGGAAGGAAGGAAGGAAGGAAGGAAGGAAGGAAGGAAGGAAGGAAGGAAGGAAGGAAAGAAATGGGTGGAAACTAATCAAGGAGAGAAGCAACTTAGAAGTGAGGAGAAACTTTCCTGACAGTTAGAACAATTAATCAGTGGAACAGAAGTTGCCTCCAGAAGTCGTGAATGCCCCAACACTGGAAGTCTTTAAGAAGATGTTGGATAGCTATTTGTCTGAAACGGTATAGGGTTTCCTGCCTAGGCAGGGGGTTGGACTAGAAGGCCTCCAAGGTCCCTTCCAACTCTGGTATTCTATTCTATTCTAATCAAGAAGAGAAGCAACTTAGAACTGAGGAGAAACTTCCTGACAGTGAGAACAATTAATTGGTGGAACAGAAGTTGCCTCCAGAAGTTGTGAATGCTCCAACGCTGGAAGTCTTTAAGAAGATGTTGGATAGCCATTTGTCTGAAATAGTGCAGGTAGTCCTTGACTTATGACCACAACTGAGCCCAAGATTTCTGTGGCTGAGTGGAACGTTTGTTAAGGGAGTTTTGCCCCATGCCGCAACCTTTCTTGCCACCGTTGTTAAATGAATCGCTGCAGGGGTTAAGTTAGGGAAACGGTGTTTTTAAGTGAACCAGATTTCCCCATTGACCTTCCTTGTGAGAAGGTCGCAAAAGGAGATCCCGTGACCCTGGGACGCTGCAACCGTTGTAAGTATGAGTCAGTTGCCAAGCATTCAACTTTGGATCATGTGACCACTGGACACAGTGCAAAGGAAAGGGGAAGGGAGGGAAAGGAAAAAGGAAAAGGAAAGGAAAGAGAGAAAGAAAAAGGAGAGGAAATAAAGAAGAAGGAAAGGAAAGAAAGAAGGAAAGGAAAGGAGAGAAGAAGGAAGGGAAGGGAAAGGAAATAGACAAGAAGGAAAGGAAAAAGAGAAGAAGGAAAGGAAAGGAAAGACAGAGGAAGGAAAGGAAAGAGAAGGAAAGGAAATAGAGAAGAAGGAAAGGAAAAAGAGAAGAAGGAAAGGAAAAAGGAGAGGAAATAGAGAAGAAGGATCTGGGAATGGTATAAGGAAAGAGTAGAAGAAGATAGGAAGGAAGGCCGTGCCCTATCCCGAATGCTTGGACGGCCTCCTGCCCGAAGACCGTATTCCCCTGCCCGTTTCTAGTGCCGCTTCCCCCGTTCCACTTGTCCTGTCCCGAGGTACCCATCCCTCCCCACTGCCCTTGGCCTGGCCCATGACCGCACTCGTCCGTCCGGCCATTCCTTGACAGATGGCCGGCCCGTCACAGTATCAAGATCTGAACATCAGCTCTCTACCAAGCCATCCTAGCAGACTCTTTAGCAGATCCCTCTGAATCTCCCAACTGGGGTCAAAGGGCAACTCCTATGAAATGGCTCCTGCCCATATAAAGAAGGCAGCTGGACGGCTCCCTCCCGTCTCTCAGAGAAAGGCTGCAGAAACCCAAACGGCCGGAGCGGGGGGGGGGGGTGAGGGGCCTTCCCCTGGCGCCTTCTCCGGCTGACCGAGCCCCTCGCTCCCTGGGAAGGCCAGGCCACGTTTCACTTCTGGCACCTGGGAGTTGCGGCTGGGCTGGGTGGACCTTTGGCATTGTGCCATCCGATCCGCCCCTGGCTGCTTCTGCGGTGCCCCCTGGCAGGTTTTGGGAGGTGGATGTAGGCATCAAGTGAAATCTTTGGGATTTGTTGTTTCTTTGAGTCGGTCTTAATTCTTGGAAGCCGCCTGGAACATGTCAGTGTTTCTTGGCAAAGTTTTCAGGAATGGGATGCCCGGCATTTCTTCTGTCCCCCGGCTGGCTTTCCTGGCAAATGCAGGACTAGAACTCCCAGACTCCTGGTGATTGGCCCAAAGTCCCCCAGCTGGGTTTTGCACCTAAGGCAGAAGTACAGCCCACCATTTCTCAACTTCTGATTAAGTGACTTCAACCACTCCCTAAAGTGGTTTTCAACAGCCATGCTGGTATTTTATTCTTTGACTGACCTTCCTTCTTTCTTTCCTTCCTTCCCTCCCAACCTCTCCACCTTCCTTCTCTCCTTCCCTCACCCTTCCTTTCCTCCTTTCTTCTGCCTAGTTTCCTTTCTTCCTTTCCTCTCTCTAGTTTTCCTTCCCTCCTTCCTTCCCCCATCCTTCCCTTCTCCTTTCTCCCTCCCTTCTTCCACTTGTCCTTCTTTCCTTCCTTCCTTCTCCAACTGCCTTCCTTATACTATTTCTTTGCTTTCTTCCTCCCTCCCTCCCTCCCTCCACCTGTCTGTCCTTCCTTTCTTCCTCCCTCCCTCCCTCCCCACATCAGCTGCAGGAAGCAAAAAAAAGATTGAGAAAGTCTGGAAGGGATTCTTGAGAAAAGAAGATTCCCCCATTGCTCACAGGGCCCTTGCCAACTTGCACAAAACCTCTTTCTTTCTGCCTCTCTCTCTCTCTCTCTCTCTCTCTGGCAGGAAGGATTTCCAAAGGTCTCCTGACCTCCCCATCCCAGATAATGAAGAGCAGGGAGGCAGCTGGGAAGGGATCCACACAGGCTCTTTAGCCAAGATCCCAAAAACAAGGAAGCTGGGAGAAGTGAAGGAAGGAGCAGCCCTGAAGATCTCCCTCAACTCCCAAAGCCCCCTTTGACCATCGCAGGCTGTCCTCTCCTGCTGGGAAAGCCCCTCCCTTCAGGGCTTCTGCCTCAAGACTTCCCTTCGTCCATCCATCCGATTGACCAAGAAAACTCAATCCTCCCTCCCTCCACTTGTCTTTCCTTCCTTTTCCTTCTCCTTCTCCGACTGTCTTCCTTCTCTTTCCTTCCTTCCTCCCTCCCTTCCTCCACTTGTCCTTCCTTCTTTCCTCCACTTGTCCTTCCTTCCTCCCTTCCTTTTTCTTCTACAACTGCCTTCCTTCTACTCTTTCCTTCCTCCCTCCCTCCCTCCACTTGTCCATCCTTCCTTCCTTCCTTTTCCTTCTCCTTCTCCGACTGTCTTCCTTCTCTTTCCTTCCTTCCTTCCTCCCTCCCTCCTTCCTCCACTTGTCCTTCCTTCCTTCCTCCACTTGTCCTTCCTTCCTCCCTTCCTTTTCCTTCTCCGACTGCCTTCCTTCTATTCTTTCCTTCCTCCCTCCCTCCCTCCACTTGTCCGTCCGTCCTTCCTCCCTTCCTCCCTTCCTCCCTCCCTCCCTTCCTCCATGTCCTTCCTTCCTTCCTTCCTTCCTTCCTTCCTTCCTTCCTTCCTTCCTTCCTTCCTTCCTTCTCAGACTGCCTTCCTTCTCCTATCTCTTTCCTTCCTTCCTTCCTTCCTTCCTTCCTTCCTTCCTTCCTTCCTTCCTCCTTCCTTCCTTCCTTCCTTCTCCGACTGCCTTCCTTCTCCTATCTCTTTCCTTCCTTCCTTCCTTGGCCAAGACTTCCCTTGGTAAATCCATCAGATAAGAATGAGAAAATGTAGATAAGATTTAAAACTATATGAAATGATGTTTGACTCGGCTCGCACTTTGTCCAAAAAATATGTACTGGGGGGGTGGGGTGGGGGAATTATAATGGAATTGTTATATAATTTTTATTTTATTTCTCTTATATATAGTTACAGGTATACATTCACAGAGTTATTATTCTTATTTATCTTTATCATTTTTACATATTTCTTTTCCCATCTAAAAGGTTAAAATATACATTCTGGTTTGCTTTGCTTACTCTCCCCATACACCTGTTTTGTATTATAATCACCCTATTTTTTTCTTCTTTTCACCCTCTCTCCCTTCTCTACTTCCTTCCTCCCTCCTCTCCTTACCCTTTTCTTCTTCCCTTTCCTCTCCCCTGCTCCTCTCTTCCTCCTCCTCCTCCTGCCCTCTCTCCTTCTCTTTCTTCCTTCTCTTCCCTTTCCTCTCTTCTCCTCTGAGCCGTTGTAACTTTCAATGGTTACTAAATGAAGTGTTGTAAGTCGAGGACTACATTTAGAGTCATGAAAATCATACACAAAGCGGGATATTTTTTGGAACCTGGATCTCTTCTTCGGCTGGGTCTCCCAGCAAAAACGCATCTCTGCAGAAAATGATCTCAGCTACATCCACGTTTTCAACCAGACTTCCAAAAGCGATTGCTTGATGAAAAGTGAAACGGTCGCCTCTAATCTTGCACATCCAAAGCACACTTAGATTGGGAACTCTGATTGAGTGGCTGCGTTTACACTACCTCCTTCGTTCAACCAGTTCAAGCCCAAATGGGCTGCCTTCACACCGGTTGACAAGGTTCCTTACCATTAACCTTATTAGTCTACAATATAGAATAATAGATATAGAATAGGTGGTACCTGGCTCAATGGTAGTAACTGCTAGAGGGATCTTGGAGTCCTAGTGGACAGCCGCTTAAATAGGAGCCAGCCATGTGCTTCCTTCCCCAACAAGCCACAGAACCAGTAGTAAAAAAATGGGAATCCCCCCCCCTCCAGTCATTGCACGAGCCCTTCGAGGGGGAACAAAAGCCCAGCTCTGTAGGAGTCCTGCAAGGCACCAGCTCAACTCTTCGTCCCTGTGAAGCCTAAAAATATAAAGAGGGTTTTAAAAGAAAAGAAAAGAAATAATCTGACAAAATGCAGAGACTGAACTTTCCCAGGCTAAAATCTGAAAATGACATTCCCGGGGAAAAAGACACAGGTTGCAGCCTAGGATTTAAAACACATGAGGGATGGTTGCAGGCAGGGAGTAGGTGGCTGTTGGCACAACTGCCGGTCCGGGGCGTGCAAAAAAACTGTGTGTGTGTGTGTGTGTATTTGCACTTAAATAGGTCTGCGCAGGCGTAAAACATTTAAAAATGAAAAAAAATTACATTTCTGCAATGAAAATTGTTCTGCCCATGCGGAGAACCGAAAATCAAGATGGTACCCCCGGAGGAGAACCAGTTCTGGGGCGTGGCAGGGCTGGGTCGCTGCCAGTTCCAGGGTAAGGAGTTGTATGGGGAGAGTAAGCAAAGCAAACCAGAATGTATATTTTAACCTTTTAGATGGGAAAAGAAATATGTAAAAATGATAAAGATAAATAAGAATAATAACTCTGTGAATTTATACCTGTAACTATATATAAGAAAAATAAAATAAAACTTATATTTTAAAAAAGGAAGTTAAAATGGCGCTGAAAAAAAAAAAGGACTTATAACTGTTTTTCACTCTTATGACCACCGCAGCATTCGGAGGCTTGGCAACTGGCATGTACTTATGACAGTTGCATGTCCTGGGGAGTCTCATGGTCCCCTTTGGCAACTTTTTGAAAAGCAAAGTCAGTGGGGAAGCTGGATTGACTTATAACACTTCATTTAGTGACGGTTCAAAGTTATGAGACCACTGAAAAAGGTCACTTACTGGCCATTTTTCACACTTACGACCTTCGCAACATCTCCTGGGCCTCGTGATTTACATTTGGATGCTTGACAACTGACTCACATTTATGACGGTCGCAACGTCCCGGGTTGACGTGATCCCCTTTTACAACCGTCCGACAAGCGAAGTCAATGGGGAAGCCGGATTCGCTTAACCGTGCTACTGATTTAGCAACTGCAGTGATTCACTTAACAACTGTGGCAAGGAATATCGCAAAAGGGGGCAAAACTCACTTAATGGCCATTTCATTTAGCAACGGAAACTTTGGGCTCAGAAAGTCCAGTTGCCTCTTGCAAAAAAAAAAAAAAGCACCTTTGGGACAAATTGGATCTGGGATGATGGAGAACCTTTGGAATCAGTTGTGGTCGTAAGTCGAGGACCACCGGTAGCCTGTTTCCTCCCAGCGTTTTCCAAAATTTCTGATGAGCAAAACCGCTGGGTCGCCTTGCCAGAAAGGCAAACTTTGCACGGAGTTAAAACGATGGATCCTGGATTGGTTTGTTGGAAAAAAATATCCTTCTGGGTTTAGTTTCCAAGTGGGGAAAAAGACCCTGGAGACACAGAGGCTGCTTGGAAAGATGGTTTAATGGTGGACAGGATCACATGGCTTGGAGCTCCTGGACAGAAAAGGGGGATCGGAGGCTTCCAGATGTTGGGTGAAGAAGAAAAAGTGAGAAAAGGGGCTTGCTGAGAGTTCCTGAGTTTTTTATATTCTGTTCGGCCCCATCTCTCTGTTTCCTTTTCCTGTGTAAGAAATGTATTCTGATTGATTGTCAGACTCCCAGGCGTGGGGTGAGGGTGGGGTGGGGGTCTCAGCTAACTTAGTAGGTTGTGTATCTTTGGAGTCCCAAGCTTGGTTGAGTTCCCAGACGCCGTGTGGTGAGTTTCTGTAGAGGGTTAATCCTACCTTTGTTATGTAGAGTAGACCAAACTCAGGCTTTTTAATGGCCCCTTGACAAAGGTGGGGGCTTTTAAGAGTGAGCCTTTTTCCTGCCTAAAAACATGTTTCTCCAGTTCTGATGCTGGGAAATAATAATATTCTGCCTTTTTCAATATTTCCCAGGATAGTTCATTTTTCTAGGAGAAGGGTGGGCCCTACAGGTTCTAACCATGAAACCGGACGGGCGCCTCTCCTGACACCAAATTTGCTCCTGCGGGGCCGATGCGGGAGCTAAATCCTACAGCCGTCGGAGGAGAGAGAGTGTGCCATGACCGCTGCCATTAAAAAAAACAAACAGTTTGAATCCTCCCATTCAGGCATTCATGGAGGAAAAAAACGCCCAATTCCTGCTGGAAAGAAATGCCTTCCTGCTGGCTTTTGGACCGGATGGATGAAACACGGAACAAAGATGCTTGTTTGGTCTGCCTCTCTGGTGGAGATCTAATTTTTTTGGGTCTTCTCCCAACCGGAGGCTGACCCCAGGGCAGTGGACAAGAAGAGGTGCCGTGCACACGGCAGTTCCTGTTTCTTGGTGGTCGGCTCTCCGGCAGCCCTTGCAAATGGCCAGGAGGAGGAGGAGGAGGAGGAGGAGGAAACAAAGTGCAGATGGGGCCCTTGTAGCAGCTCCTCCTTCAAGGGGCAAAGAACGTCTCGGTGCCAAGAGCACTGGACAACTAGTGTTCCTCCTTCCTTGCCCCCTGCCCATCTGGTGGGGAGTTCCCTTCTTCTCCTGCAGCCTGCCCAGAGGCAAGGAGACAACCCCACTCTCCCCAGCCCCCCCCATTTCCTGCCTCAAGATCCGTTCCCCCCCCCCCCCGCCCAAGCTGGTCTCTCCTGCCGTTTGGAGTGACGGACAAGGAGAGGAAGGGGTTGCAGGGAGGATTAGATTAGCTTAACAAGAGTTGGAAGGGACCTTGTAGGTCATCTAGTCCAACCCCCACTTCCCCATGCCCAAGCAGAAGACTCTACACCATTGATGGTAAACCTTTTCAGCACCGAGTGCCCAAACCAGAACATGCTTGCCCCAGCCAGCTGGTCTTTGGATTTCTGGCACATACATGTACACCAGCCAGCTGGTCTTTGCGCAAACTGGAGAACTGAAAACCCACAGACCAGCTGGCTGGCGAGTGCACGCCTGTTTTTTGGTCATTTTTCAGACAGTTTTAGCCTGAAAAATGGCTCAAAAACAGCCGAAAAATGGCCTGAAACCATTAAAGTCTCTATATATAAAAACCCAAAATATACACATAGACTGGAGAGAAACCAGGCTTAATAGCAGTGACTGTGAGGGGGATCTTGGAGTCTTAGTGGACAACCAGCTAAATAGGAGCCAGGCGTGTGCAGCAGCAGCCAAAAAAGCCAACGCAATCCTCAGTTGCATTAACAGAGGAATACAATCAAGATCAAGGGAGGTACTAATACCAGTTTACAAAGCCTTAGTAAGGGCACACCTAGAATCCTGCATCTAGTTTTGGTCACCACAGTATGAAAAAGATGTGGAGACTCTAGAAAGAGTGCAGAGAACAGCAAGAAAGAGGATTAGGGGACTGGAGGCTAAAACATATGAAGAACAGTTGCAGGAACTGGGAATGTCTAGTTTGATGAAAAGGAGGACCAGGGGAGACAGGATAGCAGTCTTCCAATATCTCAGGGGCTGCCCCAAAGAAGAGGGAGTCAAATTATTCTCCAGAGGGCAGGACAAAAAGCAATGGGTGGAAACTAATCAAGGAGAGAAGCAACCTAGAACTAAGAAATTTCCCGACAGTGAGAACCATCAAATGATGGAACAGAAGTTGCCTTCAGAAGTTGTGGGAGCTTCATCACTGGAGGCTTTCAAGAAGAGATTGGACTGCCGTCTGTCAGAAATGGTGTAAGGTCTCCTGCTTGGGTGGGTGGGGGGTTGGACTAGATGACCTCTAAGGTCCCTTCCAACTGTTATTCTATATTCAATGGAACCGAAGTTGCCTTCGGAGGTTGTGGGAGCTTCATCACTGGAGGCTTTCAAGAAGAGACTGGACTGCCATCTGTCAGAAACCCCGCTTGGGAAGGAGTTGGACTAGATGACCTCCAAGGTCCCTTCCAACTCTGTTTATCTGCAGAGACAGAGACAGATAAACAGAGAATGTAAATTGAAGGTAGTCTTCACCTTGTAGTAAGACCCGGGCTTGGGAGCAGGCGCCCCTGCCTCGGGGGCTGCGGCGCCTTTCCAGCGAGCGGGGAGCAGCTGCGATGCGAGGCTGCGTTCCCAGCGCTGGGGGCGAGGGAGGCCGGGCTGGGTGTGTGGGAACCAGACAGCCCGGGCCCAGAGCATGTGGGGGGGGGCTTCCTCCAGCGCCCCCTGGGAGGGTCCGGCCCCCTCTCCCCCCCTCCCCGCGGACGCCACTCCTCCGGCCCGACTCGGATTTTTGCGCTGCCGGAGCGAAGCCAGGAAAGAGCCCTGAAAGGAGGGGGAAGCCCCGCCAGTCGCTGCCTCTGCCTCCCGCGTGGGAGTGGGTCTTGGCTCCTTTGGCCCGGCGTCTTCCGTGCCCGCCCCCAGCCGCCGCCACCCTGGAAGCTGCGTTCACACAACGTAGAAATTCAGGGTTGATCCGTGCGGACCCAACTAGGGGAAAAACATCAGGGATAAGCGGGAGTGAGGTTGGAGGAGGAGGAAGACAGTTGCATCCTCAGAGGTCCCTGGCCTTGCTAGGGAACGTCATCAATGTTAGAAGGGAGTGAAGTTTGAGGAGGAGGAGGACTGTGGGGTCCTTGGTGTTCTCTGAGCTTGGTGGCTTTCTTGCAGACGTTTCAGGACCCAACTAGGGAACGTCATCAATGTTAGAAGGGAGGGGGGAGGAGGAAGAGGAAGAGGAGGGAGCGGTGAGGAGGACTGTGGGGTCCTTGGTGCTCTCTGGGCTTGGTAGTTTTCTTGTAGACCTTTCAGGACCCAACTACGGAAAAACATCAGGGATAGAAGGGAGTGAGGGAGGAGGAGGAGGAAAACAGTCCCTGGGCTTGATGGTTTTCTTGCATCCATCAGGATGTTCCAACTATGGAACATCCTCAGTGCTAGAAAGGAGTGGGGTTTGTGGAGAAGAGGAGGAGGAGGACTATGGGGTCCTTGGCACTCTTTGAGATTGATGGTTTTCTTGCAGACATTTCATGACCCAATTAGGGAACATCATTGGTATAGAAGGTAGTGGGCTTGCAGGGAGGAGGAGGAAGAGGAGGAGGAAGAAGAAGACAGTTGCATCCTCAGCAGTCCCTGGGCTTGGTGGTTTTCTTGCAGAAGTTTCAAGACCCAACTATGGAACATCAGTGATAGAAGGGAGTGAGGTTGGAGGAGGAGGAGGAGGAGGAGGAGGACAACTGTGGGGTCCTTGGTGCTCTCTGAGATTGATGGTTTCCTTGCAGACGTTTTATGACCCAACCAGGGAACACCATCAGTGCTAGAAGGGAGTGGGGTTTGCAGAGAGGAGGAGGAAGAGGAAGAGGAAAAAGAGGAGGAGGAGGACTGTGGGGTCCTTGGCGTTCTCTGAGATTGGTGGTTTCCTTGCAGATGTTTTATGACCCAACTAGGGAACATCATCAATACTAGAGAAGGAAGGAACTCCCTCCCCAACTAGCACTACCACTGATGATATTCCCCAGTTGGGTCATGAGACGTCTGCCAGAAATCCAGATAGAAGGTGGGAAAAATACATAAATAAAGACATTAAATTAACTGCCCACCGCCAGGAAAGTAAGATAAAAGTCTCCTTTAATTGTATAGATGTTTTAAAAGATGGCCAGGATAAAGAAATGATTTGCCATTGTTAACTTTCAGGATATTTCCCCAACTGTTCAGCCTAAAGCTTTCCTTGTGGTGCCCCATCCGAGGAACAAAACCAGTTTCCACCCGCTTTGCTTTTCCACTTCAGGAAAGACATGCCGGCTGGGGAATTCTGGGAGTTGAAGTCCACACGCCTGGAAGCGCTGGCGAGGTTGAAGAAACGAATGGCAGATATAGCATCTTTAAACACACTTCAGCTGGTGTTTAGTCTAGTCTGGGCGAACGTATGAAATTCCCATTACTGCCTCCTTAATTAAAGCAAGAGATCGGAGAACACAAAACATTCACAATCACACCGAGTAGGCTAACGGGATAAGGTGGTCTTTGTTTTATTATTGAGTGGGTGGCTGGGGAATTCTGGGAGTTGAAGTCCACGCAGCTTAAAGTTGCTGGGAAATCTTGCTCTAGTTCTCCAAACTTGGCAACTTTGAATGCTTTAGCAAACAGGAGGATGAAATGGGGAACTTCCAGCTTCCTGCTGATTGTGATTCACACACCGCACCCTTGGCCACATTGCTCTGCCTTTTAAGATATCTAGCCAGCTTAAGGCTGGCATTCTTCAACAGACCAATGGTTGCAACTTCAACTGCGAACGACAATTGGCAACCGGGTTGCCAACTGACCAGATTTGCTGTGTTTAATTCGATCTGCAGAAGAAGGGAAATTTGATATTATTTGGAAGCCTCAGCCCTGGCAGGCGGGCAAACCCTTGCTCCTTAAAGAGCCAGAAGCACAGAACGCTCGGTACAGGTAGTCCTCGATTTACAACGGTTCATTTAGTGACCGTTCAATGTGACAGCGACACCGAGAAAGGGGATGTATGACTTTTGCACACGTACAACTATGGCAGCATCCCCAGGAGAAGGTCCTGGAAGGAGATGTTTACTTTGACTGCAGAGTGTGCTAGAAAAAAAATAAGTCCTTGACTTACGACTGTTCGTTTAGTGACCGTTAAAAGTGACAACGGTGCTGAGAAAGGGGGTGTATGACTTTTGCACACTTACAACTATGGCAGCATCCCCAGGAGAAGATCCAGGAAGGAGATGTTTACTTTAACTGCAGAGTGTGCTAGAAAAAAATAAGTCCTCGACTTACGACTGTTTGTTTAGTGACTGTTCGAAGTTACGACAGCACTGAAAAAAGTGACTTCGGGTTGTTTTTCCCTCCTGCAACCATGGCAGCATCCCCTGGCCACATGCTGAAAGTTCAGAGGCTTGGCAACTGTTTCATATTTATGACCGTTGCAGTGTCTCGGGGTTACGTGATGATGAGCAGAGAGGTGGTAAAACGAGGCCAAGCTCACTTAACAACCGTCTCTTTTAGCGACAGAAATTTTGGTTGTGGTCGTAAGTCAAGGACTACTTGTCATTGTACAAGAGAGAAGACACTTACATGTACCCTATCTGTCTCCAGCCAGATCAATAAGAGAAGGCACCGCATTTTAAAAGGCAAAGAAAAAAAAATTCTATTTGAAAGCACCATCTTGGGAAAAAATAAAAGACTGGCTGGAAGAGATCACTGCACTTCAAATAGAACAAAACCAGAATTATTTCCATTAGGAATAATAAAGGGGAACTATGAGAAAAGTATCAAATCCCTAATTCTACACAGAATTACGGCAGCGAGAATCTCATTTGCACAGAATTGGAAAAATAAACACATACCAACGGAGGAAAATGTAATAAAAATATATATTGGAATGTGTTGAAATAGACAGGCTGACGAAAGAGCTAAAAGATAAAAGAGGAATTACTTCGTATGGGGCAAGGTATAATTGGCTAGAGGAAAGAGGGGAAAGAAATAGGAAAGCAATAAAGAGAAGACGAAAGATCAAGAATCTATAAAACAAATACAAAACTGGAGAAGGAATAAGAGGTGGAATTACAAAATAGACTGTAGACAAAAATAGTAGGAAATAAGAGACATAAGATGACTTAAATGTATATAAAGGTTGTTATATATGGAACTGATAGAAAAGATATATGAAACAAAATACGTGTGTGTGTGTATAAGAATTACATGTACAAAGGAAACACAAGGGATGTGTAAAATAAGTATAAAGTGTTGCAAATATGTTGTGTTTGAATAAACAAAATAAAAAAAAGAAAGAAAGCACCATCTTATTTTAAAGATTTTTTTTAAAAAGAGAGAAACTTAGATTTAAAGCCGCTTTCTTTTTGAATAAATGGACAGGGAAGATTTTTTAAAAAGCAAATTAATTTTCAGGCCTTACAACCGTCTCAGACAAGAAGATTTTGGCGGGTGGGAAACGGGTGCAAAGGAGAAGAATTTGGCTGGTTTTCCAAAATTAAAAAAATGAATGATAATTCTTGATGATTCTCTGCTTCTGGCCCTTTAAAAGAGCGAAGTCAAATAGAGATAGTCCTCGGCTTACGACTATAATTGAGCCCCAAATTTCTGCCACTAAGGGAGATGGTTGTGAAACTTTGCCCCGTTTTACGACTTTTCTCGTTGTTAAGTGAATCACTGCGGTTGAAGTGAATAACACAGCGATTATGTAAATCTGCTTTCTCCGTCGACTCGGCTGGTCAGGAGGTCGCAAAAGGGATCACGTGACTCCCCCCCACCCAGGACACCGCAACCGTCGTAAATATGAATCAGCTGGCAAGCGTTCGAATTTTGAACAGCTGATCATGGGGATGTGGCAAAGGTCGTAACTGTGAAAAGCGGTCATAAGTCAGGTTTTTTAGTGCTGCCGTAACTGATGACATACGTTATTTCAGCTTTAGTCCTCAAGTTACAACTGTTTGAAGTCAGAACAGAAGCGAAAAAAGCAACTAAATACCAGTCCTCACACTTACGACCATATTCAGTATCCCCCCCCACAGTCACATGATCAAATTTTGAGCCCTTGGCAATTGGCATGCATTTACAACAGTTGCAACATCCCGTCACTGTATGATCCCCACGTGTGGCTTCCCAGCCGGTTCTTGACAAACAACGTCAGGTTCACTTAATGACTGCATGATTCACTTAACAACCACAGTGATACATTTAACAGCTGTGGCCAAAAATGTGATGCAACTACCTGAAAAGCTGCCTTGCTCAGCGATGGAAATTTGAAGATTCGCTTAATGACCACGTAATTCACTTAACAGCTGCAGTGATTTCGCTTCGCCGCAGGTTGTAAAATCGAGCAGGACTCGACCTTTCTGGCCACTGTTGTTAAGGGGGTCACCGCAGTGGATAAGTTAGTAACCCTCACTGAACGACCATCTTGCTTAGCGGCGGAAATCCCGGACCCAATTTCAGTCGTAAGTCGAGAACCGAAAGCAGGGGAAATTTTGATTCCTGCTCCCATCGAGGCCAATGGGCAAAGCCTTCCTTGGCTTTAATGCTGTAGCGCCGCAAAGTAACGCATGAGAAAAAGCATCGCTCCAAAAGTGGCCAAGCGTTTCAGGCTCCTCCAACCCCAATCTCTGGGGAGGACTGTCACCCCCGTTCCCATGATCTCATTCCTCCCAAAAGAGCCAGCCCCAAAATAAACACAGGCCACAAAATAGATAAAATTGCCTCTGACCCTACGCAGAATGCCCCTTCTCCACAACCCTGGGATTAAAAAAAAATCAAAAATTCCATTTATTTATTTTTTCCTGGCTGGCATTTAATGATTGCTGGCAGCTTTTTCCTTGGGAATTTTTTTTTTGTTTTGTTTTGCTGAAGGCTGGCATATAAAAGGTTTAAATGCCCCCTCCCTGCCCACCCGCCCCTCGTTATCCACCTTGCAAGAGGCTGGCCAGGTTGCAATGCTGGGTTTAAAGCTGGAATCCAGGATTCGGCCGTGGGGGGCTTTGTCCCTCTGCGTTTCTGCCAAGGTCCACGGAGTCCCCTGGGGGGGGGGGGAAGACTTCACTCTCACCCAGCCCCCCCCCCCTGTTTGTTCTGCCAGAATTCAGACGGGCATCCAGCTCCTACCTCCAGGGCCTTGATGGGGGCAGACAGAGGGCCCCCTAGTCCCTCCCCATCACTCGAAAAGGAACATACTCGAAGTCCTGTAGAGGCAATGGGGCAGCCCCAGCTGATAATTGCTGCCCCCCTGCAGGGAAAAGGGACTCCCCGGCCAGATTTCCTGCTCCCCTGGCAGCTGCACGAAGGACGGGGGCTGGATGGCAGCGGCAGGATTGGCAGCGGCGGGCGAGGAGGTCAGAAGGTGTTCCAAAGGGGGCTCGTTGCCACAGAAATTCAGGGCTTGCAGGCGGCACTGGTAGCCCCCACTCCGAGACTCCGGGTTGGAGTAGCCGAAGACGGGCAGGACCGAAGCTTTGGCGTAACCTTCGTGGCCGGGCAGGACCGAAGCTTTGGCGTAACCTTCGTGGCCGTCGATGGTGGGCGATGGATGTGGCCGGTGGCCGGGCTGGGCTGCTTTGCCGTTCCCCAAAAGAGCCGGGAAGTGGGGTGCCAGCTGGCCAAACGCTTGGGGCGCCCCCTTGCCTTCCTGCCCAGGCTTCCCCTGGGAAGAGCGGGGGCCATTCCGCAGGCTTCCATTGATCTCCGGGCTGGGTCGGGAGGGCAGCCTCTCCGCCAGGGGGACCAGTGGGGTAATCTCGAGGTCATCCAGAAGGGCCCCTTTCATCTGGTAATTACTTCCCGGGGAGCAGAATCCCGATGGTTGGCTGTAGAGGCCAGCTTTGGGGCCCAGATGGAAACACGCCGTCTTGGAGGGGTTGAGCTTGGCACAAGGCTGGCCCCGAGGGCTGAGGGGCTCCGGGCAAGGCAGGGCTGGATCCTCACCCTCTTGCCCACCCGTAAATAGATTCAGGGGCAAGACCCCCTCAGGCCTTGGCACTGCCCGGATGGAACTTTGGCCCTGCCCGGTGGCATCTGCTCTTGGTGTGCCGCCTTCCATCTTGATCGCCTTCCCGGGCAGCCCCACGCCAGTCGGCTGGCCCCTGCCACTCCGGGGACCCTTCTTGGCCCCTGGGCCGCCCCCCGCAGCCCTGGAGGGACGCCTCTTGCGGGTGAAACGCTGCCGTCGCCGTAGGAAGGAGCCGTTTTGGAACATGTCGTGGCACTCGGGGTCCAGCATCCAAAAACTCCCCTTGCCCGGTTTCTGGTCGTCCTGGGGCACTTTGACGAAGCAGTCGTTGAGCGAGAGGTTGTGGCGGATGGAATTCTGCCAGCCTTGCTTATTGTCTCTGTAATAGGCGAAGCGGGAGGTGATGAAGCGGTAGATGCCACTCAAGGTGAGCCGCTGCTCCGGGCTGCCCTGGAGGGCCATGGCGATCAGGGCGATGTAGCTGTAGGGGGGCTTGGCGCCCACGCAGGATTCCAAGCCGTAGGCTGGGGCTCCCGCGCCGCCCGCTTCGCCCACGCGGGACAGGGCCGGCCGCCGAGGGCCCGCGAAGTTCAGCTGCATCGTCCTGTCGCTGCCCGGACGGTCCCTTCGGCGGGTTTAAATCGCGCTGCGGTCCAGCCTCTGGGCTGAGCCGGGGGAAGGCGCTGGACGGCCCCACCTCCGCCCGCGGGTGGGTAAAGCCCCGGCAGACGCGGGGCCGGGCTTCAGAGCCCACGGGGCTGGACGGGCGGCTGGAGAAGGGTCATCTTGGGAGCGAGACTCTCCCCCTCCGGAGCCCTTCCCAGGCGGAGGGAGAAAAAACTGGAGGATGGGGGGGGGGAACCCACGCAGGACGCTGGACGCTGGTTTCCCAAATCCAGCGAGGTTGTAGAAACACGTCAATGGACAAACAGACAGACAGAAAGAAAGAAAGAAGAAAAGAAAGAAAAGAAAGAAAGAAAGAAAGAAAGAAAGAAAGAAAGAAAGAAAGAAAGAAAGAAAGAAAGAAAGAAAGAAAGAAAGAAAGAAAGAAAGAAAGACACAGAGATACACCAGTCCACAATCGGATCTGGACGCAGGCGTTTGGGGCTAGTAGTTCCCCAGATCCAGCAAGGTTTTGGAAACTCGCGCGAGCCCACACAGATACCCAAACCAACCAACCGACCGACCAACTCCGAGTTGAGCAAGAAGAGTAAATGGAAGGGTTACAAGCCAGTTGCTAGTGTCCGAAAATCAAGCGAGGTGTTTAAAAAACGCACTCGCCTGCAGGGACACCCGTGGGTGCTTTATCACTGGAAGCTTTCAAGAAGAGGCTGGAGAGCCATCTGTCAGAAATAATATAAGGTCTCCTGCTTGGGTGGGGGAAGGGGGGTTGGACTAGATGACCTACAAGGTCCCTTCCAACTCCGTTATTCTCTTCCCTTCGCTTCTCTTCCCTATTCTACTCTTCTCTTATTCCTATTCCTATTCTATTCTATTATCTATTCTACTCTATTCTTCCATTCTTATTTCTATTCTATTCTTTCATTTTTATTTCTATTCTATTCTTTCATTCTTATTTCCATTCCATTCCATTATCTATTCTATTCTATTCTTTCATTCTTATTTTTATTCTATTCTTTCGTTATTATTTCTATTCTATTCTATTATCTATTCTATTCTACTCTACTCGGTTCTCTATTCTATTCTATTTTATTCCATTCTATTCTATTTTCTATCTATATAATAGCAACCCATCTTAGCAGCTCCCAGATCAAAAGCAAAATGATAAAAAGCATGATAAAACTATAAGACAGCCATAAATATATTAAAAGCAATACATATATTAAAAATAATTTAAAAGGCGGCCTCTGTAACAGGCCCTTTCCTGCATATGGACCTGAATTGTTCTTTGCCAACAAGGCAAGAAAAGAAAAAAACCTCAAACCCTCAAGAAGTTGAAATCATCAGAAAGAAGAAGGAAAAGATCCTGGAGAAAAATAATCACGGCTTCCCTCTACTGGAAGATGCCATAAATAAGCTTAAGCCCAAAATTTAGATGGCTAGCTTGCTTCTATCATCCATCTTGTTAGATCGGGTAATGGATAGGCACACAAAGGCTTAACGTTAACAACAGCTCTTTATTAAAGTACAAGAAGTGAGAACAATCCAGCGAAGGTTTAGTCCAGGGGTGTCCAAACTTGGGAACTTTAAGACTTGTGGACTTCAACTCCCAGAATTCCCCAGCCAGCTGGCTGGGGAATTCTGGGAGTTGAAGTCCACAAGTCTTAAAGTTCCCAAGTTTGGACACCCCTGGTTTAGTTGACGGCAGCCCTTTTATAGGGAGCTCTCATACCCTTCGACCAATAGGATTAGACCTCTGTTCCCGCCGGAACGGAGGACCCTGGTGGAAACCACTGGTGTTAGAACAAGTATCTAACAGATCTGTCTGCCTGTCTATCTGTCTATTACGTCCTCTATTTCAAAGTATCATGATCTATATCATATATCATTTATCTTTTATCTATCAATCAATCAATCAATTTACTATCAGTCTATCATCTGTCTCATTTATCTATATCTATCTTATCTATCTCTCATCTATTTATCTCTCATCTATCTAGCTCTCATTATCTATCATCTCTCTCATCTCTCACCTCTCTCATCTATCTCCTCCTCTCTATCATCTATCATCTATCTATCTATCTATCTATCTATCTATCTATCTATCTATCTATCTATCTATCATCTATCATCATCTATCTATCCTCTCATCTATCTCCTCTCATCTATCATCCACCTCTCATATCTCATATCTCAATCTATATATAAAGATATATATTTATACTGTACTTTATCTATCTCGCTCATCTCTATCTATATTTATCTCTATATCTCCCTATATCTCTCTACCTATCTACCTACTATCCATCTATCATCTCTCATCTAGCTATATTTCTATTTTTCTTTCTTTCTTTCTTTCTTTCTTTCTTTCTTTCTTTCTTTCTTTCTTTCTTTCTATCATCTATCTATCATCTATCTATCTATCTATACAATACAATACAATACAATACAATACAATAGCAGAGTTGGAAGGGACCTTGGAGGTCTTCTAGTCCAACCCCCTGCCTAGGCAGGAAACCCTATACCGTTCCAGACAAATGGCTATCCAACATCTTCTTAAAGACTTCCAATGTTGGGGCACTCACAACTTCTGGAGGCAACTTCTGTTCCATTGATTAATTGTTCTAACTATCTATCATCATCTAATCTATCATCTATCAAAATCATGTGAAGTATTAGTATAAGTTTATAAAGCCTTAGTAAGGCCACACCTGGAATCCTGCGTCCAGTTTTGGCCACCACATTACAAAAAAGATGTTGAGAGACTTTGGAAAAAGTTCAGAGAAGAGCAACTAAGATGATCAAAGGCCTGGAGACTAAACCATATGAAGAAGGGCTGCAGGATTTAGGTTTGGCTAGTTTAATGAAAAGCAGGAGTAGGGGTGACATGATATTCTAATATTTGAGGGGCTGCCACAAAGAAGGGGGGGGGATCAAACTATTCTCCAAAGCACCCGAGGGCAGGAAGAGAAGCAACTGATGGAAACTAATCAAGGAGAGAAGCAACCCAGAACTAAGTAGAAACTTCCTGACAACTAGAATAATTAATGAGTGGAATATCTTGCCACCAGAGGTTTTGGGTGCTTCATCACTGGGGTTTTTCAAGACGAAACAAGACAGCCACTTGTCTGAAATGGCATTAGGTCTCCTGCTCAAGCGGGGGGGGGGGGGGGGGGCGGTTGGACTAGATGACCTCCAAGATCCTTTCCAGCTTCTCTTCTTGTCTATTGTCTGTCTGTCTCTATCCTATCTAAGCATATCGTATCTGTCATCTAATCATTTAGATAATACATACTTATAATAAATAAATAAATAAAACCGTAGCAAACGGTGGCTTTACTTAATGACTGCAGCATTCATTTTACGAATGCCACGTTCGCTTAATGACCACTCCATGTCATAAAATCTGGTTCATGACTGTCACAACATATGACCCTAAATAAGCAGGCTCCCTTATGGTTGTTATGTTGTGGGTGACCTGTAATATCTCAAGTTTTCAATTCTGGCAAAAAAGAAACAAAACACATAAAAAGTCTGCAAATCCTCATTTTATTTTTGTTTTTATTCATTCCATGTCTGCGGCCACCCAGTTCAACCGAGTGATTCTGCGCAGCTCAGGTTAAGTTTGATTGTACTGCTCTGCATCTTAAAAACTGCACCTGCTTCTCTCACAGTTCAGAACTCACACACAAACACACCCTGCAAAGACCCACAAGGGAGACTCCTAGTGCAACTTCAGAGTTAAGAATAATAATAATAATAATAGCACATATAAAATATAACTGCTGTGAAGAATATCAGAAGCTGTTTCTTTCTATACGGGGAGTCCTTAAGACCACCACTGAGGCCAAATTTCCGTTGCTAAGTGAGACAATTGAGTTTTGTCCCAGTTGTTAAGTTGTTAAGGCAGTTGTTCAGTTAGTAACATGGTTGTAAAGTGAACCTGGCTTCCCCACTGACTTTGCTTGTCAGATCACGTGATTCTGGGACTTTGCGACCATCATAACTATGAGTCACTTGCCAAGCATCAGTGACCATGGGGTTGCTATAGCAGTCATAAGTGTGAAAAATGGTCGTAATTTTTGCCATCATAACTTTGGAAGGTCACTAAACAAATTGTTGTTAAGCCGAGGACTAACTGTATTTCTTCTTTAGAACTTTTTTCTACTTTTTTGTTATTGCACTTTTAACTTTTTCTTTTTTTCCCCGTTTTCACAGTGCTATTTTAGTTTATATTCCTTAAAACATTTCATAAATATTATACATATTAAAAAAGAACATCCGGGCTAAACACAGAACCCTTATTCAAACAAATGTTTTCCATTATTTCTCCCCCCCCCGCCCCATTTTCTCTGTTCTGTTCTAGTTTAATTTCATTAAACAATAGTTTAATTCTTATTGTTCTTGAAATATTTAATAAAATATATATGTATTTTAAAAAGGGACATCCAGAATCACAAGAGTTTTTATTCATACAACCTTCTTCTGTTATTTCTTTTTTCCTTCGTTCCTCTATTCTGTTTAGTTTGCATTCATTCTTATTTATTAAAATATTTAATAAAAATTATAGCTATGTATTAAAAAAGTAAATTCCAGAGCTTTTATTCATAAAAGCTTTTTCTGTTATTTCTTTTTCCTTGTTTTCTGTTCTATTTTAGTTTTTATTCATACTTCATTCATACATTCATACATGCTATCTATTTGTCTGTCTATTTATCTGTCTGTCTGTCTAATCTATCTATCTATCTATCTTTAATCTCTTTAATCATTTATCTTTAATCTGTCTATCATCATCTATCCTTAATTTATTCGTCTGTCTGTCTGTCTACCTATCATCGATCTTTAATCTGTCTGTGTCTATGATCTACCTTTAATCTGTCTATCTATTTATCTATCATCAGATCTTTTCTTAATTAATCTGTCTGTCTGTCTGATCTCTATCTCTCTGTATCACATTTTAAGAATGATAAGAATATAAACCAAATAGAACAGAGGAAACAAGGATACACACACACTTTTTTAAATAAAGGAACATCCAGGCTAATTACAGAGACCTTACTCATAAAAGCTTTTTCTATTACTTCTCTTTCTGCTTCCTCTGTTCCATTTTAGTTCACATTGGTTCCCATTATTATTATCATCACATTTTTTAAAAATAAAAATTTGTATGTGTATGTGTATGTGTGCGTGTATCTCATTTATATATACCGTTTTCCCAAAAATAAGACCTTCACAGATAATTTTTTGAGTGCATGTACGATAAAATAAGCCCTCCCTGAAAATATTGCAACGCAGCAGCAGCCATGAAGTGACCACGCTCACTGCCTCCCGCACCTCAAAAATAATAAGGCCTCCCCGAAAATAAGGCTAAGCACTTATTTCGGTGTTCAAAAGAAAATAAGACCCTGTCTTATTTACGGGGAAACACGGTATATAGATTTCAAAAAAGGAACATCCAGGCCAAACACAAAAGAGTCCTCCTTTCTGCAAGATTTCAGCACTGGCCAGCCATGGATTCCTGAGGGAAGGGCCTGAGCCTTGAGGGAGGGGGTCCCTTGGTCAGCGCTCCGCAGAAGCAGCCAAGACTTCATTCCAGATCAGCGGTGACATCCGGAGCGGGTCAAGAGGAGGAGAGCAGCTGCAGGATCTGAACAATCTTCTTGGGGGTCTTCGGAGGGCAGGTATGGGAGCCCTGGAGGTACTGCTGGGCGTGGAGACAGAGATCGCGGGCAAACACGGGCTCCACCTAGAGAGCAAGCGGAAAGAGAGAGGGGGGAGGACACATTCGTTCAAGTGTGCACAGGTGTAGCACATGTATCAGCCCAGGAGCAAGTACAGTCAACAGGGGCTTGTATCAGATTAGCTAAAATTAATAAAATCTTATCGCCGTGATGCTGGAAATGTAATGTTGAGCTAGGAACCTTCTACCATATGTGGTGGGAGTGCTCAAAAGCTCGGGCCTTTTGGCACCAGATAAGAAAGTGGTTGGAAGAGACGTTAAATCAAAGGACAGAGTTGAGTCCAGAACTATTTCTATTAGGGAATTACAAAAGAAAAAACTTAGCAAAGGTGGATTATATTTAATGTTGCATATTTTGACGGCAGCAAGACTGGCCTTTGCACAAAACTTGGGAAAAACGAAGAGATCCCCCCGTAACAAGAAATAATAAGTAAGATACTGACGTACGTAGAAATGGACAGGCTGACTCCAGAGCTCAAAGACGAGGGGGAGACAGAATATCACGAAATCTACTGATGGTTAGAAAGGAGGGAAAAAGGCTGGGACAGAAAAACACAAGAACTGGAAAATAGGGTATTAATATTGTATGATAGGTAGGAATTGGATATGCATATGTGCTGATAGTAATTATGCAATGAAAGGGATTAATACGTAGGTAATTTGACTGACTACACATGCCTATGTAACGGATATAAACTGTTATTGTTGTAAGATCAAAAGATTCTATGGCAGCGATGGCGAACCTTTTTTGGCTCGCGTGCCATAAGTGGGGGGAGCGCAGGGGGGTCGTGTGCGGGCGTGCTGCACCCATAATGCAATGCACGACCCGCCCCCAGTGCGCATGCGCACACCACAGGCGCTCCCCCCATTTTTACATGCTTTTTTCGCCCTCCCCAGGCTCCAAAGGCTTTATAGGCGTCTGGGGAGGGCGAAAACAGCCTCCACTGCCCCCCCCCGGACGCCCTCCGGAGGCTTCCCTGACGCCTTCGGAGCGCTCAAAATGACCCTCTGAGCAAACCGGAAGTCACTTCCGGTTTGCTCGGAGGGTTGTTTTAAGCATTTTGAAGGCTTCAGGAGGCTGCCCTGAAGCCTCCGGAGCAGTCAAAACGACCCTCCGAGCAAATCGCGAGTCCGTTCCCGAACTTCCGGTTTGCCCATAGGGACGTTTTTTTGCACTCCAGAAGCTTCACGGAAGCTCATGAAGCCTCGGGAGGGCCTCGGGGGGGGGGGGGAGGCTCTTTTCCTATAAAGCCTCTGGAGCCTGGGGAGGGCAAAAAATGGCTTTTAAAAAGGGTGAACTCAGCTGGCCAGCGCATGCATGCGCGCTGGCCAGCTGACAGGGCAGCGCCTCGCGTGCCCTGACAAATGGCTCCGCGTGTCACCTGTGGCATGCGTGCCATAGGTTCGCCATCACTGTTCTATGGAAACAACTATGCCAGAAATGTCGCACTATGCCCGTTTTTAATGTTTAACTAATAAAAACCTTTAAAAAACCCCAGTGGCTGGTGGTATTTATCTGCAACTAGCTGATAACTTGGCGCTGCCCGGGTATTTATTTATCCCAACCCTCCTTCCGTGAACGTCGGCGCAATTTCTAATGTTGGATTTCCTCTTTACCAGAGGGAGCCGCCCTGTGGAGTGCTGTGAAGCTGTTACCATGGCAACTCCACAGTGCTGTACAGTAGAAGCCATTTTAAGGCAATACGGTAGAAGCCATTGTAACTTTGAATGGTCACTAAACGAATTGTTGTAAGTCGAGGACTATCTGAGGTCCACAACATATGACCGCAATGGAGCCTACCCCACTACAGTCGTTAGTTGTTACTGTTGCAAATTGGGTCACCCGCGTGACCAACTCAGTTTTACAACCTTTTGTGTGATGGTCGTTAAGTGAATCACCATGGTCTTTAAATGAACCCATTGTTTGCTAGGGGGTGATTTTGATGAAAACTATTAAGGAAATGCTGATTGTTGTAAATCACAGTCATAAATGCGGGTTAGTAGTTGCCAATTGTCCAGAATGTGATCATGTGACTCTAGGGAGGGGGGGGTTGAAAGTCCCTTTTGGGGCGGTCTGTTGTAACTTCAAATGGTTGCTAAGCAACTGGTCACAAATCGAGGATTACCTACATAGAATCCCTTCCATGAAACGCTTAATGGCCCATGAGAATAACTGCAAGACTTTGAGACAGCTGTCTTCCCATTGGCCAGGCGGGCACGAGCAGTAACCAATCACCGCTTGAGAAATATGCTTCCCACAGCCCCTCCTGGGCAGTGAGTTGTGAAGTAGAGAGAGAGGCCTGTTTTTGTGAGCCTCTCTTTCTCTCCAGCTCAGTATCCAGGAGGATTAGACATGTAAAAACGGGTCCATGGATGTTTGTTTCCTCAGCACAACTCATTGGATGGAGTTACCTGAACCCTGAGTGTGAAGGGTCTGGGGAGTAACTGGTGACTCCACTGACCCTCATTGGTGTTTCTGCAATTCACAAACCCTCCATTAACCTGGTTTAAGTCAGGAAAGACGGTGGCTCAATAAGACCCTTCGGGGTCGCCAAAATATTCACCTGGGCGGTGATGAACTTGTGGAGATTCTGGTTGGGGACAGGTGGAAATTCTTCTCCAAAGCAGAGGTGGATCTGGAACTGCGGTAGCGGCTTTCCGTGTCTGAGAAAGCTTCGTAACTCTGAGAGAAACACAAGAGGTTTTTAAGGATTTCCTTGATCAAAAAACTGAACATTTTATTATATCGAGGTCAAAAATATGGACCTTTTTTTGAGAGAGAGAAACGGAAAGAAATGAAATTTTCATTCTGGGATTTGATGGTTAGAATTATATGAGAGTAAACGGTAATATGGCCTGAATAGTGTGTTTGGCCTAGAGGTGGAGCTCTCACCTCACAATCAGAAGGCTGTGAGTTCGATCCTAGGTGGAGGCAGATATTTCTCCCTCTGGGCATGTTGAGATTTTATCTACTGAATATAACACCACAGTGGTGACAGGAAGGGCATCCGGCCAGTAAACCCTCAGCTCCAGTAAACCCTCAGCTCCACCCCGCAAGGGATTATGGTGTCAGGGTTCCAAATAGCATCCAAAAGTAAATCAGAGGCCGAGGCAAAGGATTCCTCAAAAGTTCCAATTTATGAAGAGAGCCATGTTGGCACATCTGGGAAAACTCGAATCTGAAAGCTTCCCGGTTTCCCCCACCCAGTTGAAAGTTCAAAATCTTGCCCCCACACCCACAAGTCCATCCCACGGTCCATTCTCCCATTGCCACGCGGGCAGCTTCCACCCATCCAGTCAGGTGCAGAGGTGCAGAGACTAAGGATGATGACCTTGGCTTCCTAGAAAGAATGTTGTTATGGCTACATATCATCTAACTCTGTACAATCCCCCCTCCCGTTTTCCCACCATAGAAAATGCATAGCAGAAGAATAGAAAGTGTGGCAGGCCTGAGACCCCAAAGAAAAGATGGCTGCAAGACTGACATATGGGGGTCATTAAAAGACGACGGTGACATAAGTAATAACGACTAATATAGGACTCTTCAAGACCCAAATGGTTTGGGACCCCAATTTCCATAACTCCCCCTCTCATGCTAGTGTTGCCATGAGCACCGCAGGTGCGGTGGCATTACCATGTGCGTGAGGGCACAACTGTTGCCACGAGCGCCACGCAAGCACGCTAGCATCCTACCAGTAGCGTCATGCCACATGCACGCAGGCGCCACCCCGAGTGCATTTGCAGCCCCGTTCATGCGCGCACATGCACATATAAAGGCCCCGCCCCCTTCCTTTGGCCCTCCAATCCCGAAAGGTTAGGGAACCGTGTTCTAACTTTCCCCAGCGAAACCCGAAGTGAGCGCTCACCCTGGAGGAATTGTTGCGTGTCCAACAGCCGGTAGGTTTTCTCCCTCTCCAGCTTGTTGGGCTGGTCCTTGTGGGGCGCCAGCGGCCCCTTCCAGTAAACTCGACTTTGGCACTGGCGCTTCATGAAGACTCCTTCTGGGGCTACCCAAAGGAGCACCCCACGATTCAAATGGGGGAGCAACCTCTTCAGGACCCAGATGACTTTGGGCGACCAACTCCTGTAGCCCAGGATATCCGGAGGAGGGAACTGGATTTCTTCCAGGCCGCTGGGACCGTAAAGGTCATCGTTCTCCGCCATCTCCGGCTGGTAGGTGATCCGGCAGCCTTCTGCTGCGCTTGTGGTCATCTCTTTCACGAGGACGTCGCAATAGTAGAGGCGGACGCGGAGGCAGCAATCTGGAACGGGTTAAGAGGCCAGAAATGGACACCATGACGTAGTTATGGAGTCTGTAAAGCCATATGACTTTTTTTGGCTTCAAAGTAGAGTCACAGAATTCTGCGGCTGGAAGGGACCTTGGAGGTCTTCTAGTCCAACCCTCTGCTCAAGGCAGGGGCCTCAAACCATCCCAGTCAAATGGTTGTCCAGTCTGGTTTTTGAAAACCTCCAGGGATGGATCACCCACAACTCTTGGGAGGTAAGGCCTTCTGCTGATTACAGGTAGTCCTCGGCTTATGACAACTGAACCCCAAATTTCTGTTGCTAAGCGAGACAGCTGTTTAGTAAGTTTTGCCCCATTTCTTACCACAATTCTTAAGCAAATCCCTGCCGTTGTTAAGCTAGTAACATGGTTAAGTGAATATGGCCACTACATGACCCCAGGACACTGCAACCGTCATAAATATGAATCATTGGTCAAGTATCTGAATTTTGATCATGTGACCATGGGCATGCTGAACACTTAATGACCATTGCAACATCCCCATGGTCACATGATCAAAATTGGGACGCTTGGCAACTGACTCATATTTATGACGGTTCCAGTATGAAAACTGGTTATAAGTTACTTTTTCCAGTGCTGTTGTAATTTTGAACAGACACTAAATGAATGGTTTGTAAGTTGAGGCCTGTATTTTACATACATGATGATCTAAGTTTTTAATTCATCCTGGAGAAGGTCAGTCTTTGCGGCCACGAATGGTGGACACTGACCTAAAGGCATTCAATCAATCAATCAATCAATCAATCAATCAATCAGGGTGTTCTGACTGAGGCTTCCCAAGAAACCTCCTTTTATTAACTGACTGTGAATTCTGCTCATTCCCATCCAGCAAAGTCTTTCAAGGGAGGATTTACAATCACAGACCTTCTCTGGCTTGGAGAGTTGCCAGGACGATCTCTGCAGAATTTGGCAAGGAGTCTCGGAGAGTCATGAACCAATGAAGTGAACTAATAGTCTCCTGCAAACTCCACTCCCCTTTCGCTCCTCTTTTATTTCCTCTGGGAGGGGCCATTCATCGTCCACCTGTGGCCTTACTCTCAAGTCGACTCCTGTTCTTTAGCTGTTCCCTGCTCCTGGCAGCCCTGCGCATGCGCACACTGGGAACAGGCTCCAGCTGTTCTTCTGCCCCACTGATGTCTGACTCCGAAGGCAGCTGATAACTGTCGGACGGCCCTGGCCCCCTCTCTGCCTCCGACGCAGAGCCCTCGTCAGAGCCTTCCCCAGACTCCAGGACTGGCCCATCTTCCTCCCCAACCTCCTCACTGTCTGAATCGGCTGCCAGCTCCGCCTGACCGCTGGCGGGCCACAACAAAGAGCTTTTTATCCTTGCATTTAGCTAATATTTTGATAAACTGCTTCAACTTGCAACCTCCTTTCTCCAAATGAAGAAGGAAATAAATAGTTCCTTCGAATCAGTTGCAATTCCTCTTTTCTTTTTCTTTTTGGTGTTTCTGTGTGTTTGTTTTGTTTTTGTTTGGCCAATGAATATGGAACAACTTTGTGCCCACCTCCTCCTGGCACACTTCCCCATTGCATCTCTCTCTCTGCTCCTAACCCATCCTAAAGTCAACCAGCCCCAACCCAGCTTAGCTTTTACAAGCTTCAGCCCTGGTCAGCGAAATGCTGAACAGGATGCGGTGAGGAAATTCTCGAAATCAAAGCCTCTATTACCTGAATTGGTTCTTTTGCTGGGGGCAAACTGTGAACTGGGACTAAACAAAGCCCGGTTTGGAAGCTGGTAGATCTGTGATGGAGCCCGTGTGTGGAAAAAACCTTTAACCTGGCACCCTGTGGAGCGGAGCACAACAAACGTCAAGGGTTGCTTGAATGATGTACTTATTGCATTGATCCACGTGGCTGAATCCATTCTGATGGGTTCGTAGAAAATGCTGAACTAATTTCAGGAACAGACTTTCCTGCCGGCTTCCCCAGAAAGTCAATGGGGAAGACAGTGGGAGACTTTTTGTTAGGATACAAGCTTCGTTTGGCCAGATCGGCACAGGAGTTTCCTTCTGCCTCCTCCTTTCTAAGTAACGCTTTTCGCTCCATCTGCTTAACGACCTGGGAGAGCCAGGATTGTCGTCATTGAGCAAAGTAGTCACGAGGGGAATCTGATTTAACAACCGCTTCACTTAACAACTGAGATTCTGGTCCCAATAAGTCGAGGACTACCTATACTGTAAATCTCTAGAAAACAATTGTGATCCTGGAATACCTACTTTGTTGGTGCATTATTGTTTTTGTTGTTGTTTCACTCCATTATAGCATAAATCCACCCCAGATCAAATCTCACTAACCATACAATGCTGTTACATTTATTTATTTATTTTATTTATTTGAATCCCTCCTTTATCAAAAGAGCTATGGTGGCACATTTGTTAAAGTGCTGTATCACAGGCCAATTCTGCCAACTGCCAGCAGTTCGATCCTTACTGGCTAAAGGGCTATTGCTATTTTTTTTACAAATAACTCAAGGCAATTGCACCTATCGTATCCTGCCCCCAAAACAGCTCTGCATAATTTTTCAATCAGAGACGAAGAGAAGAATTCGCTTTTGCCTTACCCTGGAGGTGTTCACTGCTCATCCTCTGGGGGAGAGGAGCCCCCCCTGCGTCACCATGCCCTTTTCCCATCAGGCTCTGAAGATGGTTTGGCCTGGAGAGAAAGGAAATAAAAGTGGTTGAAATTGGGAAGAAGGCACCTAAATGCGCAGTCTGGAATCTTTTGTTGGGGGTCAAGCTATTCGAAAGCCAGACAAGGAATAATGGATGGAAACCTATCAAGAAAAGATTCAACTCAGCTCTGATCACACTAAAAAAGAGGTTGAGACTCTAGAAAGAGTGCAGAGAAGAGCAACCAGGATGATGAGGGGACTGAAGGCTAAAACCTACGATGGACGGTTGCAGGAACTGGGCCTGGCTGGTCTAGGGAAGAGAAGGACCAGGGGAGACAGGAGAGCACCTTCCAATATTGGAGGGGCTGCCCCAGAGAGGAGGAAGGGGGTCGAGCTATTTCCCAAAGCACCCGAAGGCCAGAGAAGGAAGAATGGATGGGAACTGACCAAGGAGAGATTCGACATGGAAATAAGGAGAAGATGTTGGCGAAGAAGCCTAAGGTCATTTGGGTTCATTTAAGAAAAGAAAAGACAGCCACGTACTCTGAAGTGGGAGAGGTCAGTGATGGTGAACCTTTTCCGCACTGAGTGCAGCACATGCCAGCCAGCTGGGGTTCACATGCACCAGAGCACTGGAGCATGCACATTTCTGTTTTTGGCTGTTTTTCAGGCCATTGGTGGGGGCGTTTCCCGGCGCTCCAGCCCTTCCGAAGACCAGCATGCGGGAAAACAGAAGAGCAGCTGGTGATGGTGCACGTGTCCACACGAGCCATAGGTTTGTCATCACAGGTATAGGTTCTCCTGCTTGAGCAGGGGGCTGGACTAGAAGACTTCCAAGGCCCCTTCCAGCTCTATTCTATTCTGTCCTGTTCCGTTCCACTCCATTTCATTCTATATTCTATATTCTTATTCTCTTCTATCCTATCCTATTCCATTCCATATTCTATTTTATTCCATATTCTATTCTATTCTAAATTCTTATTCTATTCTATTCTATCCTGTCCTATCCTATTCCATTCCATATTCTATTCCATTCCATATTCTATTCTATTAATTCTTATTCTATTCTATTCTATCCTATCCTATGCTTCCATTCCATATTCTATTCTATTCTAAATTCTTATTCTATTCTATCCTATCCCATTCCATATGCTATTCCATTCCATATTCTATTCTATTCCATATTCTATTCTAAATTCTAATTCTATTCTATTTTATCCCATTCCATTCCATATTCTATTCTATTCCATATTCTATTCTATTCTAAATTCTTATTCTATTCTATTCCATTCCATATTCTATTTTATTCCATATTCTATTCTATTCTATTCTATTCTAAATTCTTATTCTATTCTATCCTATCCTATTCCATTCCATTCCATATTCTATTCTATTCCATATTCTATTCTAAATTCTTATTCTATTCTATTCCATTCCATATTCATTTCTATTCCATATTCAATTCCATTCAATTCCATTCCATATTCTATTCCTATTTCCATTCCAATAATCTATTATCTCTTCTTCTCTTCTCTTCTCTTCTCATCCAAACCAGCTGTTTCTAGGACAGCCGTCCTTGAGCCCCTCTTTCCTCCAGCCCGGGTGTCCTTGAGGTCTTATCTCCAGCCGGCACAAAGCAGTTTGGAATTCCCCCTTGACTCCTCCCATACAGCTTCCCTCTCCCCCCCCGCTCCCCCCCCCCACACACAAAGGCCACAGCAGGCTGGCATTGAAGCAAGACGGAAGCAGGAGAGAGGGGGCAGATCTGACAAATTCTTTTTCTGGCTGTTCCCTTGAAAATGGAGACAGTCTGGGAAGATTCTTGCAAACATGCAAGCAGCAATAAAGAAGCAGTTTTGGTTTCTGGTGCCCAACAAATCTGGAACTACCGGTAATTGTTCCAGATCTGAAGCTGTTGTTTTCATCTTTAGGGAAGCTGCATTTTAAAAGAAAAAAATCCAGAGCAAAAACTTCCTGCTCAGAGGCAGGCTCTGTGGTTAGGATACAACCCCCCCCCCTGCTTCCCCCCCCCCCGCCCCCGGTTTCCAAAATAACAGCTGCTAAGTGTGTTTTAAAGCCATAGGACGGAGACCTGTGAGATTTTAATTGTGTTCATTTTAAGAACGCTTCCATTTACGTAATAATTAATTAAGTTAGATAAAGAAAATAAAGGTAAGTTCACCACCCAAAGTCACTGGTTGGGATGGGCAGCAATTCAAATGGGGGAGGGGGGTGAGATAAAGAGAAAGAAAAGCCAGGGGGGAGGGAGAAAAAGGCAGGAAGATAAAGGAAAGAAGGAAGGAAGGAGGGAGGAAAGAGGGGAGGGAGAGTGGAAGGAAGGAAGGAGAGAGTGAGGAAGGGAGGGAGGAAAGGGGTGGGAGGGAAAGAAAGGAGGGAGGGAGGGAAGAAAGGAGGGAAAGTGGAAGGAAGGAAGGAAGGAAGGAAGGAGGGAGGAAGAAGGGAAGGAAGGAAGGAAGGAGGAAAGAGGGGAGGGAGAGTGGAAGGAAGGAAGGAGAGAGTAAGGAAGGGAGGGAGGAAAGAGGGGTGGGAGGGAAGAAAGGAGGGAGGGAGGGAAGAGGGGAGGGAAAGTGGAAGGAAGGAAGGAAAGAAGGAAGGAGTGTGGGAGGAAGGAAGGAAGGAAGGAAGGAGGGAGGGAGGAAGGAAAGAAAGATATAGGCTGGCTTTTCAAACAGAATATTCTTCAAAATCTACATCACAATACATTTAAAACACTGGACTGCATGTTTATTCATTAATTCCACAGTCAAAAGGTCACCCAGCTATCACCTTTTCCTACACGTGGGCAGGGGAATTCTGGGAGTTGAAGTCCACACACCTTCAAGGGGCCAAGGTTGAGAAACCCTCTACATACACTCAAGACGTAACACCAATCAATGCTTCTTTGCCAAAGCAAGTTTTAAGGCAAGAAAATGCAAATATTCCTCCCTCTGGATCATAATCCTCAGCACCTTGCAGGTGAGCAGAGATCTCTTTGAGTGGGGATCTGTTCTGACGATTCTTACAGGAGCTGAAGAGATCCCACCCACAGGCTTACCTTGTCTGACAAGCCCTGGGCCGCTTCAGGTGCTGGTGCCAAGGGACATTTCGGCTGCAGAGGCGAGTCTGTCCCACTTTCCATCTCTGGAAACCACAACAACAAAGACACAAAAGGTAGATTCACACAACCCCTCCCACTCCAGATTAAGCTAACACCAACCTGGATTTAGACTAGGTTTAATTTTTTTGTGAATCAATGGTTTGGGAGAAACACGCCAGAGTTTGTTGCAGAAAAATCACATCCAGAAAGCACAGAGAGATAACTGATTCAACTGGATTCATTAACTTCTTCTTTATATGCATAAAAATGGATGAATAAATGTACGATACCAGCAGGTCATTCTTCAGTTTCAGATCAGAGCAGCAGACCAGTTTAATGCTCAGCAGAGACTACTTTCAGTTTCAGTTCTCAGCACAGACTCAGATCTGTTTAAGCTCCCATTGGCCAACTTAGCTGCTATGCCTATTCATTGGCTGATCTTGTTCCCATGTCTCTTCCAGTCATGAATACTTTAACAAAACAACCATTCCTTCTGCGTTCTGGGTGAACCTGGGAGTCATCCACATGAAAACATCATTGTGGCTGTGTGAACCCAGCAATTCTTGCAACCTGAACATTGGGCGCTATCTAACAAAAGGCAGGGGGTTGGACTAGAACAGTGGTAGGCAACCCACGGCTCTGGAGCCGCATGTGGCTCTTTCATCCCTCTGCTGCGGCTCCCTGTCACCGATCAGCTCCACAATTGATAGGGCTTTCGGTTAGGACAGGTAGAGGAAAAAAGGATGCCACACTAGGAGGAGACTCTATGGTGGGGGAACCAGACTTCCGGTCGGCTCCAAAGCTGAACGGGGGGCTTCCGGTTAGGACCTTTGTGGCTCTTTGAGTGTTTAAGGTTGCCGACCCCTGGACTAGAAGACCTCCAAGGTCCCTTCCAACTCTGTTATTCTATTCCGTTCTAAAATGAAATTCAATGGTGAAAAGAGTAAGGTTCTACATTTAGGCAAGAAAAACGGAATGCACAGGTACAGTATAGGTGGTGCCTTGCTCAACAGTAGTAACTGTGAGAGGGATCTTGGAGTCCTAGTGGACAACCATTTAAATAGGAGCCAGCCGTGTGCAGCAGCTGCCAAAAAAGCCAACATAGTTCTAGGCTGCATAAACAGAGGGATAGAATCAAGATCACGTGAAGGGTTAATACCACTTTATAATGCCTTGGAAAGGCCACACTTGGAATACTGCATTCAGTTTTGATTGCCACGATGCAGAAAAGATGTGGAGACTCTAGAAAGAGTGCAGAGAAGAGCAACAAAGAGGATTAGGGGACTGGAGACTAAAACATGTGAAGAACGGTTGCAGGAACTGGGTATGTTTAGCTTAAGAGAAAGAAGGACTAGGGGAGACATGATAGCAGTCTTCCAATATCTCAGGGGTTGCCCCAAAGAAGAGGGAGTCAAGCTATTCTCCAAAGCACCTGAGGATAGAACAAGAAGCAATGGGTGGAAACTAATCAAGGAGAGAAGCAACTTAGAACTGAGGAGAAACTTCCTGACAGTTAGAACAATTAATCAGCGGAACAGAAGTTGCCTCCAGAAGTTGTGAATGCCCCAACACTGGAAGTCTTTAAGAAGATGTTGGAGAGCCATTTGCCTGAAACGGTATAGGGTTTCCTGCCTAGGCAGGGGGTTGGACTAGAAGGCCTCCAAGGTCCCTTCCAACTCTGTTATTCTGTTCTATTTTATCTGGTTAACCTTGGTCTTTGATATCTCGTGGAAGGCAGCTAAAGGCTTGTGTGGCCTAGAGAAAGGGAGGGGGCCTTTTTGTAGCAGCCCAGGAAAAAAGGCAGAAGGTGACACATGTTTAGTTAGATGCCTAGTAGCCTGTAAACTTTGAGGATCCCAGAGGCCCAACTCCTCTCCCCTGTTCCTCAAGTAGAGTCTTCACAAAAATTTTGCAGGGGTGAAATGCTACCGTTTCGCCCTAACTGGTAGTAAAATATACTAAAAAAAGTAAAAAAGAAAACCTGTTCTGACGATTGCATGTCACACAGCTGATCTTTGGAACTTTAAAAAAAAAACTTTTAAAGCATTTTTTTTAACTACAGGTTTTCTGGAAATGCGTGGGCAGGGGGGGTCTGTTTTTGCTCCCAGAAGGCTTCCCTGAGCCTGCTAGGCCAAAAATGGGAGAGTGGGGGTGACGAGAAAGAAAGAAAGAAAGAAAGAAAGAAAGAAAGAAAGAAAGAAAGAAAGAAAGAAAGAAAGAAAGAAAGAAAGAAAGAAAAAGAAATAAACAGAAAGGGAAGAAGGACGGGAAGGAGGGAGGAAAGAAAGAAAGAAAGAAAGAAAGAAAGAAAGAAAGAAAGAAAGAAAGAAAGAAAGAAAGAAAGAAAAGGAAGGGAGAGGGGGAGAGAAAGAAAGAAAAAGAAAGAAAGAGGGAGGAGGAAGGGAAAGAAAGAAAAAAAGAAAGGAGAAAGAGAGAAAAGAAAGAGGGAGGGAGGGAGGGAGGGAGGGAGGGAGGGAGGGAGGGAGGGAAAAAGGAGAGGAAGGAAAGACTACAAACCTGGCACTAGATGCAGCTTCAGAGATAATCCAGGCTGGAAGGCACCTGGAGGTCATCTAATCCAACCCTGCTCCAGCAGGACACTGTGGGTTTCTGTCTTTTGATCCCCCAGTTACATGACTACATAGCCATGCCCACCCAGTCACATGATTCCCACCAAGCCATGCCCCCACCAAGCCACACCCATAGAACTGGTAGTTAAAAAAATTAGATTTGACAACTGTGCCATTAGCATCATAAAGGGGATGATTTTGATTTTGAATTTTCGGAAAGGAAGGTGTGAAAACGTGGCCCCTTGCTTGGGGTGCAGAAGGGAGCACACTGGCGTGGGGCTGGTGAGTGGCCTGCAGCCCCTCCCCCTGCTTTTAAATTCAGAACTGAACAGAATAACAGAGTTGGAAGGGATCTTGGAGGTCCTCTAGTCCAACGCCCTGCTTAGACAGGAAAGCCTGGACCATTCCAGACAAATGGCTATCCAACATCTTCTTAAAGACTTCCAGTGTTGGGGCATTCACAACTTTTGGTGGCAAGCAGTTCCACGGGTTGATTGTCCTCACTGTCAAGAAATTCCCCCTTAAGCCCAGGCTGAATCTCTCCTTGTTCAGTTTCTACCCGTTGCTTCTGCCTTCAGGGGCTTTGGAGAACAGCTTGACCCCCCTCCTCTCTGTGGCAGCCCCTCAAAAATTGGAGCACTGCTATCCTGTCTCCCCTAGTTCTTCTTTTCATTAAACTAGAGTAGACATAACCCTTCTTCATATGATTTAACCTCCAGTCCCCCCAATAATCCTGTTTGCTCTTCATCCTTGCCTTTTGCAATTTTAAATCTTACATACTGTTTTTATGTTTGACTCTTTTTATCTGTACATTACCCTCTATGAGAGTGTTGGAACAGTTTTAAAATTGGATAGGTCAGTAGGAAAACAGACAGACAGATAATATAGGCGACAGAGAGATAAAATAGGTAGGTTATTAGACAGACAAATTAGATAAAAGAACACAAGAGAGGGAGAGCAATAGGCAGGCACGCAGACAAAACACAGATTCATAGGGCTGGAAGGGACCTTGGCGGTCTTCTACTCCAACCCCCTGCTCAAGCAGGAGATTTTATATCATTTGAAACAAATGACTCTCCAGTTTGGTCTTGAAATCCTCCAGGGATGGAGGACCTACAGAGATTAGATAAATGATGATAGACAGACAGACAGACAGATGATAGGTAGGTAGGTAGGTAGAGATGATAGACAGACAGACAGACACAGATAGACAGGATAGAGATAGATAGATAGATAGATAGATAGAGAGATAGAGAGAGAGAGAGAGAGAGAGAGAGAGAGAGAAAGATAGATAGATATAGATAAACAGACAGACAGATAACTAGACAGACAGACACGATCGATAGATCGATAGAGAGAGCGAGAGAGAGAGAGAGACAGACAGACAGACAGACAGACAGACAGACGATGGATGGATGTACAGAGAGCAATTCACAATTAATTAATTCAATTTTATTCCCATCAGATGTCACCAAAGTACCTTTTTCCCCCAACCCACAATCTCCTGGAGGGCAAAAAAAACCACCATCACCCCAAAAGCATGCAAAACTCCCTTTTTATTTCCAGATTCAATCTTTTTTTGGGGGGGGGGGAATTGCAAATAGAGATAGACTGGCAGGCGTCCTGGATGCAGAATTGACTCGGCCAATTTTAGGGGGCGCCCAGGGAGGGAGACGCTTGGACACCCCCCCCCCACCTCCCCAGGTCCTGAGCCCATGCTCCTGTCCCCAGCTGTGGGGGGGGGGGGAGAAACTGCCTTCCCAAGCCCCTTCCTCCGGGGTTTTTTGTCCTACCTGCGTTCTGGGCCGCCTCGGGAGAGACCACCTGGTAGACTTTGTAAGGCTCGAGAGCCTCCAAGCGACTTTTCTCGGGCACCTCTTTAAAATCGGGGCTTTTGTTGAGCGCGCAGCGGAGACGCGTCTTCCAGACGGAGGGGTCTGCTTCGTCCAGCCCTTCCCGATACTTGCCCTTGTAGACTGCCCAGGCCTGCGGGAGGGGGGAGGGGGGAGGGGGAGGGGGAGGAAAGGGCAGTCAGAAAGCCCAGAGCCAAGCCCCCCACCCACCCACCCCCTGCCAGCCTGGATGCCCGGGGCGGGAGAGGGTTGAGCCAGGCGGGGGTCCCTTCCCCGACCCCGCCGTACCTTGAAGAGCGCCGCGTCCTCCCGCTCGCGGTAGTCCTGCTTAGCGGCGTGTTTCCAAGGGATGCGGAAGAGCGTTTTCTGCCCGTCCTCCCAGCGCAGTCCCGGATAGCGACCGCTCTCCACCTGGGCCAGCAGCCACTCCTTCAGCCGCATGGGCTGCGGCGCCTCCCCGGCCATGTGGCGCCCTGCCTCCCCCGGGACCCCGGACGCCCGAACCGAAAGCGCCCGCCGCGCCTGAAGTCGGCCGAGCTGGAGAAGCGCCCACAGGCAGCACCGGCCGCGGGGAAAGCGAAAGGCCGCCGCCGGGGCACTTTCGCTTTCGTTTTCGCTCTCGCTTCCCGTTTGCGCAAGGCGAGCGGAAGGCTGCGTCGGATCCCAGGGCTGAGGGGGAGACCTTGGAGGTCGTCTAGTCCTGCCCGGAGCCCAATCTCTTAAAAAGCCTCCCGGGCTGGAAGCCCCCCCTCCCCCCCGCGACTTCCCAAGGGGAGCGGTTGCACGGGCGGAGGAAGGCTTCTGACGGTCAGGAAAGGTCTCCTTAGGTCCACCTGGATTCGTCTCCAGCCGTTGATCCTAGCTTTCATGGGCTTCACGCACACGCACACAAACACACCCTTAGTCCTTCTTTTCTCTTTCTCCCTCCCTCCCCCTTTCTCCATTTCTCTCTCTTCTCTCTCCTTTCCTCCCTCCCTCTTTCTCTCTCTCTCTCCTTCCCCCTCTCTCCCTCCCCCTTTTTCTCTCTTCTCTCCCTCCCATTCGCCTTCCCTCCCTCTCTCTCTTTCTCCCTCCCTCCCTCTCCTTCCCTCCCTCTTTTTCCCTCCCTCCCTCTTCCTCCCCCCTCTTTCTCTCTCCCCATTCTCCCTCCCTTTCTCGCTCTCCCTTCCTGCCCCCTCTCCCTCCCTCCCTCTTTCTCTCATCTCTCTCCCATTCTCCCTATCTAGCTCTATCTATCTATCTATCTATCTATCTATCTATCTATCTATCTATCTATCATCTATCTATTTATCATCAGTGGAATGGCTTGCCTTCTAGCGTTGTACGCGTTCCATAACTCAAGATGTTGGACAACCTTCCTTCCTTCCTACCTATCTACTTACCTATCTATCAAATATCCATCTTTCTTTCTCCCTCCCTCCCTCCCTCCCTATCTATCTATATTATCTATCATCCATCCATCCATCCATCCATCCATCCATCCATCCATCCATCCATCCATCCACCTGTCTATCATTTATCTAGATCAGGGGTAATCAACCTTTTTATACCTACTGCCCACTTTCGTATCTCTGTTAGCAGTAAAATTTTCTCACCGCCCATCGGTTCCACAGTAATGGCGATTTATAAAGTAGGGAAGTAACTTTATTTTATAAAATTTATAAAGCAGAGTTACAGCAAACCCCTACCGCCCACCATGAAAGCTGGAATGCCCACTAGTAGGCGGTAGGGACCAGGCTGACTACCACTGATCTAGATAAATAAGACAGATAATTATCTCTATATATATCTGTTTGACTATCATCTCTCTATTATCAATATATCCTCTACCCATCCATCCATCTATCAACCCTTCCTCCCTCCCTCGCTCTTACCGTGTTTCCCCGAAAATAAACGCTTGGCCTTATTTTTGGGGAGGCCTTATTATTTTTGGGGTGTAGGAGGCAGCAAGTGTGGTCACCTCATGGCTGCTGCTGTTTTCCAATATTCTCAGGGAGGGATTATTTTCAGGGGGGGCTTATTTTAGCACATGAGCTCAAAAGCCTGATTGGGCTTATTATCCGGGGAGGTCTTATTTTCAGGGGAACAGGGTAGAAATCCTGACTTTTCTGGTGGGGGGGGGGCTGATGGGGGATACCGCATCTGTGTCACCCTCAAAATGCATAGAACCAGCCTCTTCTATTTGCTGGCCACCTCTGGTTAAAGCTCCTGGGGCTATTTTAAGGTGTGGAGAAGAAGCAGGCCACCCTGATGGGGCTTCCATGCAGCAAGTCCTTCCCACTGCATGAAGGCCACCGTCCAATTGTGGAAAGCAGGCCCTACCGCTATCTTGGAGTCAGTTGGAGGGAAGGCGGCAAGGAAAATTCCCGCCCGCCCGTTGTAAAACTTTAGACTGCGTTTGCGCAGGACACTTGACTTCAGTTAACCTCTTTGGTGAGTGTTTACACAATGTGCCGAATAATTGTAAATTAATCCAGTGGGTTAGAGTTGTTGATTGTAGCCAAGCACATTTCGGAGAAAGGGGTAAAGAGAAAGTGGAAGTGAGGATGTTTTTTTTTACAAAGTGCTGCGTGCGGTTAAAAAACAACAACTCTGCATTTGTTTTGCTTTTTGAAATCTTAAAAAAAACTTTTCATAAATCAGATCTTATTTCTTTGTTTATTTGACTTCTACAGCTACCTATCTCAGCAAACAACTCTTGAGAGTCCCAGTTTTAACTTAACAACAACAACAACAACAACAACAATAATTTTGTAAATTTAAATGCTGCTCGGTGCCGAGAGTTGTGCGTGCTTTGTTCTTTGCTTTTTCTTTTTCTTGTTGTTGTTGGATTTGCTTTATGAAGAAGCAAAAAATAACCAGGAGAATCCTGGAAAAAAAAACCGCAGCCTGCCATATATAGTGTGTTCTCGGAATACATCTGGTTAGTTATGCTGTGCCAACTGAACCTAACTCTTTGATCTTTGGTCCTGGGTTGTCTAACAACAGCTGGTTGGCCCAAAATTGCTGCCACAGTGAGAGGGTCAGCATAATAAATTGAATAAGGAACGAAAGGTAGAAAGAAAGAAGGAAAGAAAGAAAGAAAGAAAGAAAGAAAGAAAAAGAAAGAAAGAAAAAAGAAAGAGGAAGGAAGAAAAAGAAAGAAAGAAAAGAAAAAGGGGGAGGGGAGAGGAGGAGGAGGAGAGAGGAAGGAAACGAAGAACAAGAAAGGAAGGAAGGAAGGAAGAGGAAAGGGAGGAGAGGAGAGGCAGGAGATGAAGGAAAGAAGAAAAAGAAAGAAAAGGAAAAAGGGAGGGGAAAGGATGGGAGAGAGGAGAGGAAGGAAACGAAAGGAAGAAGAAGGAAGGAAGGAAGTGGAAGGGAGGGGGGAGGGGAGGAGATGAAGGAAAGAAGAAAAAGAAAGAAAAGAAAAAGGGGAAGGGGAGGAGGAGAGAGAGGAGAGGAAGGAAACAAGAAAGGAAGAAAAAGGAAAAGGGAGGAAGGAAGGAAGAGGAAAGGGGAGGGGAGGAGAGGCAGGAGAGGAAGGAAAGAAGAAAAAGAAAGAAAAGAGAAAAAGGGGAAGGGAGGAGAGAGAGAGAGGAAGGAAACAGAAAGGAAGAAAAGGAAAAGAGGAAGGAAGGAAGAGAAAGGGAGGGGAGGAGAGGCAGGAGAGGAAGAAGGAAGAAAGAAAGAAAAGAGAAAAAGGGGAAGGGGAGGAGGAGAGAGAGGAGAGGAAGGAAACGAAAGGAAGAAAAAGGAAAAGGGAGGAAGGAAGGAAGAGGAAAGGGGAGGGGAGGAGAGGCAGGAGAGGAAGGAAAGAAGAAAAAGAAAGAAAAGAGAAAAGAGAGGGAGGGGAAAGGATGGGAGAGATGAGAGGAAGGAAACAAGAAAGGAAGAAAAAGGAAAAGGAAGGAAGGAAGTGGAAGGGAGGGGGGAGGAGAGGAAGGGAGGAAGAAAAAGAAAGAAAAGAGAAAAAGAAAGGGGGAGGGGAGAGGAGGAAAGAGAAGAGAGGAAGGAAACAAGAAAAAGAAAGAAAGAAATTCACGTATTCTGTTGTGCTGCCTATTCTTTGAAACTTCATTCTCATCCCTGATGAAGTTGATCTCACCCTACCCCACCCCATCCGGCCAGCCTTTTGCAAAGCTCTCAAGATGTGGTTGTGTTCCGGGGGGGGGGGAAGGGGGGGCAGAATGTCAGTAAAAGCCCGCGAGAGGGTTATTTTAATCATTGTTTCGCTTGTATCTTGGCTGCCTGTTCAGTGTTTTTGTCGCTGTTTGTCTCGTGGAGAGCAACTGATGGAGGGAGGGCCCGGCGTCACCAAGGTGTAAATTGAATAAACGAAATAACAACTTGCACGGATATCTACTCCTCTTATCATTTGAATTAAACCCACTCTCTCACCATCCGTTCTGGGTTAATAGAGAGGCTGTAATAGGCCAGGAATCGTGGTTTGATGGTTCAGGGTGGTTTCTCTTGATACGCCTTCCCATGCTTTTAGGATTTCCAAGGGTTGAAGGTGTCTTCTACTATCGGAGCCACGCTGACTCCTCGCTGGTGTACAAATATAAGCAGTCCTCCTTTTACAACAGCTCATTTAGTGACCGTTCAAACTTACAACAGCGCTGGAAAAAAGGGACTTACGAGCATTCTCAAACTTACGACCATTGCATGTCTCTGTGGTCACATGATCAAAATTCAGGAGCTTGGGCACTGACTCATATTTATGATGGTCACAATGTCCCGGATGTGTGTGTTGTCATGTGATTCCCCTTGTTTCTAACTTAACCACTGCAGTGATTAACAGCGGTGGCAAGAACGGTCATAAAATGGGGCCAAAATTCACTTCACTGTCTCATCCTCGACTGGGGTCGTAAATCGAGGACTGCCTGTGACATGAAATAAATCCCTGGAGCTACCCAATCTGTGAGAGGATACTTTCTCGGGGGTCAGTGCGTCCTGCAAACTCAACTGTCAGATCTTTAGCCGACGTGATTAACGGTGTTGTGTGAAGGCAGCCGTTACAGTCTTATCATATGGACAGCCGACCATGGGTAGATTCTCCTGGTCACCAGCAAACCAGGTTCTGCTGGGTTGTGCAATGAAACCATCACAAGATCATGGGTGCACAACATGATTGCATCCGTGGTCATGTTCTGATCTAGGCATGCTGAGAAAGCATAAGCCACAATCTTAGTCCCAAAAACACTCTTGTATTTAGACGGCTGGGAATTATGGTCATTCACAGCCCGTAATGATTCAGAAACAGTCCATGAAAGGTCCGACAGATGTCTGCTCGAGTTGCCACAGTCTGGGGAAGGTTGATAAGCATTAATCGTCCTTGAAATGCTGCGAGAGACCTAACTGCCAGTTAGTTTTGCAAGGCCAAATTTAGCACAGAGTCCAACAGAACTTCTCAAAGCTTGAACTGACCAGAACGAACAAAATGGCTTCCTGCAAAAGCTCACGTCCCATTCGCTCCTCTTTTACGTCTTATGGAAGGGGCCAATCATCTCCAAGCCTTACTCCGGAGTCGACCCTTTTGTCTTTACTGTTCTTGCCTTCTGGCAGCTCTGCACATGCGCGCACTGGGAACAGGCTCCCCCTGTTCTTCTGCCTCGCTGATGTCAGGCTCCAGAGGCAGCACATAACTCCCAGATGGCTCTGGTCCCCTCTCTGCCTCTGACGCAGAGTCCTCATCCGAGCCTTCCCCAGACTCCAGGACTGGCCCATCTTCCTTCCCAACCTCCTCACTGTCCGAATCTGCTGCCAGCTCTGCAGATGGACCACAGCAGGTCAGCCTGCCCTGCCTCGTCATGGACCTTTCTGGACTCCAGATGTTTGTCTGTACCAGCGGCAGACTGTCTCCTGGACACCTGGGCTCCAACTGGACAGTATTAATAAATGAATAGATACTTTATTTATGAATTCTATCTACCGCCCATTTCACTATCCAGCGTGACTCTGGGTGGCTTACCGTGAGATAAGAGCATAAACATAGGAGCATTAAAATTAACAGCTGCCCAGAATACCCTGAGAGATTCATCCCCATGTAATGCGAGAATGACTGTTGTGTTAATTTTATTCCTGATCTGGTGCAACCGTTCCTGAATATTCTGGATGCAAGACGTAAGGCTGTGCTCACAATTTCCTGGTAGGGAGAACAATTAACCAGTGGAACAGCTTGCCTCCAGAAGTTGTGGGTGATCCAACACTGGAGGTTTTCAATAAAGATTGGACAAACATTTGTCCAGAACAGTGATGTGCGGTGAGGTTTATGGCTGGTGAGGCTGGTAACGTCATCAGGAAGGCGGGGAATGGGACCACATGTGCTGGAGGCTCAGGCTGCCTCAGCCTCCAGCACACGTGATCCCATTCCCCACCTTCCTGAGCGTGCTCCGCCGGCTCGCGCTCCGCAGTCCTCGAAAGCGACTGGGGAATGACGAGAACCTTCCTGCCTCTGCTGGACTTTGCGTGCTCCTCGCAACTGCATATTGCAGTCGTGAGGAGCGCACGAAATCCAGCAGAGGCAGGAAGGTTCTCGTCGTTCCCCAGTCGCTTTCGTGCCTTCGTCATCCGGGAGCGCCAACAACATTTCTGCCTCCGCAGCTCCCGGGCGCGGCCGGACGGAGGTAGCCAGAATGGCGCCGAGGCAGTCCGGCGGGCGAGCGACTGAGGATCAGGCTGCCTCGCTCGCTCTTTCGTCCGCCCAGACCGCCTCGGCGTCGCTGTGGCTACATCCGTCCGGCCGCGCCCGGGAGCTGCGGAGGCAGAAATGTTGTTGGCGCTCCCGGATGACGAAGCCGCGAAAGCAACTGGGGAACGACGAGAACCTTCCTGCCTCTGCTGGATTTCGCGCGCTCCTGTCGCTTTCGTGCCTTCGTCATCCGGGAGCGCCAACAACATTTCTGCCTCCGCAGCTCCCGGGCGTGGCCGGACGGATGTATATAATATTATAATATTAAATATATATATAGTATATAATATTATATACTATTATTTCATGAAGAGAGGTGAGGCTCTGCCTCCCCTGCCTCCCCTGACCGCACGTCCCTGGTCCAGAATGGTATAGGGTTTTCAGCCTGAGCAGGGGGGTGGTCTAGAAGACCTCCAAGGTCCCTCCAAACTCTGTTCTTCTTTTAAGGACTATGATAACAATCTTCCAGTATTTGAGGGGCTGCCCCAAAGAAGAGGGAGTCAACCTATTCTCCAAAGCCCCTGAGGGCAGGACAAGAAGCAACGGATGGAAACTAATCAAGGAGAGAAGCAACCTGGAACTAAGGAGAAATTTCATGACAGTGAGGACAGTGAGGAGTTTCCTTCCAGAAATTGTGGGTGCTCTAACACTGGAGTTTTTAAAGAAGAGATTGGACAACCATTTGCCTGGAATGGTAGGGTATCCTGCTGGAACAGGGGGTTGGACTAGAAGACCTCCAGTGTCCCCTCCATCCTGGTTAAATGATTGATTCAGAAGATGCATACATGAAAGCAGTCTTCCAATATTTGAGGGGCTGCCACAGAGAAGAGGGGACCGACCTGTTTTTCAAAGCAGGGGTCTCCAACCTTGGCCACTTTAAGGCTTGTGGACTTCAACTCCCAGAAATCCACAAGTTGAAGTCCACAAGTTTTAAAGCTGCCAAAGTTGGAGAATAATAATAATAATAATAAGTTTGAATTTATTAGCCGCTCCCTTTCCAAGTAGGACTCGGGGCGGCGTACAATGGGGCATATAAAACACAGAAAATATATAAAACACATAGGCGTACATACAGAACATACATACAGATACACAAACAGACCCCAGCTTCAAAAGCATCTAAAGGCAGGACAAGAAGCAACAGGTGGAAACTAATCCAGGAGAGAAGCAACCTGGAATTCAGGAGAAATTCCATGACAGTGAGAACAATTAGCCAGTGGAACGACTCGCCACCAGAAGCAATGGGTGCTCCATCACTGGAGGTTTTCAATAATAGACTGGACTACCATTAGTTGAGGAGTTGGACTAGATGACCTACAACCCCCCTTCCAACTCGATTAACTTGTTAAGGATGGCACGGTATAAGCTCTCCTGCCTTGAGCAGGGGGTTGGACTAGAAGACCTTGGAGGTCCCCTCCCAGCCCTATGATTTTATGTTCTAAACACAAGTGACTGATGAATCCTTCATGCTTCGTTGGCATGAGCCTTGAGGCAGGAAAGATTGGCAGTTAAGAAAGCGGAAATTATTCCTGGGTTCAAAGCCAATTTTCTGAACTTGAGAACTAATAAAAGAGCTTTTTAATTCAGCCGGGGGAAACGGGCAGGCCGAAAGGCTGAGGGCATCCACCCCCCTAAATGTGGTTGTCTGAATACAGCTGTAGATTAGGGGTCTCCAAACTTGGCAGCTTTAAGACTTCAACTCCCAGAATTCCCCAGGGCCGGCTAGGGAATTCTGGGAGTTGAAGTCCGCAAGTCTTAAAATTGCTAAGTTTATGTTGTAGATAAAACACCGATTATTGGTGTCTCGTCTAGCAACATTTTCAGCGTCAAAAAAAATCATCCCAGTTAAATTTGGGTTTGTTTCTCTTTTTTTATTATTATTAAAAACAGTTGGGTCCTTGCTTTGCTGCCAAAATCTCTGCGGATCTTGGTGATTGTCAGATCTTTCCCAAAATCCTGGAGATCCACTTTGGGACACAGGTAAATGTAAAATGCCACGGTAAATTTTCTACGAGTGAATTACAATACCAGTTTGTTAGCAAAGGGTTTTGAAACTTCACTCTCATCTTTATTAATTTATTATTATTGTTCTTCCTGGTATCTAGTTTATCATGAATATATATCAATGACAGGTTAATAATTTGCAAATAAATTAAAAAATGGGGGGGGGGGCTGTTTCGCAAGGGGTGGGAACTAATATTGAGTCATGCAATAATCAATATTCAACCAGGCAATATAGTATGTATACATGTTTTAATTCAATTCAATGTATACTCAGGGTTTTTATTTGTCCTGATCTCTGTAATAAACTGAATTGAATCGAATGTATCTTTGTTTTGGCTTTCTTTTTCTATTTAATGCACTTTTTAAATGTTTTATTGCATTTTTTCCTCTTTGGTTTTTTTTTTAAAAAACTTTTTTGGGGAGTTTTGCATTTTAAGTTTTTTTCCGACTAAAATAAAAATAGTACATCTTGGGAAACCCAGTTCACTATCTCTAGAGGGCTTTGAGTTGAAAATCCTTCCGATGGGAATTTGGGAATCTTTAAGGGCCTGTTGGTTGCGATAAGTGATCGGAGCAGTAGAAAAATATGCCAGCTTCGCCTGGCACTGCCCACGTTTTCCCGTTCCTCATCTCCAGCTCTGCCTGGTCCTTTCTTTTTCCTCTTAGGGATGATGACGGACGAGATCCTTCTTGCCTGGTCCTTCGTTTCCTTCCCCATCGTGGGAATCTCCTTGAATCTTCCCCCAAAAACTTTGGAAAGTTTCATTTAAGACAGCTGGGCAGACAGGAAAAGGTAGTCCTTCACTCGTATCAGAAAAGAATCCATGTGTTTGACCCCGCGGGGGCTGGTGTTCTTGGGCCCCGGGACCGGCCAAGCCCGCTCTGGGCTGCGGGGCTCCAGCTTTCGGCCAGATAGCAGAAGACCTCGGAGGGCTTCGCGGTCGTTGAAAAGGGCTCCTCGGGGCGGAGGCTGAAGTTTCCTGCGGATCTGCCAAGGACAGATAAGGCAACGGGTGAGAGTTAGGGGAAATCCAGGGTGGAACTGGGACTTTCTGATTTTCGTTTTATAGGGTGCAAATTCCAGATCTAGCTTTAAACTGCCTTTCCCAGCAAATTTCTGAAGGCAGAGAATGAGGCAGACTTTTTGAGATTAGAGTTTAGAGGTTGGAAGTGGACTTCAACTCCCAGAATTCCCCAGCCAGAGGTTAGAGGTTAGAGATTGGAGGTGCATTTAAACTCCCAGAATTCCCTAGCCGGCAGCTAGGGCATTCTGGGAATTGAAGTCTACATGTCTTACAGCGGCCATGTTTGAAAAACAGTGCTAGAGATCAATCTTTTAAATAATAATAATAATAACAACAACAAGGTCCTTGGTTAGGACTCAAGCTGTTGAGCTACCAACCAGCCCCAAAGGCTGTGAATCTCACCAAATATTAACAACATAATAATAACAACAACAACAACAACAATCCAGGATACAGGAACTGAGGAATGAGTTCCTTAGCCGCGTTGCTTCTAAAGAGGAAGATCCCTTGGCCGATCGGATGCCCTCTACATGGCTTGGCTAAGCTCTCCCAGCAGGGCAGGGGGTCAATCCCCAGGGACAGGAAGGGGGTCCCAGGACTTCTCTGTGCTTGACCCCAAAGCAGTGAGGTGGTTTTATTCAGGGCTGCCTGCTTTATGGGTAGAACCTTGACTTACGACCACAATGGAGCCCAGAACGTCTGTTGCTAAGCAAGGCAGTGGTTAAGTGAGTTTTGCTCCGTTTTATGAGCTTATTTGCCACCGTTGTTAAGTGAGTCACTGCAGTTGTTAAGTTAGTAACAGGGCTGTTAAGTGAATCCGGCTTCCCCACTGACTCTTCTCGTCGCAAAAGGGGATCACATGAGCCCGGGAAGCAGCGCCCGTCATAAGTATGAGCCAGTTGCCAAGCATCTGAATTTGGATCCTGTGACCACAGGGATGCCGCAGCGGTCGTAAGTGTGAAAAAGGGTCATAAATCACTTTTTGTAACTTTGAACGGTCACTAAATGAATGGTTGTAAGTCGAGGACTTCCTGCATTGGTAGATCAGACAGGAAACACAACCAGGTAAACTAATTGTAAACCCAAAATTGAGACACTTGGCAACCGACTCGAATTTATGATGGTGGCAGTGTCCCGGGGTCCTGTGTGATCCCCTTTTTCACCCTGCTGACAAGCAAGGTCATTGGGGAAGCCAGATTCACTTAACAACCGTGTTAGTCACTTATCCACTGCAGTGATTCACTTAACAACGGTGGCAAGAAAAGTCGTAACTCGGAGCAAAACTCACTTAACAAACGTCTCACTGAGCAAGGGAAAGTTTGGCCACAATTGTGGTTGTTAAGTCAAGATCTACCTATAGTGGTACTCACACTTATGACCGTTGTAGCATCCCCACGGTCACATGATTAAAATTCAGGCGCATGGCAAACTGATTCATATTTATGACGGTCACAGTGTCCCAGGGTCAGGCGATCCCCTTTTGCAACCTTCTGACCGGCAAAGTTGATGGGGGAAGCTGGATTCACTTAACAACTGTATGATTCACTTAACAACCTCCGCAAAAAAAGTGAGTGATTCACTTTAGGACTGCATGGCTTAGCGACGGATGATCCAGGGACAGTTGTCATACGTTGAGGACTAGCTGCATCATTACGAGGCCTTACCTTCTGCACTGACCGGCTACTTCCGAACTCCTCCAGCTGCCGACGGAAACCCAGGTTGGGGTTTGCCACCGGACGGACGGCCTTGACCGCTTCAAGGGCCTCCAGCCAGCCCAGCTGCGTCACCGCCATGAGGTAGGCCAAGACGATGGTGGTGCTGCGGGAGATGCCAGCTAGGCTGGAAGGGGAGTTGAAGGACAGGATTAGAACCCAGAACTGTCTTGCCCTCGGCCATCCACTCTCTGCCAGCTTCTCTGCAGAGACTTGAGTGACAGGGCACCCCAAAAGTCTCCAGGGATGTTTGCTGGTTGTTCCCACTTTGTCTCGGTTGACTTTGGCTTGGCGTAATGTGTGAACACGGTCATGTTGGCTTGTAAATCACGGCTTATGGGTTAGTAGAATGCGCGTACCCAGCCAGGCGGATTATGGTTAAATATTACACAATTAACCAGTGGAACAACTTGCCACCGGAAATCATGGGCACTCCATCGCAGGAGGTTTTTAAGAAGAGACTAGACAGGCACTTATCTGAAATGGAATAGGTTCTCCTGCTTGAGCAGGGGGCTGGACTAGAAGACCTCCATGGTCCCTTCCAACTCTTGTTATTCTATAATTCTGTAAGGGTCTCCTGGTTGAGCCGAGGGCTGGACTAGAAAACCTCCATGGTCCCTTCCAACTCTTCTGTTATTCTGTTATTCTGTAAGGGCCTCCTGCTTGAGCAGGGGGCTGCACTAGAAGACCTCCAAGGCCCCTTCCAGCTCTGTTATCATTTCTCTCTTTATTTTTGGCTAGTTTCTTTTTTTGGATACCATTTTCCTTTTTTCCTCTCTACTCTTTCTGTGCCTCTATAAATCTTAATAGCATTGTCCCACTGAGTTTTGTTTTTTTCTTTCTTTTTCTACCTTGTTAGTTTCTTGTTCATTCTTGTTCATTCAGAGAAGAGCAACAAAGATGATGAGGGGACTGGAGGCTAAATTAGGACATTAGGGGACTAAATTAGGGGATTAGGGGTTGATTACCGGACTGGAGACTAAAACATATGAAGAACGGTTGCAGGAACTGGGTATGTCTAGTTTAATAGAAAGAAGGACATGGGGAGACATGATAGCAGTCTTCCAATATCTCAGGGGTTGCCCCAAAGAAGAGGGAGTCAAGCTATTCTCCAGGGCACCTGAGGGTAGAACAAGAAGCAATGGGTGGAAACTAATCAAGGAGAGAAGCAACTTAGAACTGAGGAGGAATTTCCTAACAGTGAGAACAATCAATCAGTGGAACAGAAGTTGCCTCCAGAAGTTGTGAATGCCCCAACACTGGAAGTCTTTAAGAAGATGTTGGATAGCCATTTGTCTGGAACGGTGTAGGGTTTCCTGCCTAGGCAGGGGGTTGGACTAGAAGACCTCCAAGGTCCTTTACAACTCTGTTATTCTATTCTATTCTATTCTATTCTATTCTATTCACATTCCTTGTCTATTCCTCTCCTATCTCCTGTTTCAATAGTTTTTCTGGTCCTTTTTGGCTCTCTTTTGTCTTTTAAGGTTGCTCATGCATTTTTTAACATTTCCAACAATACCATCAAACATCCCACTCTTCATAAACCCATCTTGTGGGTCCCAGACATATTCTGCACCCTAGGCCCACAAACCTCCCCCCCCCTCTGCCTCCCTCCCCATTTTTCTACCTACCAATGAACGAGGCAGCTTCCTCCTTGCAGACGACAGGAATGGATGAAACAGATGCATTTCTTAAAATGCTTCTTGCTGGATGGGGAGAAAATTGGGAGGAAGCAAACCACGATATTTTTAAAAGGTTTATGACGCTTTAAAAGAAAACTCTGGCTACAGCTAGTCCTCAACGTACAAGAATTCATTTAGCGGCTGCTTTGAGGTTACCACAGCGCTGAAAAAAAGTGACTTATGGCCCTTTTTCGCACTTACGACCACTGCAACATCCCCGTGGTCACGGGATCCAAATTTGGATGCTTGGCAACTGGCATGGACTTATGACGGTTGCAGTGTCCCGAGGTCATGTGATCATCTGGAGCCCTTTAAAAATGTGCGGACTTCAACTCCCAGAATGCCCTGGGGAATTCTGGGAGTCGAAGTCCGCACATCTTAAAGGGCTCCAGAACTGAAATTGAAGTCCACATATCTTGGAAGTTGGGAGTTCAAGTCCTCATGTTTTAAAGCCAACATAGCTGGCTGGGGAATTCTGGGAGTTGTAGTCCACGCCTCTTAAAATGGCTGAGGTTGAGGAAGGCTGCATTAGAGCAATATCTATCACGAGAAGATTGAACAACTCAAAGAACCGGAGTCTCCGATCTGCTCTACCTCCGTTTTACCTGGATTATGACGGAATCAATCTGGATTATGTTTTAGGAGGGGTGCGGTGGCCTATCGGTAGAGCTTTCGCCTCACAACCAGGAGGCTATGAGTTCCATCCCAGACAGAGGCAGATATTTCTCCCTCTGGGCACAATGTGAATATATCTGCTGAACAAAACTCCGCATTGGCGACAAGAAAGGCATCCAGCCATTAAAACACTCTGCTTGCTCCATTCAGATTCTCAGACTCCACCCCACAAGGGATTATGGGGTCATTAAAAGAAGATGCTGAATCTAGATTATGTTTTAATGGACCCCGCTATCTGTTCCTCGTTAAAAAGAACACAACATGGCTGAATCTATATATATGTGTGTGTGTGTGTATGTGTGTTTTCCAGCATAATTCTGGAACGCCTCGAGCAATTTCAACCAAACTTGTTACACAGATGACTTTATCTCTGGAGAAAAATACTGTGGGGATAAGACACCGCTAACACCCCTTGGGGTGTGTGTTCTGTTAGGATGCAGCCTGTTGTGCCTTACAATGGCTTCTACCGTACTGCCTTAAAATGGCTTCTACTGTACAGCGCTGTGGAGTTGCCATGGTAATGGCTTCCACAGGGGGCGCTCCCTCTGGTAAGGGGGAAAAATCCAACATCAGAAATTGCGGCGACATTCAGGGAAGGAGGGTTGGGGTAAATAAATACCCAGGTAGCACCGGGTTATCAGGTAGTAAGTAAAATAAATACTTACATGTTGGTCTCAGGTGTGTCTGGCAGGACGATCCGAAGATAAGTGATTCCCTAGAAGAGAACATCAATAGCGTTGAAGAACATCTCCAGAACTTGAAGTCAACTTCCGAAGTCCTGCAGATCTTCTCATTTTGATATCTCTGAGTTCAATATTACCTCATCGCCTCTAGCTAGCATTTGTGTGGGGCTGGGGGGGGAGGACGGGGATGATGGGAAGCATGATCCCATCAGAGAAATGGGGATCCCATCATGGGGATTGAAGATAATACCAATCCCTTTCTCGGTTCTCCACAGCTAGCAACTGGGAGACAAACAGGTAAGTCATTTAGTGCAGGGGTGTCCAAACTTGGGAACTTTAAAACTTGTGGACTTCAACTCCCAGAATTCCCCAGCCAGCTGGGGAGTTGAAGTCCACAAGTCTTAAAGTTCCCAAGTTTGGACACCCCTGATTTACTGGCTGTTTGAAGTTACTATGGCACTGAAAAAAGTGACATTTTTTTTCACATTTACGACCATTGCAGCACGCTATGATCACGTGATCAAACTTTGGACGCTTGGGGAGTGGCTCCTATTTATTGCTGTGGCTTGCCAGTGGCCAGAGGAGCTGGCAACAGATTCAGACAGTGAGGAGGTTGGGGAGGAAGAGGGGCCAGTCCTGGAGTCTGGGGAAGGCTCTGATGAGGGCTCTGTGTCGGAGGCAGAGAGGGGTCAAGGCTGTCTGACAGTTACCAGCTGCATTCGGAGTCAGACATCAGTGGGGCAGAAGAACAGCTGGAGCCTGTTCCCAGTGTGCGCATGCGCAGAGTTGCCAGACGAAAGGAACAGCTAAAGAACAAGGGCCGACTTGGGAGTAAGGCCACAGGTGGACAATGAATGGACCCTTCCAGAGGAAATAAAAGAGGGAGCGAAAGGGGAGTGGAGTTTGCAGGAAACAGTTTGTTCGTTCATTTCAGGAGTGTGAAGATCTGTCTGTGAATCTCAGAGACTCTGTGCCAAGTCTTTCCTTGCAGGGCAACTCATTTGGAAACTATTGACATGGCAGCTTTCTAAGCTAGACAAAGTCTGTGGTCATAAATACTCCTTTGAAAGACTGTTTGCCAGGCGTTTGCTGAAGGGGAATGAGAGGAATTCACATTCCTTTAATAAAAGGGGTTTTGTGGGGACCAGGACTCTGATTCATACTTCCCCCAAAGCACAAGGGAGAGTCCTGGTCCCCACAAAACCCCTTTTATTAAACGAATGTGAATTCCTCTCATTCCCCTTCAACAAAAGCCTGGCAAACAGTCTTTCAAAGGAGTATTTATAACCACAGACCTTATTTAGCTTGGAAAGTTGCCATGCAAATATTTTCCCAAATGAGGTGCTGTGCAAGGAAAGACTTGGCACAGAGTCTCTGAGATTCACGGACAGATCTTCACACTCCTGAAACGAATGAACGAACGAATGAATTGTTTCCTGCAAAAGCCCCCTCCCCTTTCGTTCTTCTTTTATGTCCTCTGGGAGGGGCCATTCACCGTCCACCCGTGACTTTACTCCCAAGTCGACCCCTGTTCTTTAGCTGTTCCCTTCGTCTGGCAGCTCTGTGCATGCGCACACTGGAAACAGGCTCCAGCTGTTCCTCTGCCTCACTGCTGCCTAGCTCCGAAGGCACCTGATCACTGCCAGACGGCCTCGGCCCCGTCTCTGCTTCCAACTCAGAGCCCTCATCCGAGCCTTCCCCAGACTCCAGGACTGGCCCTGGTTCCTCCCCAACCTCCTCACTGTCTGACTCTGCTGCCAGCTCCGAATGGCCACAACAAATATATCTGCTGAACAAAACTACGCACTGGTGACAGGAAGGGCATCCAGCCATTAAAACACTCTGCTAGCTCCAGTCAGTTACCCAGACTCCACCCTACAAAGGATTAGGGGGTCGTTAAAATATGGTGATGATTTATGGTTGCAAGTTAAGCATTTAATGCAATGGACACAAGCCTCACAACTTCCAGTGGGCCTGATTTCCAAGGACCAACATCCATTCTGCTGCCTCCAGCTTGATGCCGTATCTCGGGTTGTCACGTTAGATGCTTCCCCCCTCCCCCCGCATGTTGTCCCCGTACCGGAATGAAGGGCTGTGGAGACTCGTGAATGGAGACAATGTGGGTGATATCATTCTTGCTCAGCTGATCGAGGTCTTTGGCATCTAGGAGAGAAGAAGGAGGAACACACAGTGATTGTTAGAGGCCTCCTTCCCTCCCCATTCTACGCAGATGCTCTCAGCGCATTTCCAGCAGAAACGCTGACACATCAGCACACGGAGCGTCCCACATGCGCGGAGGCCTGGCATCTGTGCCACACATGCTCCACCCACTGGGACATCCTGGAGCAGGCATAAGAATAGCTGGGCCATAAGAAAGAGCATGGCATGGCATAGAATAGAAAATAGAATAGAATAGAAATAGCATAGAATAGAATAGAATAGAAATTGAAATAAATAGAATAGAAAATGAAATAATAAAAATAGAATAGAAATTGAAATAATAAGAATATAATAGAACAGAATATGAAATTGAAATAATTAGAATAGAATAGAACAGAATAGAAATTGAAATAATAGGAATAGAATAGAATAGAAATTGAAATAATAGGAATAGAATAGAATGAAATAAACAGAATAGAATAGAATAGAAATTGAAATAATAATAGAATAGAATGAAATAAATAGATTAGAATAGAAATTGAAATAATTAGAATAGAATAGAATAGAAATTGAAATAATTAGAATAGAATAGAATAGATCAGAAATTGTAATAATTGGAATAGAATAGAATAGAAATTGTAATAATAAGAATAGAATAGAATAGAAATTGAAGTAAATAGAATAGAGTAGAAATTGAAATAATTAGAATAGAATAGAAATTGTAATAATAGGAATAGAATAGAATAGAAATTGAAATAATTAGAATAGAATAGATCAGAAATTGAAATAATTGGAATAGAATAGAATAGAATCTGAAATAAATAGAATAGAGTACAATAGAAATTGAAATAATTATAATAGAATAGAATAGAACCGAATAGAATTTGGAAGTAACTAGAACAAAACAGAATGGAACAGAAATAGAATAGAGCTGGAAGGGACCTTGGAGGTCTTCTAGTCCAGCCACCTGCTCAAGCAGGAGAACCTATATACCATTTCTGATGAGTGACTGTCCACTTTTCTTAAATAAACTCAATGCTGTTTTGCCAAATCCTAATTCCGAGCCCCGTGCATCATTTGATATCCACAAATCGGTCGATCCACATCTGCCAAATCAAACCTGTGGTTTATTTATTCCAGCTGTGGACTCATTTTCCTTTCTGCTTTGCAGCTCAGCCTCTGGGAACCCTTTTCGTGCAAAAGCATTTACAGGCAGTCCTCGACTTACAACCGTTCGCTTACTGACTGTTAGAAATTACAACGGCAGTGAAAAATAAGTGACTTAGAACCGTTTTTCACGCTTACGACCGTTGCAGTTTCCCCGTGGTCACGTGATCAAAATTCAGACACTTAGCAACCGACTCATACTTATGACGGTTGCGATGTCCTGGGGTATGGTCCTCGAGTTACAACCACACCTGAGTCCAAAATTTCCATTGCTAAGCAAGGCAGTTAAGTGGGTTTTGCCCTGTTTTGCGACCCTTCCTGCCACCATTGTTAAGTGAGTCGCTGCAGTTCTAAAGGTTGTTAAGTGAATCTGACTTCTCCATCTCCTTCTGCGACCTTCTGAGAAACACAGTCGATGGAGAAGTCAGATTCACTTAACAACCTTTAGAACTGCAGCGACTCACTTAACAGCTGTGGCAAAAAAAGGTCGTAAAATGGGGCAAAACCCACTTAACTGCCTTGCTTAGCAATGGAAATTTGGGACTCAGTTGTGGGTGTAACTCGAGGAGCATTTCTAGACACGGCCACACGGCTGAATCTGGGTTTCCCCCTTGACTTTGGACATCAGAAGGTCACAAAATGGGATCACAGGGCACAGAAAACCGTTCTGAGTACCTGCCAGTTTCCCAACATCTGAATTTTGATGATGCGATCACGGGAACGCTACGGCACGGGTAAGTGGGAGAAATAGTCGTAAGCAGAGGTGAGTTGCTCCCGGTTTGGCCCAGTTCAGCCGAACCTGGTACTGGTGATTCGGCCTGGGTCGCAGAACCAGCTTTGACTCAGGCTGGCCATGCCCCTGAACCGGTTCCCCGGTCTCTTCTGCCACTGGCATGTGCATGCACAGAACAAATTATGATCAATGATGCCAGGGGTGGGTTCCGGCTGCCGCTACTGCCGGTTCACTCATGCGTGCGTTTGATGAGCGTTGCACGCGCTTGCACAGCACAACAAAAATGGCAGAAACAGGATGGCGGCGCCTATGGAGGTGCCGAGAGAACTGTTTGTGGGGCATGGCCAGCCTGGGTCACTGCTGGTTCCAGGGACCTGGGCCGCCAGGTTACTACCGGTTGGTCCGAACCAGTCTGAACCGGTAGGAACCCGCCTCTGAATTGCGCATGTGCGAAGAACACACAAAGCGAACCGGTACTAACCGGTACAGGAAGCCACCCCTGGTTGTAAGTCACTTTTCTCAGCAGCGTTGTAACTTCGGACGGTCACTAACTGAGCTGTTGTAAGTTGAGGACGACCTGCATGTATTTCCCTGGGTTTTCAAAGCAGTGTGTGTGTGTGTTGTGTGTGTGTGTGTGTGTGTGTGTGTGTGTGTATGATGTTCTTGAAGAGTTCTTAGGAGTTCAGCTGGCGGAGTCTCCAGCTCCTTTTTCAGGCCCGGCTGAACAGCTGGCATGACTCCCTGGGGTATCACTGCCGCCCCCCCCCACCCCACCCCATGCCCCCCCACCCCACCCCAAAAGGCAAGCTGTGGCTGTTCTTTCCGGAGCGCATGCTGAGGTCATCAGAATTGCACACTTCCGGGCAATCTGAGCGCCAGGAAACAAGGACTGCAGGCAGCAGCTACTCCTGCGTAGACTGCGGGGAAGGCTCCGGGGTGGGGGCTCTTCTTCCTGTCATCCCTCCCCCCTCCCCCATGACTTGCCTCCCCCACCCCTCCCCCTTTTTAATCCTGGCCACAGCTCCAGGATTAATGTCTTTTATTGATTGGACTTTAAAAATCACATCCTGCCTTAATTTTCTGTCTAAATAACTCAAGGCGATGCACAGACCTACGTCATATTCCTTGCTCCTCCTCTTTTTCCCACAACCACAACCCTGTGAGGTGGGTTGGGCTGAAAAGAGAGAGAGGGGGAGGGAGGGAGGGAGGGAGAGGGAGAGAGAGAGGGATGGAGGGAGAGAGAGGGGGAGGGGGAGGGAGGGAGAGAAAGAGGGAAGGAGGGAGGGAGAGGGAAAGAGGGAGGGAGGGGAGGGGGAGAGAGAGAGGGAGGGGAGAGAGGGAGGGGAGGGAGAGAGAAAGAGGGAAGGAGGGAGGGAGAGGGAAAGAGGGAGGGAGGGAGGGGGGAGAGAGGGAGGGAGAGAGGGATGGAGGGAGAGAGAGGGGGAGGGGGAGGGAGGGAGAGAAAGAGGGAAGGAGGGAGGGAGAGGGAAAGAGGGAGGGAGGGGAGGGGGAGAGAGAGGGAGGGAGAGAGGGATGGAGGGAGAGAGAGGGGGAGAGGGAGGGAGGGAGAGAAAGAGGGAAGGAGGGAGGGAGAGGGAAGGAGGGAGGGGGGGGAGGGGGGAGAGGGGGGGGAGAGGGGGAGGGAGGGGAGGAGGGGGGGGAGGGGGGGAGGGGGGAGGGGGAGGGGGGAGGGAGGGGGGAGGGGGAGGGGAGGGGGGGAGGGGAGGGAGGGGGGAGGGGGGGAGGGGAGAGGGGGAGGGGGGGAGGGAGGGAGGGGAGGGGAGGAGGGAGGGAGGGGAGGGGGGGAGGGGAGGGGGGGAGAGGGGGGAGGGGAGAGGGAGGAGGGGAGGAGAGGGGGGGGGGGGAGGGAGGGGAGAGGAGAGGGAGGGGGAGGGGGAGGGGGGGAGGGAGGGGGGGGGAGGAGGGGAGGGAGGAGGGGGGAGGGGGGAGGAGGGGGGGAGGGGGAGGGAGGGGAGAGGGGAGGGGGGAGGGGAGGGGAGGGGGAGGGAGGGGGGGGGGGGAGAGGGGGGGGGAGGGATGGAGGGAGGAGGGGGGGAGGGGGAGGGAGGGGGAGGGGGGAGGGGGGAGGGGAGGGAGGGGAGGGAGGGGAGGGGAGGGGGGAGGGAGGGGGAGGGGAGGGGGGAGGGGGGGAGGAGGGGGGGAGGAGGGGGGGAGGGGGAGGAGAGGGGGGAGGGGGGAGGGGGGGAGGGGAGGAGGGGGGGGAGGGGAGGGAGGGGGGGGGGGGAGGGGGAGGGGGGGGGGGGGGAGGGAGGGGGGGAGGGGGAGGGGGAGGGAGGAGGGGGAGGGGGAGGGGAGGGGGGGGGGAGGGGGGAGGGGGGGAGGGGGAGGGGGAGGGAGGGGGAGGGGGGGAGGGGGGGGAGGAGGGAGGGGGGAGGGAGGGGGGGAGGAGGGAGGGGAGGGGGGGGGGGAGGGAGAGGGGAGGGGGGGGGAGGGGGGGGGGGAGGGAGGGGGAGGGGGGGGGAGGGGGAGGGGGGAGGAGGGGGAGGGAGGGGGGGAGGGAGGGGAGGGGGAGGGGGGGAGGGGGAGGGGGGGGGGGAGGGGGGGGAGGGGGGGGGGGGGAGGGGGAGGAGAGGGGGGAGGGGAGGGGGGAGGGGGGGGGAGGGAGGGGGGAGGGGAGGGGGAGGGGGAGGGGAGGGAGGGGGGGGGGGGAGGGAGAGGGGGAGGGGAGGGGAGGGAGGGGGGAGGAGGGGGGAGGGGGGGGAGGGGAGGGGGGGGAGGAGGGGGGGAGGGGGGAGGGGGGGAGGGGGGAGGGGGAGGAGGGAGGAGGGGGGAGGGAGGAGGGGGGGAGGGGGGGGGAGGGGGGGGGAGGAGGGGAGGGGGAGGGGGAGGGGAGGGGGGAGGGGAGGGGGGGAGGGGGGGGGGGGGGGAGGGGGGGGGGAGGGAGGGGGAGAGGGGGAGGGAGGGAGGGGGGGGGGAGGAGGGGGGGGAGGGGGGGGGGGGGGAGGGAGGGGGAGGGGAGGGGGAGGGGGGAGGGGGGGAGGGAGGGAGGGGGGGAGGAGGGGGGAGGGGGGGGGAGGGGAGGGGAGGAGGGGGAGGAGGGAGGGGGGGAGGGGGGGAGGGGGAGGGGGGGGGGGAGGGGGGGGAGGGGAGGGAGGGGAGGGGAGGGGGGGAGGGGGGGGAGGGAGGGGGAGGGGGAGGAGGGGGAGGGGAGGGAGAGGGGGGGGGAGGGAGGAGGGGGGGGGAGGGGGGGAGGAGGGGGAGGGGGGAGGGGGGGGAGGGGAGGGAGGGGGGGAGGGGGGAGGGAGGGGGAGGGGAGGGGGAGGAGGGGGGGGGAGGGAGAGGGGGAGGGGGGGGGGGGGAGGGGGGAGGGGGGGAGGGGGGAGGGGGAGGGGAGGAGGGGGGGAGGGAGGGGGAGGGGGGGGGAGGAGGGAGAGGGAGGGGGAGGGGGGGAGGAGGGGGGGAGGGGAGGGGGGGGAGGGGAGGGGAGGAGGGGGGAGGGAGGGGGGGGGGGAGGAGGGGGGAGGGGGGGGGGGAGAGGGGGGAGGGGGGGGAGGGAGGGGGGGGAGGGGGGGAGGGGGGGGGGAGGGAGGGAGGGGGGAGGGGAGGAGGGAGGGGGGAGGGGAGGGGAGGGAGGGGGGAGGGGGGGAGGGAGGGGGGAGGGGGAGGGGATGGAGGGGAGGAGGGGGGGAGGGGGAGGGAGGGGGAGGGGGGGGGGGGAGGGGGGAGGGGGAGGGGGAGGGAGGGGGGGGGGGAGGGGAGGGGGGGAGGGGAGGGGGGGGAGGGGGAGGGGGAGGGGGGAGGGGGAGGGGGAGGGGGGGAGGGGGGAGGGGGGAGGGGAGGAGGGGGAGGGGGGGGAGGGGGGGGAGGGGAGGGGGGGAGGGGGGAGGGGGAGGGGGGGAGGGGGGAGGGGGGGGGGGGGGGGGGGGAGGGAGGGGGGAGGGGGGGGGGAGGGGGGGAGGAGGGGGGGGGGGAGGGGGGGGAGGGAGGGGGAGGGGGGGGGAGGGGGGGGAGGGGGGGAGGGGAGGGAGAGGGGGAGGGAGGGGGGAGGGGGGGGGGAGGGGAGGGGGGGAGGGAGGGGGGAGGGGGGAGGGGGGGGGGAGGGGGGAGGGGGGAGGGAGGGAGAGAGAGAGGGGAGGGGGAGGGAGGAGAAAGAGGGAAGGAGGGAGGGAGAGGGAAAGAGGGAGGGAGGGGAGGAGAGGAGGAGAGAGAGAGGGATGGAGGGAGAGAGAGGGGGAGGGGGAGGTGAGGGAGAGAAAGAGGGAGAGTGGGGAGGGAGAGGAAAGAGGGAGGGAGGGGAGGGGAGGAGGGAGAGGGAGGGGGAGAGAGGAGAGGAAAACTAGAACTCACTGTCTCCTAGTGATTTGGTCAACTGGCTTTCTTCTTTTTCTTCCTTTCTTTCTCATTCTTTTTCTTTCTTTCTCACTTTCTCCTTCCTCCTCTTTTGTTCTTTTTCTTTCTTTCTCTCTCTCCCCTTACTTCTCTTTTTCTCTCTCCCTCTCTCCTTCTCCTTCCTTTCTCTCTCTCTCCCATCCTTTCTTTCTTTCTTTCTTTCTTTCTTTCTTTCTTCTTCCCTCTCTTTTTCTTTCTTTCTTTCTTTCTTTTTTCTTCCATCTTTCTTTCTCTCTCCCCCTCCCTCCCTCTTTCTTTCTTTTTCTTTCTCTCCCTCCCTCCCTCCTCCCTTCTTTCTTTCTCTCTCTCCCTCCTCTCTTCTTTCTTTCTCATTCTTTTTCTTTATTCTTCACTTTCCCCTTCCTTCTCCCTTTTTTCTTTCTTTCTCTCTCTCTCTCCTTCTCTTTTTCTCTCCCTTCCTCTCTTTTTCTTTCTTTTTCCTTCTTTTTTTCTCTCCTTTCCCTTTCTATCCTCCCTCCTTCCCTCCCATCCTTTGTTTCTTTCTTCTTCCTTCTCTTTTTCTTTCTTTCTCTCTTTCTTTTTCTTCTCCCTCTCCCTCTCTTTCTTTCTCTCCTTCCTTCTCTTTCTCTCTCTCTCTTTCTTTCCCATCATTGTTATTTTTACAAATAATTCGAGGCAGCAAATTATATCCAACACCCCCCCCTCCTCCTATTTTCCTCACAACAATCTTGGCCAAGCTGAGAAAATGCCAACCCCCTCAAACCAGCTAGCTTGATTCATCGCCACTGTGACAGGTTGACTCTTCACTTACCTACGATGTTCCCAAGGAAGAGACCAGGAAGAATCTGTAAAAGTTTTTTTAAAAATATATATTAGTGTACATATTTTTTATGATTCACACAACCCTGTAGCCTGGCCTACAAAGCCCCAAATATAATACAATAATACAATAGTAGAGTTGGAAGGGACCTTGGAGGTCCTCTAGTCCAACCCCCTGCCTAGGCAGGAAACCCTATACCTTTCCAGACAAATGGCTATCCAACATCTTCTTAAAAGGCTTCCAGTGTTGGGGCATTCACAACTTCTGGAGGCAATTTCTGTTCCACTGATTAATTGTTCTCACTGTCAGGAAATTTCTCCTCAGTTCTAAGTTGCTTCTCTCCTTGATTAGTTTCCACCCATTGCTTAGGTGCTTTGGAGGGTAGCTTGACTGCCTCTTCTTTGTGGCAACCCCTGAGATATTGGAACAATGCTATCATGTCTCCCCTAGTCCTTCTTTCTCTTAAGCTAGACATACCTAGTTCCTGCAACCGTTCTTCATACATTTTAGTCTCCAGTCCCCTGATCCTCTTTGTTGCTCTTCTCTGCACTCTTTCCAGAGTCTCCACATCTTTTTTACATCGTGGCGACCAGAACTGAATATATATATATATATATATATAAATATATATATTAATCTAAACATGTGTATTAATAGTAGAATGATAAGGATCGAAGAACTGGAAAGAACATTTTATTTATTTATTTATTTATTTATTATTCGTATTTATGACGCCACCTCTCCCGAAAGGGATTCGGAGGCGGTGTACAGTCACTAAAATGCGTTATAAAATACATACAAATAAACAGTTAAATAATTTAAAGTAATGTAGGTGGAGGAGGTTGCAAGACTGTATATAGAATAATAAATATGTACATTAAAAGACTTATTGGAAAACCACAAACCAATTTAAATTGAATAAATCCCCAGGGAGGTATAAACTAAGAAAGTGCCAGGGCCGCTGATTTGAAATAGGTGAGTCTTTAACATGAATAGAAAATACCGAAAACGTATAAATGATTGTGATGGATACTAAAACTGGAGATATTGAAAAATGGAAAAATGAAGGATGGAACTCTGGTTCAGAAAGAAACGATGATAATAGAAGACATGTATAAATAAAATGGAACAATGGACATGAAATGTAATAAGACTATGTTTATGTCTACTGAAATGTATGTTACCAAGTTACCACACCATTCATGCGTTGATATGTATAAAGAATATAAAAAAATAAAAATTTGATTGAAAAAAAAGCACCCAAAACTTGACAACTTTAAGAGTCTTAAACTATGCTGGCTGGAGAATTCTGGGAGTTGAAGTCCACAAGTCTTAAAGTTGCCAAGTTTGAAGACCTCTGTGACAAAGGCATCGGACAGGTCACAATTTATCACTTCACCCAAAACCAACCCAAGTCGGGCATCACGTTAAATCGGAGTATAATTTATTTAGGAATGGGTGGGTGGAAACTAATCAAGGAGAGAAGCAACTTAGAACTGAGGAGAAACTTCCTGACAGTCAGAACAATTAATCAGTGGAACAGAAAATGCCTCCAGAAGTTGTGAATGCCCCAACACTGGAAGTCTTTAAGAAGATGTTGGATAGCCATCTGTCTGAAATGGTATAGGGTTTCCTGCCTAGGCAGGGGGTTGGACTAGAAGACCTCCAAGGTCCCTTCCAACTCTGTTATTCTATTCTATTCTTATTTTTTCAGGCCACTGGAGGCCAATATTTATGCTGGCTAAAACCCCAGTTTAGAGGTTTTCATATGTCAACCAAGAACAGGAGAAAAAAATAATACATTTCAGATTGACAGAACCACCAGCTGATTTTGCATGCCCAACACAAGCAGTCCTCGACTTATGGCCACAATTGAGGCCACAACTTCCGCTGCTAAGCGAAACGTCACTTTAGTGAATTTTGGCCCATTTTACGACCGTTCTCGCTACCGTTGTTAACTGAATCCCTGCAGCTGATAAGTTAGTAACGTTGTTGTTAAGTGAAGCTGGCTCCCCAGCTGACTTGGCTTGTCAGAAGGTCGCAAAAGGGGATCACGTGACCCCGGGACACGGCGACCGTCGTAAATATGAGTCAGTTGCCAAGTGAATTGAATTTTAACCACGGGGATGCCCCAACGGTCGCAAGTGTGAACAAAGAATCCTAAGTCCCTTTTTCAATGCGTTTGTAACTTTGGTCACTAAGTGAATGGTCATAAGTCGAGGACTGCCTGTAATTTATTGCTTCAGGCCTAACACGTCACACTTGTGGGTTAAACCCCCCAGTTTAAGGTTTAACGTCTCACGCAAAGCCCGAACAACAAAGAATGAGGGGGAGGGAAAAATAAATAAATGTCAGAGTGACAGATTCAAAGTCATCCAGCTGATTGTTGATGCTTGGAGGCAGGATTAGAACCCGCATCTCCCAATTCCTGGTCCACAACTTTCCCCGCTACACTCCTAAGTGACTCACAAGAGAACACAACACCCCCATCAAGGTGAGGCATACCTTCGGTTTTGTCTCACTGTCCTCAGAGAAAGTTGACAATGCGACAACTTCTCCCAAAAGGCAAAAAACGAAGAATCACCACCTTACAAAATATCTCAAAATCCTCATTGTAACTGTCGGATGTAAATTGGGGAAGGGGCACATTTCACGTGCTTTCTCCTTCTTCTTTCCCCTCTTACTGTAAACTTTGCAAAGATGTTATTAAAAAAGTTAAAAATCTGATTTCCTACCTTATTCATGCCGTTGCCCATAATCTTCCAAAGTGACCTTAGCAGCTTCGCAGGGCAGACCGAATGTCCTGGGCACGAGACCCCCCTCTCTTTATCCAAACGTCCAGCAATGGCCACTTCCCTGGGGCAGGCTCTGGGTCAAGATTTACAACCCCAGGCTGGCGGCCTTGGCCTGTCCCCAAAACAGCAGATCTCCTGGTGTGCGTGCGTGTCTGTGTGACAGCTGCGTATTTTGTGGCAGGGAGTAAAAATCTGCAGAGGCAGATTTTTCTCCTCCTCCTCCTCCCGGAAAGTGGTTCTTTCCTTCGCTCACGCACTCGTTTGCTCCTATCATAATGCCTTTTCCAGGGTTGGAGAAAACCCCACCTCCTTGCAAATTGGGGATGGGGGTGGGGAGGCTGGGAGAGAATCACCCTGGCCTGGTCTTGCGTAGTTGTTGCGAGCGCACAAGGCGAAAGGCTTGCGATGTGCAAAGAGAATGCATTCTTTTGTCTCCCAAGAGGAGGCAGCTGCGGCTTGCTGGCCTCGTGCCTTGGCACTGGCTGGCAGGGTGGGATTGGGGGTGATGGGGGTGGAGGAATAGGACCCCAGGATAGTCCGTATCAGCAAAGCAAGCCCCCTCCCCAACCCAGTTCTGAATGGTCTACCACTTTTCCTCCCCCTAATATTCTCTTCCCCCTAATATTCTCTATATCCTCATTTTCCTCCCCTTTTAAACATATATCTATATATATATTTTTATATAAATAATACCAACCCCTCCTAATATATATTTTTTCTTTTCCTTTTCTCTTTCTCTTTTTTTGTCACCCTCCCCCCCCCCCCCCCTCATAACCCCTTTACACACAATTGACAATATTATCAGTCCCATATAGATTTCACCACATACAGACCACTCACCCACCCCCCACCCCACCATCTCCTAAAATATGTCCCCATACACCCCTCCCCACCCCCCCCCCCTCCCCCCAAACTCCCCCCTCCCCTATCCCCATACCCCCCCTGTCCCCCCCCCCCCCCGACCCCCCCTCCCCCCCCTCCCCCCCCCCCCCCCCCAACAAAAATATAGAGAAATATCTTCTTATTCACTCTATGTCCTGTACCATGTGCAAATATAGAGAGAGTGAGAAGATCACTTCTATGTTTGTCGTTATTATCTTGAACTCACATTTACTTCCCCCCTATCGCACCTTAGATATATCATCTTGTGTGTGTCAGTGAGATACGCGCATGTAATCTACAGCGCCATTTTCACCCAATACTGCACTCGCGCCCTCGTTATTGTACCTTAGTGTCGAGACTCCGCACTTCCTCAATCAAGAAGATGTGTGTGATAATGTGATATTGCACTCCATACCCCGGACAACCGCACGTCCCCCTCCGCTTCGATTAGTAGTATGAGTAGTGCATGATGAGAGGGAGATAGACCATTTGCTGGAGGCTTTACCCCTCAAGACTCGGTCTATATGGGCGTGCGCATATATATATATGTGTGAAGTTGTCTCGCGCGGTGTTGTGTTGTTATTAGTCTGTGGGCTCGCGCTGTGGTGGGGGTTGGTCTAGATGACCTACAAGGTGCCTTTCAACTCTGTTAATCTGTTATCTGTATCAGACATGTGACTGTCCAGTCTCTCCTTAAAAATCTCCAGTAATGAAAACACTGCAACCTCTGGAGGCAAGCAGTTCCACTGGTTAATTGCCCTCACGGTCAGGAAGTTTTTCCTTAATTCAAAGTTGCTTCTGTCCTTGATTAGTTTCCACCCATTGCTTCTTCTCCTGCCTTCAGATGCTTTGGAGAATAGCTTGACTCCCTCTTCTTTGGGGCAGCTTCTCAAATACTGGAAGACTGCTGTCATGTCATTTATCTCATCATTTTTCTCTTGGGAGGCTGCCACAGAGATTCTGTAATTCCGTAAGGGTCTTCTGCTTGAGCAGGGGGTTGGACTAGAAGACCTCCAAGGTCCCTTCCAACTCTTCTTATTCTGTAATTCTGTAAGGGTCTCCTGCTTGAGCATCGGGCTGGACTAGAAGACCTTCAAGGTCCCTTCCAACACTTCTGTTATTCTGTAATTCCGTAAGGGTCTTCTGCTTGAGCAGGGGGCTGGACTAGAAGACCTCCAAGGTCCCTTCCAACTCTTCTTATTCTGTAATTCTGTAAGGGTCTCCTGCTTGAGCATTGGGCTGGACTAGAAGACCTTCAAGGTCCCTTCCAACACTTCTGTTATTCTGTAATTCTGTAAGGGTCTTCTGCTTAAGCATCGGGCTGGACTAGAAGACCTTCAAGGTCCCTTCCAACACTTCTGGTATTCTGTAATTCCGTAAGGGTCTTCTGCTTGAGCAGGGGGCTGGACTAGAAGACCTCCAAGGTCCCTTCCAGCTCAATTCTGATGAAATTCCGGAGCAGGTCGAGGGAGGGGAAGGGGGGTGTTGCAAGATGTCCGGGGGTCGCTGCTTAGATTCCCCGCACGTGCGGAGCGTTACTCCCGAGGAAGCTTCCAAAATGCAGAAGCTTCTCCCCCCCCCTCCAAAGTTGCGACCACCCCTCTTGTGGCATGCCGCTCTGCAAAAAGAGACGGGGGGGGAGAGAGACCACCCAGCTGGGATGCAATAAGGGGGCGGGGTGTGTGACTTTCCTCCTCCCACCCCACTAAGCCCCGCCCATAGAAGCCCCGGTTGCCCTGGCGACGGGACGCGCATCGGAGGGAGGACCAGCATGGCCAAGAACAAGGTCGGGGGGCGGGAGGGGCGGGAATTCCCCCCCCCCCGCGCGGGGAGGGGGCGTCGCCTTCTCCAGCCCCTTCTAAAGCCCATCGTCCCCAGCCATACGACCTTGGGGCGGAATAAGGCCGGCTGGGGACGATGGTCCTGTCCCTACCCAGCTGGCCCCGCGATCGTAGAGCATCATCCGAGAGTGGATGATGGGGCTTGTAATCCATCTTTCGACCCTCACCCCAGGGGCGCCTGGTTGGGGCAGGCAGGGGTGGGATTTTGAACCTTGCAAGTTGGCCTTGGAAAATACGGGACGCTGCCCGGCGATGGCGGCTTGCAAGGTTGAAAGGAATCGTGGCTTATTCGGATCTTGGATTGTTTGAAACTTTTCTGGTCGTTGCAACGAGGTAGAGGCTTAGACTGGATCCTGGTTTGTCAAACCTGGCTGCTTTAAGAGGGGTGGGCTTTAATTCCCAGCATTTCTCAGACAAAGGTGGTGCTCAACCTGAGCTCCACATTTCTGCCGCTGAGTGAGACAGTGGTTAATTTTGTCCCGTTTTACGACCTTCCACGCCTCTGAGCAAATCACTGCAGTTGCTGAGTTAGTAACCCAGTTGTTAAGTGAATCTTAACCGCCCCATTGGTTTTGCTCGTTGGAAGGTCACAAATGGGAATCACACATGACCTGGGACACGGCGACCGTCGTAAGTATGAGTCTGTGGCCAAGTGCCTGAATTTTGATCACGTGACCACGGGGATGCTGCAACGGTCGTAAGTGTGAAAAATGGTCCTAAGTCATTTCTTTCAGTGCCCTTGTTACTTCCAGCGGTCACTAAATGAACTGTTGTAAGTCGAGGACTACCTATGCCCACACAAGGAGTTGGATCACAGCAAGATAGAAATGTGGCAAAGAGATAAACATATCGATACAGATGGTCCTCGACTTACGACTACAGTTGACCCCAAAATTTATGTCGCTAAGTGAGACAGTGGTTAATTTCCCCCCATTTTATGACCTTCCTTGCCATTAAGTGAATCACTATGGTTGGTAAGTTGATCACCTGGTTGTTAAGTGAATCTAGTTGGACTGCAGCAGGATACAAATGTGGCCAAGAGATAAAAATAAGTCCTCGACTTATGACCACAATTTGAGCCAAAATCTCTGTCGCTAAGCAAGGCAGCTGTTAAGTGAGTCATGCCCCATTTTTACAGACTTTTTTTTTTGCCCCAGTTGTTAAGTGAATTCCTGAGTTATAGGTTATAAGTATTGGTAAAATCTCTACCAGAAAAAAACATATTTAGTAAAAACATTCATCTTAATTACGGAGGATCTACTCAATAAGGAGAGCTGCAGTTCATCCCATCATAAAAGGTCTTTTTTTTAAAAAAAATAATTCCAAAGAAACAGAGAAAGTTATTTTGAAACTGTTCTGAATGTGTAAATTTGATCTCGTTGCAGAATGCAAATCATAAAGGACCATACGGCTGCCAAAAGCTGAAGGAGCGGTGGGTGGTTTTCTTTTTAATATCCAAAATAAAAAAGTTTTAGGCAGGGGTAGGAAAAATCAAAGGCACAAAGACAGATTGGGCACAATGAATTTTGAAAAATAATAATAGCAATACTAACAGTAACATCACATTCATGATAATAATATTTGCTTATCCATACTAACCAACTTTCATTGTGTAAGTTGATCATTCTCTTCAACTTTTGAGTTTCTAACTTCTGTTCTACTAACCAATCATAGGTCTGTCAGGACTCTGAATCATTGCTAACTCACCAGTCGTAAGTCAAGGAATACCTGTACGTCATGCCATTTATGCTTCATGAGGTCTAGCGACATGCTAAAACAGGCCCAAGCAGCCGTAAAACCCACAAATGGAGCAATCTTTATCTTTTCTTCATCCTCTTATAATTCAGGGCCCTGTAAGAAAAGAGCCAATGGGCTGCTTCCTATCAATACAAAGTGTGCTTGCTATATTGTGAAAGAAAAGGGATTTTTAAAATTTGTCATTATTTGTCAACTATTATTATGAGATGAACCCAGGAGCAAAACACAGCAGGCAGAGACTTTATACCCCTGATGGCGAACTTATGCCACGGGTGCCAGAGGTGCCACACAAAGCCCTCTCTGCGGGCACACCTGCCAGCGCCAGATGTTCTTCTGGTTTCCAGCCAGCTGGTCTTTGTGGGTGCCTGAGCGCCAGAAAACAGCCCGAAATACGGCCAAAAAACAGGATGTTTTGGAGGCTGTTTTCCAAGCAGAATTTTGGGCCATTTTTGCAAACCAGTCAGCTGGTCTTCATGGGCACTGGAGCTCCAGAAAACAGCCTTAAAAATAGCCAAAAAAACAGGCCGTTTTGGAGTCATTTCTAAGCCATTTTTCGGGCCCTGTTCAGCCCTGTTTTGGACCAGAAGGTGGCCTGAAAACAGCTTAAAAACAGTCTGAAAATGGCCAAAAAAACAGGAATGCGTGCGCCATCCAGATGGTCTTTGGATTTCCAGCAAATGCATGCACGCATTTTCTGGTTTGGGCACTCGGTGCTGAAAAGATTCGCCATCACTGCTTTACACAATTAATAGTAGTTTATATACAAATATATAGAGACATACTGTATACATGGAGATAAATCCCTTACTACTCAGCTATGGACACAAGGAGAGAAAAGAAATACACGAAAAGAGAGACAGTAGGAGAGGCAGACATGGCCTCCCTTAAATAGACAGCACTTACAACAGTAAATGATGTGTGTGGACCCCACCAGAGTCTTAAAAGAGGCAAAAGCTGTATTGCTGAATCATCCTCGTTGCATCAGCTTACAGCTTACAGTTTACAACCTTACATCAGCTGGCAACTATTAAATCCTCATTACCTGACATCATTTAATTTTTATTATATTTTTAAACAGGGAACCCCGAGCTTCCATCCGGTTCAAGTGTGCCCTCACCAACACCATCTTAGAGGTCCTTCAGCAGCGACCCGGATGGGTGGAAGTCAAAGAGTTGAGATTTATTTATATTTACTTATATGATGGAGACGATCAAAAGCTGACAGGGCCCGAGAAGACGTTTCTCTCTCTTCCACGGAAGCTTAGGGGAAAAGCAAGGTTTCTGGTTTCTGGTGGGCACATTCAAAAAGTTTGGAGCGTCCTCTGAGCCTGAATATTTCTGCGATCAGGGATCAGAGTTGCTCCTTTGGATCACGGTTTAGGTGATTCCTGCGATAAAGGAGAATATTAGTAGCATTTCAGGGTTGAAATGAGGGCTCCCTGAGCTTGGTGGTTTTCTTGCAGACGTTTCATGACCCAGCTAGGTAACATCATCAGTGCTAGAAGGAAGGGAGGGTTTCAAGAGGAGGAGGAGGAAAAGGAGGAGGAGGTGGACAACTGTGGGGTGTGAGGTTTTGTTTGCTGCCTATGAGCTCCAGGCAGGGGGGGCAGCAGCTGAGCAAGCCAGCAATCTGCTGGCTCACGAATAAACTGCAGATTAGAGGCTCGCAAGCAGCAAACGAAACTGCCACCTCTTTGCCTCCGTGCATGGAAGAGGCGGGGAGGGCTCGATCCCACTTAGGAGGTGATGGTTGCGAAGCCTCGAGGCTCCCTGAGCAGCCCAGGCTGCTTACCTGTGTGTAGGTACTAGGAGGCAGTTGTGTGGATACACGTGGCAAAGATGAGGCAGGGCAAGCATCAGAGCGAGCCGGTTCAGGGGCGTGGCCAGCCAGCCATCACTACCGGTGTTGGGGCCCATGCTTAATTACCACTACTAGTTCTCCTGAACCGGGAGCAACTCACCTCCGACTGGGAGGTTCTGGGGCTTGCGAGGTCGACTGTAAAATTTTAGAACCACACTTTAGATATCTCGGGTGGCCTAGGGGTGGAGCTCTTGCCTCACAATCTGTGAGTTCGATCTTAGGTAGAGGCGGATATTTCTCCCTCTCTGGGTACACTGAGAATATATCTGCTGAACAAAACTCAGCATCGGCAACAGGAAGGGCATCTGGCCATTAAAACACTTGGCTAGCTCCATTCAGACTCCACCCTCAAGGGATTATGAAGAAGAAGATGATGACTTTTGGTGTCTGGGGGGGCTACACAACTACTTTAAGAAAGCTAGAGGAGTTGATGGCTGACCCCATTTCTGTTTGGCCTTCGTCCACAGTGAGGGCGAGTGGGACTTCTACTGGTGCGACGTCCGCTGGCTGCAGGAGAACTTTGACCACACCTACATGGACGAGCATGTCCGCATCAGCCACTTCCGCAACCATTATGAGGTAGGCAAACCTGGTCAGGGAGAGGGCGGGACGGGACAGGGGGGCAGGTGAACAGTTGGTCCAGATGACCTGTAGACCAGGGATGAAATGCTACTGGTTTAGACTGGTTCACCCAAACCAGTAGTAAAAAATGCTACCGGTTTGCCTGAATCAGTAGCAAAAAAAAGCTACTAGTTTGCCTGAATCAGTAGCAAAAAAAATGCTACCGGTTTGCCTGAATCAGTAGCAAAAAAAATGCTACTAGTTTGCCTGAATCAGTAGCAAAAAAAATGCTACCGGTTTGCCTGAAACAGTAGCAAAAAAAAAATGCTACCTGTTCGCCTGAATCAGTAGCAAAAAAAATAATGCTACCTGTTCGCCTGAATCAGTAGCAAAAAAAAAATGCTACCTGTTCGCCTGAATCAGTAGCAAAAAAAAATATGCTACCGGTTCGCCTGAATCAGTAGCAAAAAAAAATGCTACCTGTTCGCCTGAATCAGTAGCAAAAAAAAATAATGCTACCTGTTCGCCTGAATCAGTAGCAAAAAAAAATGCTACCTGTTCGCCTGAATCAGTAGCAAAAAAAAATATGCTACCGGTTCGCCTGAATCAGTAGCAAAAAAAAATGCTACCTGTTCGCCTGAATCAGTAGCAAAAAAAAAATGCTACCTGTTCGCCTGAATCAGTAGCAAAAAAAAATGCTACCTGTTCGCCTGAATCAGTAGCAAAAAAAAAAATGCTACCTGTTCGCCTGAATCAGTAGCAAAAAAAAATGCTACCTGTTCGCCTGAATCAGTAGCAAAAAAAGAAAAATGCTACCTGTTCGCCTGAATCAGTAGCAAAAAAAGAAAAATGCTACCTGTTCGCCTGAATCAGTAGCAAAAAAAGAAAAATGCTACCTGTTCGCCTGAATCAGTAGCAAAAAAAGAAAAATGCTACCTGTTCGCCTGAATCAGTAGCAAAAAAAAAAATGCTACCTGTTCGCCTGAATCAGCCCAAACTGGTATTTCCGACAATCAGTTGTGACGTGTGATTTCTATTAGCTATAATCGTCAGAATTCCTGGCCAATTCTGATCTGGGGACCCCTTGGCTGAAGCCGTTCCTCTGCCCTTCTCCTCCTCGCAGCTCACTCGGAAAAACTACACCGTGAAAAACCTGAAGCGCCTCCGAAAACAGCTGGAGAGGGAATCCGGGAAGCTGGAGGCCATGAAGTGCGACTTCTTCCCAAAAACCTTTGAGATGCCTTCCGAGTATCACCTGTTTGTGGAGGAGTTTCGGAAGAATCCCGGCATCACCTGGATCATGAAACCGGTGAGGAGGAGGGAGGAAGCCAGTGGGGTCCTTGGTGTTCTCTGAACTTGGCTGTTCTCTTGTAGATGTTTCATGACCCATGTAGGTAACATCATCAGTGTTGCAAGGGAGTGCGGTTTGTGGGGAGGAGAAGGAGGGGGAGGAAAAGAAGAAGGAGAAGGAGGAGAACAAGAGGTGGAGAAAGAGAGGGAGGAGGAGGAGGAGAATGTGGGCAGGAGGAGAGGGGGAAGAAAGTGGAAGAAAGGACCGAGAAAGAGGAGGAGGAGGAGTGTGGGGTCCTGGGTGCTCTCTTACAGACGTTTCAGGACCCAACTATGTAAGATCATCAGTGTTAGAAGAGAGTGCAGTTTGTGGAGAGGAGGAGGGGGGACGAAAAGAAGAAAGAAAAAGGGGAGGAGGAGGAAGAGGATTGTGAGGTCCTTGATGCTCTCTGAGCTTGGCTGTTTTCTTGTAGGCATTTCATGACCCAACTGGGGAACATCATCAGAGTTAGAAGGGAGTGTGGCTTGTGGAGAGGAGGAGGGAGGAAGAGGAGCAGGAAGAGGAAGAGGAGGAGGAGAATAGGAGAAGGAGAGAGAGGAGGAGAAGGAAAGAAAAGGAGTTGGAGAGAGGAGGAGGAGGAGGAGGAGGAAGGTCTGCTCCACAGGTGGGTAGGAAACGAATATTGCTGCAATATATTTACCAGTATTCCACCAGCGGGGATGCTGTATATGTTTGTGTCTTCTCTCTACCCATTTAAAAAAAAAACTATTTTTCTTTTGATTTTGTTAAATGTTTCCCTCCCCCCCCCCCTTATGGTGGAGCTTTTATTTTAACTTTTGGAATAAAATAAAAAGTCACCAAAGAAAACAAACACACAGGGGCCTCCTGGTGGAAGCCTTACCCTGAGTGTTCATAACGTTGCACGTCCACGGGGCCGTGGACGGGGGAGGGGGGGGGGCTCTAGGGGTGAGGGGGGACACGACTGGGCCCGCCGGGATGCGGAACTGGGGAAGGTCAGGCCGGCGACCACCGGGTTGTCGTTTGGGCGGTGTGTGGGTTGTTACTTGGTGTGGACCACGCCGAACCGGAGGGCGGGTGGGAAGGAAGGACAGGAAGGCAAGGAAGGGAGAAGGGGGACGGAAGGAAGGGAAGGAAGGAGAGAGGGTCACGGTGGGGAGGCGGGAGGATTGTGAGGAAGGGAACGACCGACTGAAGGAGAAAAGGAAGGAAGGAAGGAGGAAGGAAGGGATGATTGTGAGGAAGGAACGGGACGGTAGAGTAGACAAAGGAGGGAGGGCAAGGCACAAGGACAGGATCGGTGGGTAGGGAGACTGAGGATTGTGAGAAAGGAAGGCACAGAACGCCGACAACGGGCAGGGAGGAAGGACGGGATGCATTGTTGCAGGCAGGCCAGGACTGGCGCGAAACGGCAGGCCGACGTTAGAAGACATGAAGAATTTTGACTGCTTGAGACGGAAGGACCGCAAGGCCGGGCAGCATAAGAACCGGCGTGTCTTCATCAATATCTTCCTTCCTTCCTTTCCTCCTCTCCCTTCCTTTCCTTCCTTTCACTTTCCTCTCCATCTTTCCTTCCTTCCATCTTTCTTTCTTTCCTTCCTTTCCTCCTCTTCTTCCTTCCATCTTTTCTCCCTTCACTCCTCCTCCCTTCCTTTCCTCCTCTTCCTTCTTTACTTCATCAATATCTTCCTTGCTTCCTTTCCTCTTCATCTTTCCTTCCGTCCATCCATCCTTCCTTTCTTCCATCTTTCCTTCCTTTCTTTCCTCCTCCTCCCACCCTCCCTCCCTCCCTCCCTCCTCCATCTGCAGGTCTTACATCACGACCTGTCATTGCTGGGCAGATAAAAGGGAACACTTTCCCCTTCCTCTAATAAAAGGGGGGGGGCTGAACTTATGCAAATGAGCCTCTGAATTCCTGCCAAAAGATTATTTAACTCCTCAAATGATAATTTGTGTTAATGGCCAGCAGGACACCTTCCCTCAAGTCAATGGGGGCTCTCCTCCTCCTCCTTTCCACCCTGATTGGGGAAGAAAATGAGGATTTGCTCAATTGAGGTTGCATTTAAAAGGTTGCAAACTGTGAGAAGAGGAAGGCGGGGTGGGTGGGAGGGAGGGAGGAGGAGGAGGAGTGGGGGCTCCTATTCCATTAGATCTCTTTGATTTCATAATCCACCCTCCCCCCTGGGACAGAAGCAAAAGCGAATTTCAAAAGAGGCAAGGAAATCTTCCCAGCCAAGGTCTGCGGTGGGAGGGAGCAGCTCCCCAGGATGGTTTGGAAGATGGTTTGCAGATGAATTGGAGGGGGGGGAGGTCTGGCAGGGAGGGGAGCATCCCAGAGGTGGGTTCCTACCGGTTCAGACGAGTAGGGAGTAACTTGGCCTGCCATGCCCCTGAACTGGTTCTCTTGGCAGTGCTGTGGGTCGCCGCCATCTTGTTTCTTGCTTCTGCGCATGCGCAGAATTCTATCCTATCCCATTCCTTGTCCTGACCTGTCCCATGTTTTCTGTTCTATTCTATTCTATTCTATTCTATTCTATTCTATTATTCTATTCTATTATCGTTTTTAATTCTACTTTATATTTTACTCTATTCTATTCTACTCTACTCTATTTCTATCCTATTCTATCCCATTCCTTGTCCTGTCCTGTCCCATATTTTCTATTCTATTCTATTCTATTCTATTCTATTCTATTATCATTTTTAATTCTACTTTATATTTTACTCTATTCTATTCTACTCTACTCTATTTCTATCCTATTCTATCCCATTCCTTGTCCTGTCCTGTCCCATATTTTCTATTCTATTCTATTCTATTCTATTCTATTCTATTCTATTCTTCAATTCCATTCCATTTCCTATCTTATCCTATCCCTTGTCCCATCCCATCCTATCTACATCCAGCCACAGATATTTTGAGCTCACTTGTGTTCCTAAGTGGAAGGTTACCTGTAACGTTAAAATTAGCTCACCTGGTCATGTTTGGCTTATCTGGCAGGGTTGATGGCAAGGAAAGGATGACCTCAGGATGCCAGGGGAGGTCCAGATCTCCCAAGGAAGGGAGTGACACTCTCCTTCGTCTCCCGCAGGTTGCCCGATCTCAAGGCAGAGGCATTTTTCTCTTCCGGAAACTCAAGGATGTGATTGACTGGAGAAAGGTGAGCTACCTCCTTCTTCTCACCTCTGAGGAAGGGATTAGTTGGGAAGAGCCCACCTTGAAGCTTGGCTCTTTGGGCTTCAGCTGCTCGAGGCTGCTGCCTCCAGTTTTCTTCTCGTCCTTAGACCCAGGGCTGATCCACCATGGAAGGTGGAGATGTCCTTCTGAGGTTCTGGGATGGAGCCACCAACGGGGAACTTCTCAGGTTCTCTGTGGCCTCAAAGCTTCTGGTCTGGAAAGGATTGCTAGTCCTTCTCCACTTGGGTGTTGGTGGCATCTCAGGTGGGTTCCCATTCAGCCCTCTCCAAGACCAAAGAGATCTGAGTGGAGGAACCTCGTCTTCTCCTCTATCCTCACTAGTCCAACCAGAGGTCTCCTAAGAAGTTGGGGAGATGGAGGAGGTCAGGTGGGTCCATTGGCTTGGAGAGCCCATTGAGGGGTCTCCAAAGGTCTTCTGGGATGACTGGACGTCCTGTCCATGGATGGGAAGGAACGCAGAGCTGACTTTGGGCAGGGGAAGAGAGATAGGACCGTTAAAGAAGGAGATAAGTCAATTGAGCCCCAGGAAAGGGGAAAGTGTGAAGCAAGGCTGCCTCGGGAATTCTGGGAGTTGAAGTCCACAAATCATGAAAGGGCCATAGACAATTTTACTGCCCCTTCTCGATCATGGCTAGATGGAAGGACATCCGCAGTCGTCTCGCTTAGCGACGACAGAGTGAAGATGGAGGCTGTCACTGTACGATCCAGCACACATGGACCACAGCCAGGTCTTTCCCGCCTCTGATATGGCCCCTGCAGGTGCTGGCTTTGTTCTTCTTCCTAAGCCCACCGGGACCCCCGGTTTCTTCCCCAGGATGCCGTGCGCACCGATGATCAGAAAGATGACATTCCGGTGGAGAATTACGTTGCTCAGCGTTATATCGAGAACCCGTACTTAATAGGGGGTAAGTTGCCCATTCGCATGACCCAGATACTGTTAGTCCTCGACTTATGACCAAAATTGAGCCCAACATTTCTGTCGCTAAGTGAGACAGTCGCAAAGTGAGTTTTCGCCCCATTGGATGAGCTTTCTTGCCATCGTTGTTAAGCGAATCGCTGCAGTTGTTAAGTTAGTAACGGGGTTGTTAAATGAATCTGACCTCCCTATTGACGTTGCTCATCGGAAGGTCACAAAAGGAGGATCACGTGACCGTCACAAATATGAGTAACCTGGTTGTTAAGTGAACCTGGCTTCCCCATGGACTTTGCTTGTTGGAAGGTCGCAAAAGGGGATCATGTGACTTCCCCCGAATGCCACAACTGTCATAAATATGAGTCAATGGCCAGGCCTCCGAATTTTGATTGTGGGACCTGGGGAAATCCCGCAATGGTTGTGTGAAAACGGTCATAAGCCATTTTTTTCAGTGTTGTTGTAACTTCGAACGGTCACTAAATGAGCTGTTGTAAGTCGAGGACTTCTGTATACCCAGCTTCCTAGCTAGCCATGTCCCGAGTTCAAATTCCTTGGGAGAGCATCTACTTTTGGGTCTGAAGAACCCAGAATGACCCATAGTTACTTCTGAGTAGTGTCTTTGTTGCTGTTCTCCTACAGAGGGAATCCTACCACCTGCAACGGAGCCTTTGCAATTTCTGTTGCTAAGCGAGACGGTTGCTAAGTGAATTTTGCAGCGTCCCGGGGTCACCTGATTCCCCCTTTGCGACCTTCTGTGGGGAAGGCCGGTTCACTTCACAACTGCACTACAGGTAGTCAAACTACGACACCAATGATCGTCAGACCAAATCTTTTTTTGTCGTTAAGTGAGTTTTGGGCCATTTTACGACCTTTCTTCCCATGATTGTTAAGTGGATCTCGCTTCCCCTTTGACTTTGCTGGTCAGAAGGTCGCAAAAGCGGATCCCATGACTTTGGGACCCTGCAATCCTCAGAAACATGAGTCCCTTGACCAGGGGGTGGCTGCAATTGTGTGAAAAAAGGTCCCAAGCCTCTTTTTTTAGTGCCATTGTAACTTTCGTGTGTGTGTGTGTGTGTGTGTGTGTGTGTGTGTGTGTGAGAGAGAGAGGGGGGGTAGAGAGAGAGAAAAGAGAGGGGGGGGAAAGAGATTAGAGAGAAGAGAAGAGGAGAGAGAGAGGGAGAGGAAAGAGAGAGAGAAGAGAGAGAGGGAAGAGGGTGAGAAGAGAGAGGCGAGAGAAAAAGGGAAGGAGACATAAAGAGAAAGAGAGGAGAGGGAGGGAAAGATGAAAGAGAGAGAGAGAAAGAGAGGAGAGCGCGAAAAAGAGAGGGAGAAAGAGAAGAGAGTGAAGAAAGAGATTGTGAGAGATAGAGAGTGAGAAGAGAAAGAGGAGAGAGGAGAGAGAGAAAAGGGAGGGAGGGAGGGAGAAAGAAAAAGAGGCGAATGAGAGGGAGAGAGAGATGAAAGAGAGAGAGAGAGGAGAGAGGGGAAAGAGAGAGTGTGAGATAGAGAAGAGAGAGAGGAAAGAGAGAGAGGAGAGAGAAAAAAGGAGGGAGGGAGAGAGAAAGAAAAAGAGGAGAGGGAGAGAGAGAGTGTGAGAGAGAGAAGAGAGGAAAGAGAGAGGAGAGAGAGAAGGAGGGAGGGAGAGAAAAAGAGAGGAGAGGGAGAGAGAGATGAAAGAGAGAGGGAGAAAGAGAGGAGAGAGAGAAAAAGAGGGAGAAAGAGAGAAGAGAGAGAAGAAAGAGATTGTGAGAGATAGAGAGTGAGAAGAGAGAGAGAGAGAGAGAGGAGAGGGGAAAGAGAGAGTGTGAGATAGAGAAGAGAGAGAGGAAAGAGAGAGAGGAGAGAGAGAAAAAAGGAGGGAGAGAGAAATGAAAGAGAGAGAGAGAAAGAGAGAGGAGAGAGAGAAAAAGAGGGAGAAAGAGAGAAGAGAGAAGAAAGAGATTGTGAGAGATAGAGAGTGAGAAGAGAGAGAGAGAGAGAGGAGAGAGGGGAAAGAGAGAGTGTGAGATAGAGAAGAGAGAGAGGAAAGAGAGAGGGGAGAGAGAGAAAAAGGAGAGAGGGAGAGAGAAGAGAGAAAGAGGAGAGGGAGAAGAGAAAGAGAGAGAGAGGAGAGAGAGAGAAAGAGGAGGGAGAGAGAGAGAAGAGAGAAGAAGAGAGTGAGAGATAGAGAGTGAGAAGAGAGAGAGAGAGAGAGGAGAGAGGGGAAAGAGAGAGTGTGAGATAGAGAAGAGAGAGAGGAAAGAGAGAGGGGAGAGAGAGAAAAAAGGAGGGAGGGAGAGAGAAAGAAAAAGAGGAGAGGGAGAGAGAAATGAAAGAGAGAGGAGAGAGAGAAAACGGGAGGGAGAAAGAGAGAAGAGAGAGTGGAAAGAGAGAGTGTGAGAGCTAGAGTATCAGGCCTGCAGCGGTTCCTTTAAGAATCTTTGGCCTGCCACACTCTCTCTATCCAGCTTCATCTTTAGTATGCCTTTTCAGAAAGGGGGGGGGGATAGCAAGGGGTAGAATGTGTTGTTTTCAAAATAAAAAATTCCTTTCTAGAAGCTCAAGGTGCCAACATGTCTGTATTATTAAACTGGAACTTTAGAGATAGCTATGGCATGGGCTCTGATTTAATTCTGCTTGATATTTGGAATGCTGAGATAGAGAGTGAGAAGAGAGGAGAGAAAGAAAAAGGGAGGGAGAGAGGAAAGAGAGAGAGAAAAAGAGGAGAGAGAGAGAAAAGGAGGGAGAAAGAGAGAGAAGAGAGAGAGAGAGAGAGCGCCCCAAAGTTGTTTGGGGTACCCCAGGAAGATGCCAGCCCATCTTTTGTGACCCCCTGACTTAAGAGGCTGTATCACAGAACAAAATTCGTACAGAATTGGGAAGGGACCCCTGAGGTCTTCTAGTCCAACCCCCTGCTTGAGCAGGAGACCCCATAACATTTCAGGCAAATGGTTTTCCAGTCTCTCCTTAAAAACCTCCAGTGATGGAGCATTCATGACTTCTAGTGGCTTCTCTAGGTTGCTTCTCTCCTTTATTAGTTTCCATCCATTGCTTCTTGTCCTGCCTTCAGGTGCTTTGGAGAATAGCTTGACTCCCTCTTAATAAAAACCAATACACGTTTTATTGATTTAATTGATTTCTTTCTCTGTGTTTCCAGGTCGGAAATTCGACTTACGGGTCTACGTTTTGGTAATGTCGGTGAGTGAACCGTCTCTTGTCTTCCCATCCTAGCGGAAAGGCTTCTTAACCAAATTCAAGGTGAAGGAATCCTGGGAATACAGGTAGTCCTAAACTTACGACCACAACGGAGCTCAACCTTTCCGTTGTTAAGTGAAAAAATTTGTCAGGTGAGCTTTGCCCCAAATTACGACTTTTCTTGCCCCTGGTTGTTTGCGGATCACGGCAGTCGGTAAGTTAGCAACCCCGTTGTTAAGTGAATCTGGCTTCCCCACTAACCTCAGGTGGTCACAAAAGGGGATCAGGTGACCCTGAGACCCTGCAACCGTCATAAGTACATGCCAGTTGCCAAGCCTCTGAATTTCGATCACGTGACCACAGGGATGCTACAAAGGTTGTGACTATGAAAAACAATCATAAGTCTCCTTTTTCCCTGCCGTTGAACGGTCACTAAACCAACTGTTGTAAATCGAGGACCACCTGTAAGGTCCTCGATATACAACCTTAATGGAGAATGCCGATTACGGTCATGGCACCATTGATGCAACTTTACAGCCTTCCTTATGGCCGTCATTAAGCAAACACAATAGCCCGTCATAAAGTGAGGCTTGCAGTTCTGATGGCCACGCCCCCCCTGCAGTCATGTGACCGAATTTTGGGCGCTTAGCAACAAGGCTGCATTTAGGGCTGTTTGCAATTTTTTTGCCAAAAATTGAAGTTTGCTTCTGGTTTTAGTTAAAAATGCCTCACAGCAAGCAATGGGTTCACTTAATGACTGCCACGTTTGCTTTATGACTGCCACGTTTACTTAACGATTGCTGCAAACCAGTGGTTGTAAAATCAGGCCGGCCTCCTGACCTGGTTTACAATTGTTAAGACTTATGACCTTAAGAGGCTCCATTACTGTTGTAAGTCAAGGACTACCTTCATGCTGACTAGGGAATTCTGGGAATTGAAGATTACAATTCATCAACAATGTTGGGGATTCTGGGAGTTGAAGTCCATTTATCCTCAAGCATGCTGGCTAGGAATTCTGGGAGTTGAAGTTCATCATGTTGGGTAGGGGATTCTGGGAGTTGAAGTCCACTCTTCCTCAAGCATGCTGGCTAGGTATTCTGGAGTTGAAATCCATACTTCCTAAACCACGTTGGGTAGAGAATTCTGGGAGTTGAAGTCCATCCTAAAGCATGCTAACTAGGGAATTATGGGAGTTGAAGTCCACTTATCTTTTTTTAAATATTTTATTTTTATTTTTAGACAAACATAAACAAGACATAAAACATAAAACCATCTTTCATCACATACAGTGTGTCGATTGTTTACAAGGTTTTTGTGCATCCTTTCCATGTCATCACTTGCAATTTATATGAATGCACATATTATCAAATCCAATATATTTATATACATTATCATTGTACCTTATTTGTTTGACTATCACTATTTATTTCTTCACTTTCAATGAACTAAAAGTCCACTTATCCTAAAGCATGCTGTCTAGAGAATTCTGGGAGTTGAAGTCCATCCTAAAGCATGCAATCCAGGGAATTATGGGAGCTGAAGTCCATTTATCCTAAAACATGCTGGCTAGAAATTCTGGGAGTTGAAGTCCATATTTCCTAAATCACGTTGGGTAGAGAATTCTGGGAGTTGAAGTCCATCCTAAAGCATGCTAGCTAGGGGATTCTGGGAGTTGAAGTCCATCATGCTAGCTAGGGGATTCTGGGAGTTGAAGTCCATCTATCTGAAAGCGACTCCAGTTCTGGGACAATCCTGGCTCCCCTCACCAACTTCTCTTTCCCGCAGTATCTCCCTCTCAAGGCCTGGCTGTACCGGGACGGTTTTGCTCGCTTCTCCAACACACGTTTCACCCTGAACACCCTGGATGACCAGTGTATCCTGATCCCTGCTTCCAGGGAGGCCTGGAGGGGCAACTGGGGAGGGGGAGGCAGGGACATTAGGCGGGGTGGGTGGGGGATCCTGCCTGAGTTGCAGGAAGTCCCTCTTGCTGGCTGGAAAACCCAGGAGAGTCTAACTGAGGAATGCTGGCTGGGGAATTCTGGGAGTGGAAGTCCACCTTCCTTAAAGCCTGCTGGCTGAGGGATTCTGGGAATTAAAATCCACCCTCCTAAAAGCCTGCTGGCTGGGGAATTCTGGGAATTGAAGTCCACCCATTGCCAGGGTTGAGAACCCCTGAAGTAGTCAAACCGTTTGTCATTTTGGTGTGTCTTCAAATTAAAAGGTGGACTCCTGATCACTGCCCTGCCACTGCCGCCTCCTTAGGGCTAAAAAAAAAGCGACTGGCCCACGATTCCTGCATGGTTAGCTGAGGGATTCTGGGAAGTTGAAGTCCACCCATCTTAAAAGATGGAATTTGCTAGGGAGGATTAAATGGAGGAGGAGGCGGATAAGTCAACAATGGTGACGTAGCTAATGTCAGGGTTCCAAATAGCATCCAAAATTAAACCAGAGTTTCAGGCAAAGGATTGCTCAAAGCTCCAATTGATTAAGAGAGCCATGTTGGCACATCTGGGATAACCTGAATCTGAAAGCTTCCTGGTTTTCCCCACCCAGTTGAAAGTTCAAGATCTTGCCCCCACACCCACAAGTCCATCCCATGGTCCAATCTTCCTCTGCCATGCTGGCAGCTTCCACCCATCCAGTTCCGGTCAGGTGCAGAGGTGCAAAGACAAAGGATGACCTTGGCTTCCTAGAAAGAATATTGTTATGGCTACTTTTCATCTAACTCCGTACAATCCCCCCTCCCGTTTTCCCACCATAGAAAATGCATAGCAGAATAATAGAAAGTGTGGAAGGCCTAAGACCCAAAAGAAAAGATGGCTGCAGGCCTGAGAGCTAGCTGTGTGTTGCAGGGAGCACCTTTTTCAGTGCCGCTGTCACTTGAGCAGTGGCTGAACGAATGGTTGAAAACCGATGACTTTCACTTGCTCCGTTTCCTTTCCACCTGCACGATCCTTACATCCCCCTGGATGCCAGACATCCACCTGACCAACGTAGCTGTGCAGAAGACGGCTCCCGACTACGATCCGGAGAAAGTAAGCCTTTTTTTTAAAAAAAATGCTCTGTTTATAACTCTTGAATCTCTCCTGTTATGAGGTTGCACAGCAGGTCTTGGAGCGGTTTATAAGACTCCCGTCTTTAAAATGAAGCAAAAAAAATAAGAACGGAGCTCCGTGGCGGCTATTTGTCATTTTTGCAATAGTGATGAGGGCAAAAAGAGCCAGATGTTTGACTGGGACTGCATGGATGTGTCTATGGCTGCCATCAGGATTCATTTCTTGCAGATGTTTCGTGACCCAACTAGGTCACATCATCAGTGCTAGAAGGGAGTAGGGCTTGAGAGGAGGAGGAGGAGGAATAGGAAGATGACGACTGTGGAGTCCCTGGTGCTCTCTGAGCTCGGTGGTTTTTCTTGCAGATGTCTCCTGACCCAACCAGGAAGCAACATCAGTTCTAGGAGGGAATATGTTTGTAGAGTGGAGGAAGACTGCGGAGCCCTTGATGCTCCCTGAGCTTGATAGGTTTTTTGCAGATGTTTCATGGCCCAATTAAATAATAACATCAGGGCTAGGGATTGCAGAGAGGGAGGAGGGCAGGAGGAGAAGAGAGGAGGAGGACTCCTTGATGCTCTCTGAGCTTGGCTGTTTTTCTTGCAGACGTTTCATGACCCAACTAGGTAACATCATCAGTTCTAGAAGTTAGTGCAGTTTATTTTCTGTTAATATGCTTGTCCTATCAGTGCCAAGGACCCCACAGCTCTCTTCTTCCTTCTCCTCCTCTCCCTCAGCCGCCTCCTCTCCACAACCCACCTTTTCTAGCAAATATGTTGTTGTCCTCCTCCTCCTCTTCCACAAACCACACTTCCAGCACTGATGAAGTTACCTAGTTGGGTCATGAAACGTCTGCATGATGCCAAGCTCAGAGACCAGCAAGGACGCCTCAGTTCTTTTCCTCCTCCTCCTCTCCACACCCTTCCAACATTGATAATATTCCCTAGTTGGGTCATGAAACGTCTACAAGAAACCCCCCACCAGCTCAGAGAGCACCAAGGACTCCCCAGTCCTCCGCCTCCTCTCCATAAATCCTCCTCCCTTCTAGCACTGATGATATTACTTAGTTGGGTCATGAAATGTCTGCAAGGAATCAACCAAGCTCAGAGAGCACCAAGGACCCCACAGTTGTCCTCCTCTTCCTCCCCCCCCCAATTCTCCTCCTCCTCCTCCTCCTCCCTCTCTACGTCTTCCTCCTTCTCTTCACCCCACTCCCTTCTAACACTGATAATATTCCCTGGTTGGGTCATGCAACGTCTACAGAAAACCCCCAAGCTCAGAGAGCACCAAGGACCCTACAGTCTTCCTCCTCCTCCTCCTCCTCCTCCTCCTCCTCCTCCTCCTCCTCCTCCTCCTCCTCCAGTCTCACTCCCTTCTATCACTGAGGTTGTTCCATAGTTGGATCCTGAAATGTCTACAAGAAGACCCCCAAGTTCTGAGAGCATCGAGGACCCTACAGTCCTCCTCCCCTTCCTCCCTCTCTTCTTCCTCCTGTTCTTCACATCACTCCCTTCTAACACTGATAATATTCCCTGGTTGGGTCATGAAACGTATACAAGAAAAAAAAACCAACCTCAGAGAGCACCAAGGACCCCACAGTCCTCCTCCTCCCCCTTTTCTCCTCCTCCTCCCTCTCTTCCTCTCCTCCTCCTCCTCTTCACCCCACTCCCTTCTAACACATAATATTCCCTGGTTGGTTCATGAAATGTCTACAAGAAACTCCCCCCCCCCAAGCTCCGAGAGCACCAAGGACCCCGCAAACTGACCACTAAAGAGCGAAATAAATCCCCAAACATGTGGATGGGTGATGGGCCGACAGAGGGTCCATGTTACGGCACCAAAGACAGAGAAGAAACTTGGGTGTCTCATTTCTGGAGATGAAGCTCAGGCGCGGTCTTGCCTGGAGTGCTTGTTGGCTTGAGGTCGAAGGTCCATCCTCCCCCGTGCAGGATCCACCTCTGGCTTTCTTCCCACCTGCAGGGCTGCAAATGGATGATCCAGCAGTTCCGCCTTTACCTGACGGCCAAGCACGGAGCGGAACCCGTGGAGATGCTCTTCTCCGAGATGGACAACATCTTCATCAAGAGCCTGCAAAGCGTCCAGAAGGTCATCATCAGCGACAAGCATTGCTTTGAGCTCTACGGCTACGACATCCTGATCGACCAGAACCTCAAGCCGTAAGGGAGACAGCGTGTCAGGATTCCAAATAGGATCCAAAATTAAATCAGAGTCCGAGGCAAAGGATTCCTCAAAAGTCCCAATTGATTAAGAGAGCCATGTCGGCACATCTGGGGAAACCCGAATCTGAAACCTTCCCGGTTTCCTCCACCTAGTTGAAAGTTCAAGATCTTGCCCCCACACCCACAAGTCCATCACATGGTCCGATCTCCCACTGCCACGCTGGCAGCTTCCACCCATCCAGTTCCGGTCAAGTGCAGAGGTGCAAAGACAAAGGATGACCTTGGCTTTCTAGAAAGAATGTTGTTATGGCTACTTGACACCAAACTAGAAAACATTATCAGTGCTAGGATAGTGGGGATTGTGGAGGAGAGGAGGAGGAAGGAAAATAACTATGAAGTCTTTGCTGTTCTCTGAGCTTGGTTGTTTTCTTGCAGACATTTCACGACACAACTAGGCAACATCAGTCCTTTTCTTCCTCCTCCTCCTCCTCTCTGCAAATCCCACTCCCTTCTAGCACTGATGATGTTCTCTATTTGGGTCATGAAACGTCTGCAAAAAAAGCACCAAGCTCAGAGAGCACCAAAGACTTCAAGTTCTCTTCTTGTTCTTCTTCCTCTTCCCCCACAAACCCCAGTCCTTTCTAGTACACTGGTGATATTCCCTAGTTGTGTCATGAAACGTTTGTAAGAAAAGCACCAAGCTGAGAGGGCACCCAGGACACCACTGTTGCCACTGTCCTCTCCTCCTCCTCCTCCTCCTCCTCCTCCTCCTCCTCCTCCTCCTCCTCCTCCTCCTCCTCCTCCTCCTCCTCCTCCTCCTCCTCCTTTTCCTTTTCCTCTTCCCCATCCTTCTTGTCTCTACAAACCCCACCCTAATAGGGAATGAGGTTGCAGGGAGGAGGAGGAGGAGGAAGAGCAGGAGGAGGACAACAACATCAGTGCTAGAAGGGGTGGGGTTGCGGAGAGGAGGAGGTGGTTGAGGGAGAGGAGGGGGAGGGAGGAAGAAGAGGACTGTGGGGTCCTTGGTGCTGATAGGACAAGCATATAAACAGAAAGTAAACTGCACTCCCTTCTAGCACTGATGATGCTACCTAGTTGGGTAATGAAAAGTCTGCTACAAAACGGCCAAGCTTAAGAGAGTACCAAGGACCTCGGAGTCCTCCTCCTCCTCCTCCTCCTCCTCTCTTCTCCTCCTGCCCTCCTCCCTCTCTGCAATCCCCACTCCCTTCTAGCCCTGATGTCATTACCTAGTTTGGTCATAAAACCCCCACAAGAAAACAATCAAGCTCAGGGAGCAACAAGGACCCCAAAGTCCTTCTCTTCCTCTCCCTTTTAACACTGATAACGTTCCCTAGCTGGGTCATAGAATGTCTGTAAGAAGCAATCAAGCTCCTCCTCCTCCTCCCCCACTTCCTTCTAGCACTGATGTTCTTCCCTAGTTGGGTCAAGAAAAGAACCAACCTCAGAGAGCACCCAGGACCCCACAGTTCTCCTCTTCCTCTTCCTCCACAAACCCCACTCCCTCTGGGAGAACTGATGATGCTCCATAGTTGGGTCACGAAACGTCTGCGAGAAAAAGGACCCACACTTCCAAACAACTGGCCCAACCTTAGGCTGCAGCCAATCCCCCTTCTGTCCCTGAACTTCTCCATGCTGTCCCGCTCAGGTGGCTCTTGGAGGTCAACGCCTCTCCTTCTCTGACCGCTAGCAGCCAGGAAGACCACGACCTCAAGACGCGCATCTTGGAAGACACATTGAATATTGTGGACATGGAAGGCCGGTGAGTAGAGCACGAAGACGGAGGCGAGCGGGTGGGTAGGTGGCGTTTCAGCCCAGTTTCCCCACAACTTAACCTTAGGAGACCCCAAGAGAGCTTCCTTATCGCCTTCGCTTCATGGCTGCCCTGGGATTTCTTTCCATTGTTGGGAGAAACGTCCTCCTGGGTTCACCTCCAAGTGGGGGAAAAGACACTGGAAACAGGGAGGCTGCTTGGAAAGATGGTTTAATGGTGGACAGTACCACGTGGCTTGAGCTCCTGGGCAGAGCCTCCTGAAGGTCCCGGAAGCCTTCGGAGCGCTTAAAAGGACCCTCCGAGCAAACCGAAAGTGACTTCTGGTTTGCTCAGAGGGTCGTTTTGACTGCTCCGAATGCTTCTGGGAAGCCTCTTGAAGGTCCCTGAAGCCTCCGGAGGGCCTCTGGGGAGGTGGGGGGGGGCAGGGGAAGCAGTTTTCACCCTCCCCATGCTCCTATAAAGCCTCTGGAGCCTGGGGAGGGCAAAAAAAGCATGCACAAAATGGGGGGGGCATGCCTGTAGTGCGCACATGCATACTGGGTGTGTGTGTGTCACACATTGCATTATGGGTGCGGCATGCCTGCGCACGACCCCCCTGCGCTCCCCCCATTTATGGCCCGCGAGCCAAACAAGGTTCGCCATCGCTTAGTCCAGGGGTGTCCAAACTTGGCAACTTTAAGACTTGTGGACTTCAACTCTTAGAATTCCCCAGCCAGCTCTGCTGGCTGGGGAATTCTGGGAGTTGAAGTCCACAAGTCTTAAAGTTCCCAAGTTTGGACACCCCTGGCTTAGTCCTTCCTTCCTTCCTTCCTTCCTTCCTTCCTTCCTTCCTTCCTTCCTTCCTTCCTTCCTTCCTTCCTTCAATTCTGGGAGTTGAAGTCCACAAGTCTTAAAGTTGCCAAGTTTGGACACCCCTGGCTTAGTCCTTCCTTCCTTCCTTCCTTCCTTCCTTCCTTCCTTCCTTCCTTCCTTCCTTCCTTCCTTCCTTCCTTCCTTCCTCTTTCATTCTTTATCCTTGCAGGTTGACAGGGAAGGAGAAACGCATTGGGGGCTTTGATCTCATGTGGAACGACGGCCCCGTCAGCAGAGAAGACGCAAACTTGGACACGCCCATGAACGGCTTTGTGGCAAACACACACCTAGGTACTGCGCCCGCTGGCTGTGGCGGGGTTGGTCGAGGTGGGATTCTGGTGCTTTGGAGGCTGGCAACGCATAGTGGCGGGCTGGTCCAGAGAGGTAGTCCTCGACTTACGGACCACTCGTTTAACAGCCATTCAGAGTTATGAGGGCACGGAAAAAAGCGGGTGCCTGCTTTACGACTGTCGGGGCATCCCCATGGTCACGTGATCAAAATTAGGATGCTCGGCAATCGGCATATAAATAACCACAACCTTTGCAGCATTCCCCACGATAAGATTCAGATATTTGGCAACTGGCTCCTATTTATGACCGTTGCTGTGTCCCATGGGCCGTGTGATCCCCTCTTACCACCCTCTGACAAACCAAATCAGTGGGAAGCTGGATTTGCTTAACGACCGGGTTGGTCACTTATCAACTGCGGTGGTTCGCTTAACAACCGAGGCCAGAAAAGTGGCAATAAATGGAGCCAATGGCCCTCAACAACTGTCTCACTTGACAACAGAAATTGGGGGCTCAATTGTGAAGTCGAGGACTTACCTGTTGTCGCATCTCCAAGACTGGAGGTTTTTAAGAAGAGTTTGGATAACCATGTGTCTGAAATGGTATAGGGCTGTGATGGCAAACCAATGGCACGCGTGGCACAGGTGCCACACAAAGCCATATTAGTTAGCATGTGTGCCAGCTGATTTTTGGGCCTTCCGGAGGGCTGGGGGTGGCCATTTTCACTTCCCCAGGCTTCAGGAAAAACTTTGGAAGCTGTGGAGGGTGAGAAACGGCCCAATGGGCAAACAGGAAGTTCAATTGTTTGTTCTCGTACTTCCGGTTGGGACGTTGGGCTTGTTTTTCACCCTCCCTAGGCTCTGGAGATTTTCCTGGGGGGGGGGGGGGGTGTCGTACGCGCATGCGCAGGTGGGTGGGCATGCGTGTGGTGCGTGCAATTTTGGCGCATCTCTAGAAAAAGGTTAGCCATCACTGGTATGGGGTCTCCTGCCTGAGCAGGGGGTTGGACTAGAAGACCTCCAAGGTCCCTTCCAGCTCTTATTATTCTGTAATTCTCTTAAGGGTCTCCTGCTTGAGCAGAGGACTGGACTAGAAGACCTCCGAGGTCCCTTCCAGCTCTTATTATTCTGTAATTCTCTTAAGGGTCTCCTGCCTGAGCAGGGGGTTGGACTAGAAGACCTCCGAGGTCCCATCCAGCTCTTATTATTCTGTAATTCTCTTAAGGGTCTCCTGCTTGAGCAGAGGGCTGGACTAGAAGACCTCCGAGGTCCCTTCCAGCTCTTATTATTCTGTAATTCTCTTAAGGGTCTCCTGCCTGAACAGGGGGTTGGACTAGAAGACCTCCGAGGTCCCTTCCAGCTCTTATTATTCTGTAATTCTCTTAAGGGTCTCCTGCCTGAGCAGGGGGTTGGACTAGAAGACCTCCGAGGTCCCTTCCAGCTCTTATTATTCTGTAATTCTCTTAAGGGTCTCCTGCCTGAGCAGGGGGTTGGACTAGAAGACCTCCGAGGTCCCTTCCAGCTCTTATTATTCTGTAATTCTCTTAAGGGTCTCCTGCTTGAGCAGAGGGCTGGACTAGAAGTCCTCTGAGGTCTCTTACAACTCTGTTATTCTATTCTATCCTATCTCCTCTGCTGCAGGTTATAGCAACGACAGAAAGAAGCAGCTGCAGCAACTTTTCAAGTCGTTACAGGCTCAGCAAAAAATTTAAGGCCCAGCCAGAAGGTGGCTGGATGTTTAAAATACAACAACCAGAAGCCGGACAGGGGATAGGAGGGTGGGGGAGCTCCCTGCTTTACAGAGCTTAACCAGGAATCGTTTCCAAGTTTTCTGCCTTCACCTGGATGCCTCTTTATTTTGGAAGAGGTGACACCTTACACCCTTGAAGGAGTTTCGACTGGCAGGGTTGATTGTGGGCACCAAACGGCTGTGAAGATGGATGAACAGCAAGTTATCTCCGTGGCGGAGATGCCTTCCGGAGGCAGACTGGCTGCGAAACGTGGGGAAAAGGCTGTGAGATGTTGGCTCTGCCCAGAATTGCCACCCGGTGGCACTGAAGCTGGGCAGAGAGAGGGAAATCTTAGCGAAAGAACGCTTCTTCCCATCCGGATGCCCATTTAAATCTATTGGAACGAGCGGGAATCATAAAAGAACGCCTTTGCACCACAGAGCATTTGAAAACCTTCTTTTCCTCTTCATGGTGAATATAATCCAGGGACTGTGGGGTCCCTTGGTGGTCTCTGAGTAGGGTTGTTTTCTTGCAGATGTTTCCTCACCACGCTAGGTAACATCATCAGGGGTAGAAGGGAGGGGAGTTTGTGGAGAGGAGAAAGGAGGAAGGCTGTGGGGTCCTTGGTGCTCTCTGAGCTCGGTGGATTTCTTGCAGACTTTTCATGACCCAACTAGGGAACATCATCAGTGCTAGGAGGGAGGGGAGTTTTTGGAGAAGGAAGGCAGGAGAGGAAAAGGAGGATGAGAGGGAGGGGAAAGGAGGAGGAGGAAGAGAAAGTAGAGGACAACAACAGAGGGGCCTTGGTGCTCTCTAAGCTTGGGGGTTTTCTTGCAGACGTTTCGTAACCCAATTAGGGAACATCATCAGTATTAAAAGGGAGTGGGGTATGTGAGGGGGAGGGGGAGGAGGAAAAAGGGGAAGGAGAAGAAAGGGGAGGACTGTATGGTGCTTGGTACTCTCTGAGCTTCGATGTTGTTCTTGCAGACATTTCATTACCAAACTAGGGAACATCAATGTTAGAAGGGAGTGTGGTTTGCAGAGAGGAGGGGAAGGAAGGAAGGATGGATGGAACAAACGAACGAACGAAAGGAGGAAGGGGGGGGGGGCACTGATGGGGTCCTTGGTACTCTCTGAGCTTGGTGGATTTCTTGCAGACGTTTCATGACCCAACTAGGGAATATTATCAGTGTTAGGAGGGAGTGGAATTGGAGGAGGAGGAAGGCAGGTAAGGAAAGGGAGGATGAGAGGGAGGGGGAAGGGAGGAGGACGGTGAGGTTCTTTGTAGCCTCTGAACTTGATTGTTCCCTTGCAGACCTTTTGTGACCCAACTAGGTAACAGCATCAGGGCTAGGAGGGAATGGGCTTTGCTCTCTGATTAGATACAGTGGCTACAACCTAATCAAGGGATTGCCAAAAAGAAAACCGCAATCCCACCAACACTGACAAGATAAGGTATGATCTAGAAACAGAGAGCAAAGGCCCATGGATGAAACGGGGGGAGAAATTGTCCTTCACCTCAAGAGTTTCAATAGAGACGATGTTCACAGGGACAAGCAAAACGAAGTAGAGACCTTCTCCCAACGGAGGTGGGCATCTCCTTCCATTTATTGTCACGCAGGCCCTGCGCATAGAGGCAAGAAAAGTGTGAAGACCTACAACCTCGCTTCCAATCGTTCCCATTCAATGTCAAATCTCAAAAGTAGGACATTCTGACCCCCCCCTCCTCCAATTTTTAGTCCGCTGTCCATGAAGCGTCAACGAGGTCTTCTCCGGGTCAGATTTTGGAGGCATCTCAACAGCTCTACGAGAGGGGCATAAAAAACGCCCATGAAATGCTCAACTGCTCGTCATACTCGGGAGCATGGGAGCGAGGCACATGGAAAGCAGCCCTCCTTTGCACTTTGCCCCTGCCGAGAGCTTCCGCGGGAATCCACACCAGGAGATGGCTTCAGTTCTCCACCACTTTCTTCATGAACCACATTTCTTCCGTGGTCAAGGGTTTCAAATTGAAGCCTTTGAGTTCCGGTTTACCTTCAAGAAGGACAAAGAGATGTTATTAAACCATGACGAGTCTGTTCGGCTTAGTGGCCAAGGCACAGGGCTAAAAGCTTTGGGCCAATCACCAGGAGATGGTGAGTTCTAGTTCTCCCTTAGGAATAAAAGCTAGCTGGGTGACTCTGGGTCAATCACCAGGAGACGGTCTGAGGTCTAGTATTCCATGCCTTAGGACTGAAGTTCTAGTCCTCCCTTAGGAATGAAAAGCTAGCTGGGTGACTCTGGGTCAATCACCAGGAGACGGTGAGTTCTAGTCCTGCCTTAGGAATGAAAGTCAGCTGGGTGACTCTGGGTCAATCACCAGGAGATGGTGAGTTCTAGTTCTCCCTTAGGAATGAAAGCTAGCTGGGTGACTCTGGGTCAATCACCAGGAGACGGTGAGTTCTAGTTCTCCCTTAGGAATGAAAGCTAGCTGGGTGACTCTGGGTCAGCTCTTGTCTCTCAGCCCACCTTCTATTTCAATTTTCAATTTTATTTGATTTCTAGACCGCCCCCTCTCCTCGAAGGGACTCGGGGCGGTGTACAGGCACCACATTAAAAAACCATATACATAGAATAAATACCCTTAAAATCAAATTAAACCATTAAACCCTGTACAAATTGATAAAAATTAAAACTCGGCCTAAAACCAACCCATAAAATTTAAAAATGCAGACTTGAGGTGGGTAAACTGGGATTAGGCCAGGCCTGCCAAATTGAACAGGTGGGTTTTAAGCTTCTTACGGAAGGGGCGGAGGTCCGTGGTGGTTCTAATATCAGGGGGAAGGTCATTCCAGAGGGTCGGGCCCATCACAGAGAAGGCCCTTCCCCTGGGCGTCGCCCGCTGGGACAGCCTCGTGGACGGCACCCGGAGGAGTCCCTCTCTGTGTGAGCGGATTGGCCAAAGGGATGTATGGGGCAGGATACGATCCCGCAAATACCTAGGTCCTGTGCCATGGAGCGCTTTAAAGATGATAATCAACACCTTGAAATGCACCCGAAAAGCCACAGGCAGCCAGTGCAGACCGCGCAGGAGAGGTCTTACGTGGGAGTATCTAGAGACTCCCGAAACTGCCCGCGCGGCCGCATTCTGAACCAACTGCAGCCTTCGGGTGCATCTCAAGGGGAGCCCCATGTAGAGAGCGTTACAGTAGTCCAGCCGGGATGTCACAAGCGCATAGGTGACTGTGCGGAGGGCGTTCTGGTCCAATAGGGGACGCAATTGGTGCACCAGGCGAATCAGGTGAAACGCCCCCCTTGCCACGGCTGTCGCATGGTCATCCATTGACAGCCGGGCATCTAGGAGGACAGCCAGATTGCGTACCCGATCCACGGGGGCCAGATGTTCGCCCCCAATGGCCAGTGATGGAGTTAACTGGTTGAACCGGGGTGCCGGTAGCCACAGCCACTCCGTCTTGGACGGGTTGAGCTTGAGTCTGTTATTTCCCATCCAGATCCGTACGGCTTCCAGACACCGGGACATCACTTCGACGGCATCGTTGGGGTGGTTCGGGGTAGAGATGTACAGCTGGTGTCATCCGTGTACAGATGGTAATCTACCCCGAACCCACGAATGATCTCGCCCAGCGGCTTCATGTATGTGTTGAACAGGAGAGGAGAGAGGACCGACCCCTGCACCACCCCACAAGTGAGCAGTCTCAAGGTCGACCTCTGCCCCCCTGCCAACACAAATTGCGCTCGGCCAGAGAGGTAGGAGGAGAACCACCACAGAATGGTGCCCCTCACCCCCAGCCCCTCCAGTCGATGCAATAGGATACCATGGTCGATGGTATCAAAAGCCGCCGAGAGGTCTAATAGGACCAAGATGGAGGAGCAACCCCCATCTCTGGCCCTCCAGAGATCATCTATGAACACGACCAGAGCCGTCTCCGTGCTGTGGCCGGGCCGGAAACCGGACTGGCGCAGGTCCAGATAATCAATTTCCTCCAAGTGGCATGGGAACTGTTGTGCCACCACACTCTCTACAACCTTCGCCAGGAAGCAAAAGTTGGAGACAGGACGGTAGTTGGCTAACATAGCTGGGTCCAGGGAAGGCTTCTTGAGTAGGGGCCTCACCACCGCCTCTTTCAGGACGGCCGGCAAGAACCCCTCTCTCAAAGAAGCGTTGACTAACTCCTGGAGCCAGCCTCGTGTGACCTCCCAGGATGCCAGTATAAGCCAGGAGGGACACGGGTCCAGTAAACATGTGGTGGCTCGCAGTCGCCCACGCAACCTGTCCAAATCATCGGAAGTAACAGAGTCAAACTCCTCCCAGAGTGGAGCCTCAAGACCCACCTCCGACGTCCCCTCTAGACCGCTAGAGGGGACCCACTCGCTGTGAATCTGAGCAATTTTGTCCTGCAGATACTCCCCAAATTCCTCTGCTCTACCCTGCAAAGGGACTTCCCGCGGCCTCTTTTGAAGGAGGGAGCGGGTCACCCTAAACAGGGCGGCAGGGCGGTTATCTGCGGATGCAATAAGAGTGGCACAATACTGATGCTTGGCCACTCTTAATGCTACAAGGTAAGTCCGCAAATAGGCTCTCACCTGTGATCGGTCAGATTCAGAGCGTGACGATCTCCATCTGCTCTCTAGGCGTCTCTTGCGGCGCTTCATCACCCTCAGCTCCTCGGTGAACCAAGGGGCCTGGGTGGATCGCTGCCGCAGGAGAGGCCGCAAGGGCGCAACCCGGTCCAAGGCCCCGGCGGCCGCACTGTTCCATGCAGCCACTAGGTCCTCCATCCGGGTGTGGGTCAGGGCTACAGGAAATGGCCCAAGCTCTGTCTGGAACCTATCAGGTCCCATCAGGCGTCTGGGGCGGAACCATCTTGGACATTCCGGTTCCGCCTCCCCGCGATGGGGAGTAGCGGCTGGGAAGTCGAGCCGGAGAAGTGAGTGATCTGACCATGACAGGGGTGTAATGACTAAATCCCCTACTCCCAGATCACTCCTCCACTGGCCAGAGACAAAGATAAGATCCAGTGTGTGACCTCCCTCGTGTGTGGGGCCCTGAATTACTTGGGTCACGTCCATGGCTGTCATGGAGGCCATGAACTCCCGAGCTACCTCGGATGTTTCCCCTACCGATGGCAAGTTAAAGTCCCCCATGACCAACAGCCTGGGGGTCTCAACCGCCATCTCGGCGATCACCTCGAGGAGCTCGGGCAGGGCTGCTGATGCATAGCGAGGAGCCAAGTATACAATCAGCAAGCCCAACTGTCTCCCTGGGCCCCATTTCACGCACAGGGACTCACAACCGGTTATCTGTGGCACAGTGGACTCTCTTGGCTCAAGGCCTTCCCTTACGATGACCGCTACCCCACCACCCCTGCCAAGGGCCCGTGGCTGATGAAATGCGCGGTAACCTGGCGGGCACATTTCCACGAGGGGGAGACCTCCCTCGTGGCCCAGCCAGGTCTCCGTTATCCCTTCCAGGTCCGGCTCCCCCTCCGAGACCAGGTCGTTAATGAGGGGGGCTTTATTGGCAACGGACCTGGCGTTGCATAGCATCAGTCTCAGGCCCCGGCTCTGTAAGTCCTGACCACTTAGATTGCGGGGGTTGGGACATATGACCGGCCGTAACCAACGACCACGGTCTCCCAACCGGTTATAGGATCTATGTCTACCCTCACACCTACCCCTCCCTGCGACCGTTGGGATAGAAAGACCCTCTTTTGGAGTTTCGCTACTCCCCCCCCCTTAATAGCTCCGCTCACTCCCTTGCTAACCCCACCCGTCGGCCTGGCACTGGTCCCTCCCTCAGCCTGACTAACCCCACCCCCCACCCTGGAACCCCCTAAAATACGGATAAAAAATTTAATTAAAAACCCCCTGAGACTACGCTTCGTCCACCTCTCTGGATTAATAAATCCCTCTCTCACAAGGTTGGTTGTGGGCAAAATACGGAATATCAGCTGTGCATAAACATAAATAAAGCCAAGATATAAATGCTAAATAAAATAAAGAAATGGAAGGTAGATTCCTCAAGATATCACATTGGCAAAGAGGAGGAGCCAACGTCGTGACGGAACGGAGGTGCAGTCTCGATGCTCCGAGACTGCCACCGATACTTTTGCTGCTGGGTAGTCCAATCGGACCTAAACCGTCCCGAAGAGACGGTGAACAGGAAGACTATGTCTTGCTGATTTCAGGGACCCCGCAAAGTCCCTGATCGATCCAAGAGAAGGTTTTCAAGCTGGCGACAAAAGGCAGGCTAGGCTGATGAAATTGGGCCGGCTCCGGAACAGAAGGAAAACGGAAAGAGAAAGTGTGTCCATTTGGTGAGAAATCCTTTCTGTTTTGAAAAAGACTGCCCCCAAAATTTCTCTTTTTAAGCTAAATTAAATCCTTAAACAGAAGAAGTAAGTGGCGAAATTAACCTGCATTGGATTGGTTTTTTTTTTCTTTTTTTGGGTAATTATACTTTGCGGATTGAAGTGCTCGCAACTTTTTTTTCTCTCCTCTTTTTAAAGTGAACGGACCGGTTTTTCTTCTATTTTTTGTTGCTTTACTTTTTAACTTAAGGATTAAAATCTCCTTCTTTATTTTAACAAAAGTTTCTACTATTTGCTATTAAATTCCATTTAAGAACTTTGCTTCCCTTAAGCCTGAGACAACATTAGAGAGTGAAAGGAAGCAATACTGCCGCTTGAAAGCTAGAGGCTAGAGTTTATGAAACTGCGCATTTTTTCCTGTTTCTCCTTTGATCTTACAGTTTCTGTACTTCAAAGTTCCGTAATTAAAAGTGATAAGAGCCAAGGGCACGAAGTGTTTACACAGGTGTCCTTTGAGAGCTTTATCGGCACTGGGAGAGGGGGAAAAAACAGAACCCCTTTCTTGTGAAGATTACAAATGATCTTGCATTTAAGTTAAATATTTTTTTAAAAAGTCTGGAAAGCTAGAGTGGCAGCAATTTACAATTTGGAAATATGGATCAATTTTCAGAAGAGGAAACTTTAATTTTGCAAAATATTTGGGATGAAATTCAAAATTTACTGGAGGTAACTGGGAGAATTGAGAAGACGATAGAGTTTTTAACTAGAAAAAATGATGGAGATGGAGCACCAAAAATTGAAGAGAAAAATGAATACAAAGATAAGAAAACTGATGATTTGATTTGTGGAGTGAATGTGGTTGAAAGCGAAAAGAGTATGGAAAAGGGAATTTGATGGACTGGAGCTCTAACCCAAAATTTCAAGGGACAGAAGAAGAAAAAAGGGGAACAATGATGATTTTAAGGAGATAAACTTTACCAGAAGCATGATCGCACAAGATAAATTAATTAAAGTAGCAAATGGAGGGCGCCGAGATTACCCGAGAGATGCAACAAGTAACAAGGTGCGGAGAGATGTCCATAAAAACTTTACTAAGGAAGCAAACAGAAGATTAATTCCACAAATTAATTCCACAAATTTCCACCCATTGCTTCTTGTTCTGTCCACAGGTGCCTTGGAGAATAGCTTGACTCCCTCTTCTTTGTGGCAACCCCTGAGATATTGGAACACTGCTATCATGTCTCCCCTAGTCCTTCTTTCTCTTAAGCTAGACATACCCAGTTCCTGCAACCGTTCTTCATATGTTTTAGTCTCCAGTCCCCTAATCATCTTTGTTGCTCTTCTCTGCACTCTTTCTAGAGTCTCCACATCTTTTTTACATTCTGGTCGCCACGATGTAAAAAAGATGTGGAGACTCTAGAAAGAGTGCAGAGAAGAGCAACAAAGATGATTAGGGGACTGGAGACTAAAACATATGAAGAACGGTTGCAGGAACTAGGTATGTCTAGCTTAAGAGAAAGAAGGACTAGGGGAGACATGATAGCAGTGTTCCAATATCTCAGGGGTTGCCACAAAGAAGAGGGAGTCAAGCTATTCTCCAAGGCACCTGTGGACAGAACAAGAAGCAATGGGTGGAAACTAATCAAGGAGAGAAGCAACTTAGAACTGAGGAGAAACTTCCTGACAGTTAGAACAATTAATCAGTGGAACAACTTGCCTCCAGAAGTTGTGAATGCCCCAACACTGGAAGTCTTTAAGAAGATGTTGGATAGCCATTTGTCTGAAATGGTATAGGGTTTCCTGCCTAGGCAGGGGGTTGGACTAGAAGACCTCCAAGGTCCCTTCCAACTCTACTATTGTATTGTATTATTGTATTGTAAATGGCAAAAGAAATGACTATATGCCTATTGGAAGGACACAGGTTGATATATGAAAGTTGATAATAAAAAAGTAGCTAAGTCTGGTGATTAGTAAGTAGTAATTTAATAATTTTTAGATTGCTATGTTAAATAAATAATTGATAATGGCAACAAGGTACATATTTGTGTTGGCTGGATGTGAGGAAGTTGGATATAAATCGTAAATGATTTTGTTAACAAATATTAATGATAATAATGAAATGATGAGATATAGTTTAATGATATACATATGTACTGGTTTAACATAAGGAATTTGGATATAAATTGCAAACAGTGACTTGGGAAAAAAAAGGCTTAGAAATTTTGTTAATTAATCCTTATTTTGAATGTGTTACAAAGGAGTAATGTTACTGGATATATGAAAGTTGATAACAAAAAATTAACTAAGTTTTATAATTAGTAAGTAATAATTTAGTAACTTTTAGATTGTTGTGTTAAATAAATAATTGATAATGGCAATAAGGACACATATGTGTTGGCTTGATGAGAAGAAATTGGATATAAACAATAAAGGATTTTCTGTTAACCAACATTAACTATAACAATAAATAATGGAATGATAATGATAAGGGATATAGTTAATTATATATATAATTAACTATATATATATATGTTGTATTTGTACTGATAAATAAATATATATATGAGTGTGTGTGTTGTATTTGTACTGATAAATAAATAAAGGGAGACTAGTATAGATCTATTTCGAGCTAATTAGCTCTCATCAACTAGCCATACCCTTACTGGGATTTGAACCTGGGCTGTATTATATTTTAGGCAGGCGTCTTAGCCACTAAGCCACAGGCTCACCTCCTTATCAGTTGAGCCAGGGAAATAGGTATGTATTTGCGTTATGCCTAAATATGGGAGGAAGGTCACTACTCCCTCTCTCTCTCTCTCTATATATATATATATATATGTACTCCCATATATATATGTACTACCATAACAAAAGGAACTTGGACACAAATTGTAAACAGTGACTTGAAAAAAAAGGCTTAGAAATTTTGTTAACTAATCTTTATTTAGAATATGTTATAAAGGCTTAAGGTTATTGGATGATTTTTGTAATAACTAATGAAATGCCATCAGGTGGTTGTGTTTTTAACTATGGATTGTTTTAGGCAAAAGGAGACTAAAACAACTTTAGTCAAATGAGAATTATGCTATGTTGACAGTAAGATTCATAAAGAATTTTTGATAACTGATATGAATATAAGCAATGACTGTGAAAGAGATGCACGAAAGTTATTTGTAACCAATTGACATACTTTCTACAAGATGTAATGTAGGATTACAAGATTACAAAATGTAATGTAAGATTAAGTAACATTATCAAAGAATGCAATAAAATTAGTCTGGCATGATCTGTTTTTTGGTTTGTCAAAAACAGATCATGCCAGACTAATCTTATTGCATTCTTTGATAATGTGACAAAATTAGTGGACCAGAAGAATGCCGTTGATATAGTTTACTTGGACTTCAGTAAGGCTTTTGATAAGGTAGACCATAACCTACTACTAGATAAAGTAGAAGAATGTGGGTTAGACAGCATCACCACCAGATGGATTCGTAACTGGCTGACCAACCGCACTCAACGTGTAGTCCTCAATGGAGCTGCATCTACATGGAGGGAAGTATGCAGAGGAGTACCCCAAGGCTCTGTTTTAGGCCCAGTACTCTTCAACATCTTCATCAATGATTTGGATGAGGGAATAAATGGGGAACTCATCAAATTTGCAGATGACACCAAGCTGGCAGGAATAGCCAACACTCCAGAAGACAGGCTTAAGATACAGAAGGATCTTGACAAACTTGAACATTGGGCACTATCTAATAAAATGAAATTCAATGGTGAAAAGAGTAAGGTTCTACATTTAGGCAACAAAAACGAAATGCACAGGTACAGTATAGGTGGTAGTAACTGTGAAAGGGACCTTGGAGTCCTAGTGAACAAGCATTTAAATAGGAGCCAGCCGTGTGCAGCAGCTGCCAAAAAAGCCAACACAGTTCTAGGCTGCATCAACAGAGGAATAGAATCAAGATCACGTGAAGTGTTGATACCACTTTATAAGTCCTTGGTAAGGCCACACTTGGAATACTGCATTCAGTTTTGGTCGCCACGATGTAAAAAAGATGTGGAGACTCTAGAAAGAGTGCAGAGAACAGCAAGAAAGAGGATTAGGGGACTGGAGACTAAAACATATGAAGAACGTTTGCAGGAACTAGGTATGTCTAGCTTAAGAGAAAGAAGGACTAGGGGAGACATGATAGCAGTGTTCCAATATCTCAGGGGTTGCCCCAAAGAAGAGGGAGTCAAACTATTCTCCAAAGCACCTGAGGGTAGAACAAGAAGCAATGGGTGGAAACTAATCAAGGAGAGAAGCAACCTGGAACTGAGGAGAAACTTCCTAAGAGTGGAATACTGGGCGACACCAAGGAGTAGGGCCTTCTCTGTGATGGGCCCAACGGGCGACACCAAGGAGTAGGGCCTTCTCTGTGATGGGCCCAACCCTCTGGAATGACCTCCCCCCCGACATTAGAACCACTTCTGACCTCCGCTCCTTCCGGCAAAAACTGAAGACTCACCTGTTCCGATTAGCTGGCCTGGCATAATTACAATCTGTCCCTTCTGGCAAATGTATTATTATCTGGCTATCTTAGGTTTTTTTTAATCTGTTGTGTCTGTTTTAGGGATTTAAAAAAAAATTATATTTATTTAGCTTTGTACAGTTCTTTTAATTGCATTTTAACCTCCTCCAAACTGTACATATTTAATTTTTTATTGTATTTTGTGATATTCTCTATGGACTGTACACCGCCCCGAGTCCCTTCTGGGAGAGGGGGCGGTCTAGAAGCACCAAATATAAATAAATAAATAAATAAATAAATAAATAAATAAATAAATAAATAAATAAATAAATAAATAAATAAATAAATAAGAGTGAGGACAATTAATCAGTGGAACAGAAATTGCCTCCAGAAGTTGTGAATGCCCCAACACTGGAAGTCTTTAAGAAGATGTTGGATAGCCATTTGTCTGAAACGGTATAGGGTTTCCTGCCTAGGCAGGGGGTTGGACTAGAAGACCTCCAAGGTCCCTTTCCAACTCTGCTATTGTATTGTATTGATGATTCTTTTTTTGTGTTGTTCATTTAATGAAAATTTAAAAAAAATGCAAAACAAAGAGAAAGGTATCACATTGGCCCAGACTGGTGAAAACTGACTCTTGAGATTTCCCGCGGTTTTCATCTGATTAAAAAGTGAAAGAAAAGTTTCCCTTACACCAAACAATGAGTCCCATGGCCCAATCTAGATGCTGGCCGGTTGCCTGGTTCCTTCTCTCTTCCTCCTCCTCCTCCTCCTCGCTCCAGCCAGCGGTTGGAATGTCCTTGGTTCCCAGGAGAAAATATTTTGTTTTGGCTACTACAAAACCCCAGCTATCTCTATTCCCCCCTTCCTGATCCCTCAGCTCCGGTGTGGCAACAATGAAGACCTCAAAAAAACAGCCTCGGCCAGGCCAGCTTCAGGGTTGAGAATAGCAGCAAGCAAGATAGGATGCCCTTCACACAATGGACAAATTGAAAAGGCGAAGAGAAGGCGGCTCAGGTTTCCTTTGGACTCAGGGGAGGGAGGCAGGTGGGTTGGTTGCCTACCTTCGGCCTCCATGAGGTTGCTGACTTTCACTTTCAGTTCCTGCTGCAATTTCGCGATTTCTTCCTCCAGCAGCCCTTGGTCTGCGGGAAAGACGAGAGGAAGAAGCAGCCGATGGTGAGATTTAAAAGCCCACACAGATGCCTGCTGGGATTAATACGATTAATTAATTCAAATTAATCCCATTCATTAATTCAAATTAATTCATTAATTCAAATTAATTCATTAATTAATTCACACTAATTCATTAATTAATTCAAATCAATTTGATTAATTCAAATCAATCCCATACATTAATTCAAATGAATCCCATTAATTCAAATGAATCCCATTAATTCAAATGAATTTTTCAACATTGAAAAAAACAGACTTATGATTGGAATTCATACTTACGACTGCCGGTGCTGTGGTCCTGTGATCAAAATTCAGGTGCTTGGCAACTGGCCCGTACTTATGACGGTTGCGAAGTCACATGGCCACTGTTTGTGAACTTAACCAGGCCAGCTTCCGACAGGCAAATCAATGGAGGGGGGAGCTGGATTCACTTAATGACCGCAGGATTCACTGAACAACTGCGGCTTCGCGTAGCTGCTTTGTCAAAAACGGTCGTAAATTGGCAGCCTTGCTTAGGAATGGAAATTCTGGGCTCAATTGTGGTTGTAAGCCGAGGATTAGCCATGTCTCCTGCTTTCCCTTAGAAATGCAGCTCTCATTTTAAAAAATGCCTTTTTCTTCTATTAGTGATCCTGGCCCCAAGACCTCCCTCCTCCGTATTAGTAGCCATGTCTCTTCCCAATTGGGGTGGTCACTCCTTCCCTTTGTGACTTACACATGCCTATTTCTCTCTGTCTCTTTCTGCCTTTCTTATCTCTTTCCTCTCTCTCTCGTCCTTTCATCTCTTCCTTTCCTATCTCTTTCTTTTCTTTCCTCTCCCTCTTCCTTTCCTATCCTATCTTCCTTTCCTTTCCTCTCTCTCCTTTCCTATCTCTTCCTTTTCTATTCTCTCTCTCTTCCTTTCCCATCCTCCTTTCCTTTCCTCTCTCCTTTCCTATCCTTTCTTTCCTTTCCTGTCTCCTTTCCTTTCCTATCTTTCTTTCCTCTCCTCTCCTAGCTCTTTAGAATAGAGTAACAGAGTTGGAAGGGACCTTGGAGGTCTTCTAGTCCAACCCCCTGCTTTGGCAGGAGATCCTATTGGATTTCAGACAGATGGCTATCCAACTTCTTCTTAAAGACTTCCAGTGTTGGGGCATTCACAACTTCTGGAGGCAACTTCTGTTCCACTGATTAATTGTTCTAACCGTCAGGAAGTTTCTCCTCAGTTCTAAGTTGCTTCTCTCCTTGATTAGTTTCCACCCATTGCTTCTTGTTCTACCCTCAGGTGCTTTGGAGAATAGTTTGACTCCCTCTTCTTTGTGGCAACCCCTGAGATATTGGAAGACTGCTATCCTGTCTCCCCTAGTCCTTCTTTCTCTTAAGCTAAACATACCCAGTTCCTGCAACCGTTCTTCATATGTTTTAGCCTCCAGTCCCCTAATCCTCTTTGTTGCTCTTCTCTGCACTCTCTCCAGAGTCTCCACATCTTTTCTACATCATGGCAACCAAAACTGAATGCTTTCAAAAACTGAACTTTCTTTCCTTTTCTCTCTCTTCTTTCTTTCCTTTCCTTTCCCTTCCCTTCCTCTCCCCCCCCCACCCTCTGTCTCTGTCTCTCTCTCACACACCCATAGTACAATAATACAATACAATACCAGAACTGAATGCAGTATTATAGTGTATTATAGTGTAACTCCTTGCAGGTAGCCAAGAAGACGCCTGATTATTTATACCCTGCAGTAGGGTCATTCTGATAGGGATCCGATCGTCCATATTTTGTGCAGGTTCTGAAAAGCTGAGATGCTCAGACACACAGGTGGTTTTGGCTTGATTTTTTTTTTTAAAAAAAGGTCTCAAACAGAACTGCAGATGGTCCCTAAGCGAGACTGGCACCGCTTGCTAACAGCATGGCAAGCCCTTATGCCACCCTCACGAGAAGGAATGAGGGGGACGACCCAATCTGCTTCCCAAATATGCTGATCCTCCCACAGGGGGGAAAAAAAAAGCAGGGAGACGGGAAGAAAGAGAAAGCGGAGGAACCCAAAAAGAACAAAGAACATTCTCTCTAATGGGAAATAATCTAGTTTAGCCTTTGGCCCCTTCAGCTCCAAGGGGAGCCGTGCGGGGTAGAGGCACCCTGAAAATCGGTTTTCGTTTCATGGATAAGGCTAGGATGCCGATGCTTTCCTAATCAAAGGAGGAATTTCATGGGAAAATGGGGACCTTGGTGCTCTCTGAGCTTGGTGGTTTTCTTGCAGACATTTCAGGACCCAACCAGGGAACACCATCAGTGCTAGAAGGGAGTGGGGTTTGCAGAGAGGAGGAAGAAGGGGAAGAGGAAAAAGAGGAGGAGGAGGAGGAGGACCGTGGGGTCCTTGGTGCTCTCTGAGCTTGGTTGTTTCCTTGCAGACATTTCATGACCCAACTAGGGAACATCATCAGTACCAGAAGGGAGTGGGGTCTGTAGAGACAAGGAGGGAGGGGAAGAGGAAAAAGAGGGGGGGCTGTGGGGTCCTTGATGCTCTGTGCTTGGTGGTTTTGTTGCATGACCTAACTAGGGAACATCATCAGTGCTAGAAGGGGGTAGAGAGAAGAGGAGGAGGAGGCCTTGTGGGGGCCTTGGTGCTCTCTGAAATTGGTGGTTTCCTTGAAGACCTTTCATAACCCAACTAGATAACATCATCAATGCTAGAAGGGAGTGAGGTTTGAAGAGGCAAGCAGGAAGAGGAAAAGGAAAAAGATGAGGACGACTGTGGGATTCTTGGTGCTCTCTGTACTTGGTGGTTTTCTTGCAGATGTTTCATGACCAAACTTGGTAATATTATCAGTGCTAGAAGGGAGGAGGAGGAGGAAGAGGAGGAGGAGGAGGAGAAAGACGACTGTGGGGTCCTTGGTGCTCTCTGAGCTTGGTGGTTTCCTTGTAGACATTTCATAACCCAACTAGGGAACATCATCAATGCTAGAAGGGAGTGAGGTTTAAGGAGACAAAGAGGAAATCGAAGGGGAAGAGGAAGAAGGAGGACTGCTTGGTGGATTTTTGCCCCGACATTTCATGACCCAACTAGGTAACATCATCAGTGATAGAAAGGAGTGGGATTTGCAGAGACAAAAAGAGGAGGAGGTGGTAAAAAATTGGGTCCTTGGTTCCCTCTGGAACCTTGGTGATTTTCTTGCAGACTTTTCAAAACCCAACTAGGTAACATTGTCAGTGCTAGAAGGGAGTGGGTTTGAAGAGACAACAAGGGGAAGAGGACTGTGGGGTCCTTGGTGCTCTCTGAGCTTGGCTGGTTTCTTGCAGACATTTTATGGCCCAACTAGGGAGCAACATCAGTGCTAGAAGAGAGGGGGATTTCAGGAGAGGAGGAGGAGGAGTATTGTGGAGTCCCTGATGCTCTCTGAGCTTGGTGTTGTCTTACAGACATTTCATGACCCAACTAGGTAATATCATCAGTGCTAGAAGAGAGTGGGGTTACTCTCTCTTTATATACATTCTGGGAGTTGGAATCAAAGTGTCACAAAGTCACTAAGCCTGAGAAAAACTGTTGTAAGTTACTATCCTGTCAGTAACCACAAATCTCAGCCACCGCGAGGGAAGAGTGGAAGAAGTCTTCGATATTTTCCCCTGCGAGACACAGACGGGACCAATCTGTGAACTGGTCTGAAGCCATTCCACGCTCCATCAAATCGTGCCCAACTCAGTCCTTAAACCTTTAATTCTGCAAGCAGATCGCAGAATTAAATTATGGGGCACCTCACCTCTCTGTAGCATCTCTTGCGTCTTTGTTTTGGGAAGCTGTATGAACATACTCCCGAAGCAAACCGTGGCTTTGTCTGAAAGCAAGAAAAGAAGGTGTGTTGAATTTAAAAGTATCAACAATATATATATATATTTTATATATATAAAAATACCCCAAACAGGTCCTGTTTTAAAATCTTAGCCTGCTGGACCATGAACCTGAAACCTTCCAGATGGGGCTGAACTACAAGACCCAGCAGCCTCAGCAGCATCTGGTAAGGGGAATATAAGATAAGAAGGCATGCTTAATTTAAAGCATTAACAAGGTTTTTTAAATCTTGAGAGGATGCCACAAAGAAGATGGGGGTTAACCTATTTAAATCAGATTTTTAAATTTTTAAATCGGATTTTTTAAAATTTAAATCGGATTTTTTAAATTTTAAATTGGATTTAAAAAATTTTAAATTGTATTTTTTAAATTTTAAATTGTATTTTTGAAATTTTAAATTGTATTTTTTAAATTTTAAATTGGATTTTTAAAAATTTTAATTGGATTTTTAAAATTTTAAATTGGATTTTTAAAAAATTTATATCAGATTTTTTAATTTAAATCAGATTTTTTTAAAAAAATTATCAGTTATTTTAATACAATGCTTTTGGAGTTTAAAAAAATCTACCTAAAGATAGTTTTCTATTGATGATAGATTAATAATTTAGTTGATTCAGCATGAAATGAAGCTTAGCTATGCATTACGAGGCTGCGTATTCTGCAATATTTACGGGGTTTTTGGTCAACTCGTTCAACGAATCTAAGCTCTGCAAAGCTGAGATAACCTGACCTGCCTTGATGCATCCACACAATTCCACAGTAAGCATGAGATAAACCATAAAGCGAAGTCCAGGAATATTCCTCTAGCCCCTTGTTTTGCAAATCTATCTACGCTACAAACTGTATGATTGTGAGAAGAGAAATGCCTCTGTACCCCCAGGCTCTAAGCGTGAGGAGGAAGGGCAAGCAGGGAAAATGAAAGTGAAACCACCTAAGCAGCTCAGAAATACAATATTAAAGAGCGCCTGTCATTTCAGAGCCATCCTGGCAGCGCCTGTTAGCGGGCATCCGCTCACCTGCTACCCACCACATCCATCACCTTGTGGTGTCCCTGCCTCATCACCAGCCGTCCCATTAAAGTGAACGGGACGGTCGGTGACTCAACGGCGGGTCAGAGGAGGAACCTATGCGGGACAGAAATGACAGCTGCTCTTTAAAAATTACGATTTAAATCGAGTTGATTTAAATCAAGCTTTTTTACTAGTGATTTAAATAGTGATTTAAATAGTGATTTAAATCCAGTTGATTTAAACCAAATCCACCCTGACCAGAAGGGCAGGACAAGAAGCAACGGATGGAAACCAATCAAGGAGAGAAGCAACCTGGAATTAAGGAGAAACTTCCTAACAGCGAGGACAATTAACCAGTGGAACTGCTTGCCACCAGAAGTTGTGGGTGCTCCATCACTGGAGGTTTTCAAGAAGAGACATAAAGGCACTTAATCCGAAATGGTATAGAACAAGGGGCACACGGAGCCATTTGTCAGGGCACGCGAGGCTGACTTCAGCCTTTTTAAAAGCCATTTTTTGGCCTCCTCAGGCTCCAGAGGCTTTATAGGAGCCTGGGGAGGGCGAAAACAGTCTCCCCCGCCCCCCCGGAGGCTTCAGGAGCTTCCAAGAAGTATCCGGAGTGCAAAAAACCACCCCTACGGGCAAACTGGAAGTTCAGGAACAGACTTCCGGTTTGCTCTTAGGGCCGGTTTAAGCCCTCCAGAGCCTTTAGGGGCCTTCCGGAGGCTTTCCTGAAGGCTCTGGAGGATGAAAAACAACCCAAAGGACAAACCGGAAGTAACTTCTGGTTTGCTCATAGGGTCGTTTTTCGTCCTCTGGAGTCTTCAGGGAAGCCTCCAGAAGGTCCCTGAAGGCTCCGGAGGACTAAAAACGGATCTACGGACAAATTGGAAGTGACTTCCGGTTTGCTCGTAGGGTCATTTTTTGTCCTCCGGAGCCTTCAGGGAAGCATCTGGAAGGCCCCTGAAGGCTCCAGAGGGCTTAAACCGGCCCTATGAGCAAACCGGAAGTCTGTTCCTGAACTTCCGGTTTGCTCATAGGGGCATTTTTTTGTGCTCCGGAGGCTTCAGAGAAGCTCCTGAAGGCTCCGGAGGGCCTCCGGGGGGGCAGGGGAGGCTGTTTTCGCTTTCCCCAGGCTCTTATAAAGCCTCTGGAGCCTGGGGAGGGTGAAAAAAAGCATGCAAAAAAATGGGGGGTCGCGCCTGTCATGCATGCATGCGTGCTGGGGGGGTCGCACATTGCATTATGGGTGTGGCACGCCCATGCACAACCCCCCTGCGCTCTCCCCGCTTATGGCACGCGAACCAAAAAAGGTTTGTCATCGCTGGTATAGAATCTCCTACTTGACCAGGGGGTTGGACTAGAAGACCTCCAAGGTCCCTTCAGCTCTTGTTAGTTACACTCTCCCTTCAGGCCAGGGGCCCCTCTTATCCCACTGCATCAGTGCAGGCCAGGTTATCTGCTCCACTTTGCCCCCATTAATGCAAAAGTTACATAACGTCTCAGTTTGCTGTGCAAAATATTTCCCTAGAGGAAAAAGGCGATCTGGACACTGGCGGTAATGTGGATTTAGAAAAAAAAGAGAAAGGAAAAGAATGAGACAGAAAGAGAGAGAGGAACAGAGAGAGAGGGGGAGAGAGAGATAGAAAGAAAGGAGAGAGAAAAGAGAGAGAGACAAAGATAGAGGAGCGGAAAAAAGGAAGAAAGAAAAGAGAGAAGAGGAAAAGATAGGAGAGAAAAATAGAAAGAGAAAGTGAGAAAGAAAGAGAGGAACAGAGAGACAGTGAGAGAGAAAGGGAGAGAAAAGGAAGAAAAAGAGAAACAGGAACAGAGAAAGAGGGAGAGAAAGAGAAAAGAGGGAAAGCAGAGAGGGAAAGTGAGAAAGGAGAAAGAGAAAGAAAGAGAAAGAGGGGAGTAAAAGAGAGACAGATGTGGGAAAGAGAATGAAAGAAAAAGAGGGAGAGAAAGAGAAGAAGGAAAGTAAGAAAAAGAAAGAGAAAGAGGGAGAGGAAAAAGAGAAAGAGAGAGGTGGGGAAAGAGAAGAGAGAGAAAGCAAGAAAAGGAACAAGAGAAAGAGAAGAGAAAGAGAGACAGAGAGAGTGCATGTGTGAGTCACAAAAGGAAGGAATGACCTGCACAATTTTGAAGACTTGTCACAGAAGGTCCCAATCGCTCCCTATTCTCTAATCATGTGTCATAAACCCTCTATGCTTTTTTTAAAAATAGCATTTTAAAATGTTCTCCAGCGACAAGCAGCACGAGCCAGACCAGTGCCCTGAATAACTTGCCCTGCACACATACACACTTCTTGCAACCAAAAAAAGAAAAGTTGCTTCAGCCAGGATGCCAAAAAGAGAGGAGAGAAATCTGATTTTTGGCCTCGGATGCGATTTATTAGACAAGTAATTTTTTAAAAAACAAACAAATGTAATTAGCAGAGAAGAAGCCGGAGACAGAGCTGGAAAAAAACATTCCAACTTTTCTCTGACTCAGCAGGAACCTTTTCATGTCTCCAGTCGTTTTTCCAGCTTCTGCTATCCTAAAGCCTCCAGAAAGATAACAATAGCTCAAGCAGACATGTAAGCAATTTAAACAAAACAGGACATTTTTAAAAAAATACCCTCCATCTTCTACTAAACCTAGAGAAAATAATAATAATAATAATAATATTAATATTAATGACAACAACCACCACCACCAGTAATAATAATAAGGCCTTTTTATGTATCCAGAAGCTTGGCTGGTTTCTAACGAGAAGCAAATACCGACATTCCTCAACTTACGACCAATCATTGAGTGACCATTAAAAGTTACGACAGCCCTGAAAAAAAGTGACTCATGACCGTTTTTCACAATTATGACTGTCGCTGCACCCTCTAGGGTCATGTGATCAAAAGCCAGACGTTTCTGACTCATATTTACGACAGTTGCGTGGTTCCCACGATTCCCCTTTTGGCAAGCAAAGTCAAGGAGGGGAGGGAAGCCGGATTCATTGAACCCCTGGGTGGCTAACTTAACATCGGCAGTGACTCACTTAACAGCAGTGGCAAGGAAGGTCGTAAAATGGGGCAAAAGCTCACTGAACCACTGCCTCGCCCAGCCAGGGAAATGTCGGAAGCGTTGTTAAGCCGAGGACTACCAGTACTATTGCGATCCCAGGCACGTCGGCCGTGACGGATACCTGGCAGGGCGCTTGGGCGAATGAAAAATTGCCATTTGGGTTCCACTTCCTTTGTTTAAAAGCAAATTTAGGGCGTCCACTTCAATTTGCAGTGTTTATTCTCAAGGAGGTACTCTTGAGCCTTCCCATTTCGCCTGGGAGCGGTTGGATTTGGGAAAAAAGAAAGGGGAGATGATCAGCCCTGACAATGGAGGCATTTTTCTGGTTCTGGGGGCCATCAGGGTGCATTCACTTTTAGCTAGTTAACATCTGCCACAATCAGCTGCTTTTGTTAACATGGAGCTGCTTCCTCACTTCAGGCCAAGCAGGTTTTCTTCCACAGCGGATTAGTGGGCTTGAATCATCCACGGAAGAAATTATCCCAAGTTATGAAACTCTTCCCCCACATTTCCGACTGTCTGTTTTCTTGCGTTCCTTAGAAACTTGTCCAGCTTAGCTAAAGGTGGCTAGGAATGGTGGCAGGAACTGGGTTTGGACTAGGGGAGACATGATAGCAGTCTTCCAATATCTCAGGGGATGCCACAAAGAAGAGGGAGTCAAACTATTCTCCAAAGCATGTGAGGGTAGAAAAAGAAACATGGGTGGAAACTAAGCAAGGAGAGAAGCAACTTAGAACTAAGGATAAATTTCCTGACAGTTAGAACAATTAATCAATGGAACAACTTGCCTCCAGAAGTTGTGAATGCTCCAACACTGGAAGTTTTTAAGAACAAATAGGACAGCCACTTGTCTGAAATGGTATAAGGTTTCCTACTTGAGCAGTGCATTAGACTAGAAGACCTTTAAGGTCCCTTCTAACTCTACTATTCTGTTAAAATTGCCCCCTCCCCTCTTTGGAAGCGCTTTAGAGCTCCCGCTGCCTTAAGAAAGTTCAAAACATCCTTAAAGATCCATCTCATCCTGGGTACCCTTTTTTAAAAAAAATATTACCATCTGGCAGATGGTACAGGATAATAAAAACGAGGACGAATAGGCTGAAAAACAGCTTCTATCCCAGGGCAGCAAGTTAACTATATTGAATTCTACGGTATAGTGCAATATTAATGCAATATCGGCTTTTCAATTTCAATTATATATCATGTGAAGGAAGTGTGTTTTTATATGTATAGTTATAATGTACACTGAAGATGCCATTTAATTTCTTCGTACAAGATGTAATGACAGTAAAGTAAAGTTAAGTTAAGTTAAGTTAAGTTGGGTTATTTTTAGGGACAAGTCTGCAATAGGAATAGGACATGACCACTGAAGTAAAGACAAGGATCAAGGAAACTCAAACGACATTCTTCAGAACAAAAAAGGTCTTCTGCACTCACAACATAAGCCTAAGATTAAAAACTTGTCAGATGTTCCATCTTTTCTATACAATACAATACAATAGCAGAGTTAGAAGGGACCTTGGAGGTCTTCTAGTCCAACCCCTTGCCTAGGCAGGAAACCCTGCCTTGCTCTACGGAGGGGAGAGTTGGTCTCGGACAGAAAGCCCCTTGAAGAGACCAGAAGCCTTTGAAATGTGGATTGACAGGCCGCTGTGACGTAGAAGCTGGGTTGACAACGTCAGGAATGAGGAGGGGAGAAGCCGCCTGGGAAAATCAAGGGAAATCATAAACCGTCAAGAAGCAAAATAATATTTCGGATATGCGATAAAAAGACCCAGAAAAATACGGCATCCTTCACTTAATCCTTCAAAGAAAGCCTGAGGGCAAAATGAGATCCAGGCAGAAGAAGAAGTTCATGGCTTCAAAATCTAAGGGACTGGTTTAGACAAAACTCAGCAGCACTTTTTCGTGCGGCTGTTGATAAAAATAGGATCGCCATTAAGATTAAATACTTGGGAACATGGTTATCGGCAAAATGTATTACAATAAAAGAAGACAACTACAATAAATTGCTACGACAAATACAAAAAGATTTGGATAATTGGACTAACCTACAGCTATCACTAATTGGCAGAATTTCAACAATTAAAATGAATGTACTACCCAAACAACTTTTTCAAAAAATTAGAGAATTTTTTTTTCGAACAACTAAATAAGATGGCATTTATCTGGTCAGGGAAAAAACGCGTATTAAATACAAACTTCTACAAGACAGTAGAAACAAAAGGGGACTTTGGCCTCCCAGACTGGGAACTTTACTATCAGGAGGCAGCCCTGACATGGCTCAAGGATGAGATTCAACTAAAAAATAAAAGGATTCTTATGCTAGAAGGCCATGAACTCATGAACTAGGCTGGCGTGGCTTCCTCTGGGAGGTTAAGAATAAATCTCTTTCATACTTCCAGAGACCCATAATAAGGGATGCCCTGTTTAAGATCTGGGAACCATTAAAAAAAACCATTACATGAAAATACCAATCTGGTTATCAACGATGGAGGCAATGACATATCCAAATATTATAGATCTCAGCAAAATGGTCAGCTATGCAGAACTCTCAGATGGAAAAGGAGAACTAAAATCCAGTACAAGATCTGAAAACACAAGGAATAAATATGGAATGGTGGCCCTATTTACAAATTAAAACAAGGTTTAAAAAAGATCAGGAACAATACAGAATACACGAGAAACAAATGGAATTAGATAAAATATTATTAGGAACAGGAGGAAAAGTGATTACCAAATTATGTACTTTTATTTTAAGATATAAAATGGAGGAAGAGACGGTAAAGGAGACAATGATTAGCTGGGGAAGAAATTTTGGCCATAATATAGAGTTAGAAAAATGGGATAAATTATGGGAAAGAAATTATAAATTTAAGACGGCAGTAGCTTACAAAAGGAAACCTCTATAAAAGGTTTTATAGATGGCATTTGCCCCCAGTGAGATTGGCCAAAATGTACCCAAATTTATCCCCCAAATGTTGGAGATTTAGACACAAGTCTGGAACATTCTATCATATGTGGTGGACGTGCCCCATCACAAGGAAATACTGGTGCCAAATTCGGAAATGGTTGGAAGAAATTACGGAGCAAAAAATAGAACTAAAACCAGAAGCATTCTTATTAGAACTACTAGACTAAAAGATTGATAAACAATCTCAATACATAATCATACACATACTCACTGCAGCCAGGATTGCTTTCGCACAAAACTGGGGAAAAATCAGTACACCCACAGGCAAAACAATAATTAGAAAAGTACTCAAATGTTCAGAGATGGACAAAATGACCATAGAACTAAAAGAAAGGGAAGAATCAGATTTCTATAAAATATGGAATAGAATTTATAAGTCGCTAGAAAACAGAAGCCAAAACAGAAAATAGAGATTGTAAATATAATGGTGATATAAATAAGCAATATTACTCTAAGTGTTAGTACTACTGTTATTATATTATTGGACAAGGTAAAATCAATAGGAGGGCAATGCAGAATGGAGAACCATAAAGGCTAAACACGAAAGCCGATACAGAAGGCTGTATAATTACTTTATATTGTTATGTATGTTTTTTTTTCTTGTGTTTTTCTTTCTGTTTTTAAAGATTAAAATGTTTAATAAAAATAGGATAGCCAACATGATTACTGACGTCCGATGACAGATATGGCACAAAAAGAAGAAGAGGAGGAATGGAATGGAATAGAGTTGGGAGGGACTCCCGAGGTCTTCTAGCCCAACCCCCTGTTCAGGCAGGAAACCCTGTACCCTTGATGGCGAACCTAGAGCACGCGTGCCATAAGTGGCATGCAGAGCCATCTCTCTGGGCACGCGAGCTGTTGCTCGTTGCTCTTCTGGGTTCCAGAAGAGCATGAGTAATAGAAACCAGAAGTCAGGTTTCTGAATGAATGTGCAGCAGGCAGCTTTCTTCCGGTTTCAAGCATGCATGTGTGAATGCACACACACTCTCGTTTTGGCCCCCGATGCTGAAAAAGGTTCACCAACACTTCCCTATACCATATCAGACAAATAGCTGCCCAATTTCTTCTTGAAAACCTCCTGTGTTGGAGCATTCGCAACTTCTGGAGGGAAGCCGTTCCACTGATTGATTGTTCTCACCGTCAGGAAATTTCTTCTTAATTCTAGGTTGCTTCTCTCCTTGATTAGTTTGCATCCGTTGCTTCTTGTCCTGCCCTCGGGTGCTGATTTTACAGCTACTGCTGATTTATTATAAGTTGTCTAGAGCCTCAAGTGATGGGGAATGGATGCAATTGTAAAAAAAACAAAAGCAAAAAATCCAAATACAGGTAGTCCTTCAATTACAATCACAATTGGGACCAAACTTATTGCCATGAATTATTGCAGATGTAAGATGTAAATTTTATGACAATTTTGGCAGTAGTCACTAAGCGAATGTCGTTTCCGCAGTGGTTTTTTTGTTTTGCCAGAAATCAACAACAAAAGTCACAAACATGATCCTGTGACCACAGGGTGCTGCAACTGGTTGTAAATGCCAGCCTGTTGTCAAGTGCCAACATTGCAATTGTGTGTCTGCAAGGATGGTGCAGCGATTCTCAAGCGCAAGGTCAGGTCGTAAGTCACTTATCGGACAGGACAGGACAGTGTGTGTGTGAACCCTGGTGACTTTAAGGTATGTGGACTTCAACTCCCAGAATTCCCCAGACAGCATGACTAGTTGGGGAATTCTGGAAGTTGAAGTCCACCCACTTTAAAGTATCCAAAGTTGAGAAACACAACTACCTTAAGCCATTACAACGTCAGATGGACCCAAATCAAAAGTCTTCACTTCTTCACACAATTCTAGAACAAAAACTCACCAACAGAATTCAATTCCTTGCTCAGGGCTCTTAAGGCTTCCCGGTTCTGGTTCCGTTTCTGATTCAGAACGACAATCTACAGGAGACATGGATGAAAACCTCAAGCTACTCTCGCTTCTTCCTCTCTGCAGATTGAACAAGGCATCTTTATTCACTTTATTCACAAAGCAGTCCTGTATTTAAAGCCATCAAAGCCGTTCAGAGTCACTTTGGAGGGGAAATGCCTGGGATAGGAAGGAAGGAAGGAAGGAAGGAAGGAAGGAAGGAAGGAAGGAAGCAGAGGAAAGAAAAAGGAAGGAAAGGAGGGAGTGAGGGAGGAAAGAAAAGAAAGGAAGGAAAGAGGAGAGGAAAGAAAAAGGAAGGAAAGGAGGGAGGGAGGAGAGAAAAGAGAAGGAAGGGGAGAGGGAGGAAGGGAAGAAAGGAAGTAAAAAAAGAAAGACAGGAGAGGAAAGAAAAAGTAAGGAAAGGAGGGAGGGAGGAGAGGAAAGAAAAGAAAGGAGGGAGGGAAGAAAAAAGAAAGGAGGGAGGGAGAGAAAGGAAGGAAAGAAGGAAAAGAAAGGAAGGAGGCAAGGAAAAGAAAAAGGAAGGAAAGGAGGGAGGGAAGAAAGGAGAGAAAAGAAAGAAGGGAGGGGAGAGAGGAAAGAAAGAAAGAAAGAAAGGAAGAAAGGAAGGAAGGAAGGAAGGAGGGGGGAGGGGAAGGAAGGGAAAGACATTAAAAAAATAAATGTTGTTATGGGGTGAGGTGTCAATCTCCTTGTGCAGATGTTTTGAAATAAGAGGCTTACAGATATTTCCCCTGGATAGCAGGCGTGGGGCCTTGCTGCCCATTGCTTAGGGGTGGACTGGGCGACTCAGGGGACCCCTTCCAAGCAGACAATTCTCTGGATGTGGCCTGAGCTCCCTGCCCCACTTCCCCCCCCCGGAAGGGGGGTTTGGTTGTTGGACTAGTCTTGTGGATCTCTAGGGTTCCCTTCCAAGTGGACAGTGGGACACTTCCTTCTCGCGATTATTCCTCCGCCCCAAGTGTTTGAAATCTTTAATCTTGTTGTATATATATATATTATATGGGGCTTTTTTTGTGTGGGGGGGGGAGACGGAAATCCTTAGGCCTGCCTTGTTCTAGGCGCGGGGGAAGGACTACAACCCCCATCATGCCACGCGGCGCCAATTCGCCCCAACGGTGCTCCCCGGCCTACCTGCTGCCTGGTGGCCATCACCTCCTCGGCCAGCGCCTCCACCTCGGCCAAGTAGCGGAGCACGAAGTCCGGCTCCCCACCGGCCATCGCTCCGGATCTCGAAGGAAGAACGACGCCGGGAAGCGACTCGACGCGGCGCGGCCTAGTCGGCGCAGGCGCCTGAGCCAGGCAGTTGCCATGGCGACCGGCCAGGCTTTGAGGCCTACTCCAGGCCTTCGCGGGCCTCCCTCGCCGAGCTGGGAAGGAGGCGGGCCGCTAATCTGCGGGCGACAGCCGGGGAGGATAGCGGGTCTTCCCCGGACGCCTTTCGAGGCCTGGACTCCATGTCCTCTCCTCCTCGGCCTCTCAGGATCAGGATGGGCTCGGATTAGGCTTTCAGTAACAGAGTTGGAAGGGACCTTGGAGGTCATCTACTCCAACCCCCTGCTCACGGAGGAGTCCTATACTAGGGATTCGAACCACCGACCTTTATGATTGACAAGTCTTAGCCACCTAGCCACATTAGCTCTGGCCTCCTTCCTGACATCCAGGGGCCCTTTCCTGGTAGTTCTCTGAAGACGGATCACAAATCCCATCATTCGGCGTTTTGCGGGGCTGTGGGGCTGGGCATGATGAGTCAGCTTGACCTGCTTTGGGAAGGAAAGAGCTGCTGGTGGCATTCACACGACGCCCAAAGCTTCCTGTGAAATGTGGGGCCAACCCAGCTAACTGTGCCAGCAATGTGCGAACCCCAAAATGGGCTAATTCAACCCTGATTTGGGCCAAGGGATGAAACATGCGCCCTATATCACCAAGCTTTTTTTCTTCCCTGCTTTTGTTGTTTTGCTCTTTTCAAAAGGCAACTGGACTTTCTGTTTTTTGTCTTTGAAGATATTTGGCTTCTCCAAGAAGCTTCTTCAGCTTCGGAGCTTGAATGAAAGTCAGTTGTCATTTAGGGCAGAGTTTTTCCAACCTTGGCCATTTTAAGCTTCGTGGGCTATAACTCCCGAAATGCCTTCAAAGAAAAAATACCCCGAAGGTCCAGTTGCCTCTTGAAAAAGCACCTTTGGGACAACCGTGACCTGAGTGACTGAGAATCTCCATGGACAACGTAGTGAACGTACAGTCCTGCCACCTATTTTCCCCACAACAACAGCCCTGCGAGGTGGGTTGGGCTGAGAGAGTGACTGGCTGAAAGTCACCTAGCTGGCTTTTATGCCTAAGGCAGGACTAGAACTTTCCATCTCCTGGTGATGGGCTCAAAGTCACCCAGCTGGCTTTCATGCCTAACTAGAACTTTCACACAGAACTAGTACTCTCTGTCTCCTGGTTGGCTTTCATGCCTAACTAGAACTTTCACACAGAACTAGTACTCTCTGTCTCCTGGTTGGCTTTCATGCCTAACTAGAACTTTCACACAGAACTAGTACTCTCTGTCTCCTGGTTGGCTTTCATGCCTAACTAGAACTTTCCCACAGAACTAGTACTCTCTGTCTCCTGGTTGGCTTTCATGCCTAACTAGAACTTTCCCACAGAACTAGAACTCTCTGTCTCCTGGTGATTGACCCAAAGTCACCCTGCTGACTTTCATGCCCAAAGTGGGACTAGAACTGCAACAGATAAAATTTCAATCTTCCATTTCTCTTCCCCCAGTGTATCTTCCGTTCAGTTCTTGGAGAGAGAAAGAGAATATATTGTGGAACAAAACTATTTTCAGATAAGATTTGTTTTCCCCCATTCCTTTTCCCATGCCTTGGCCTGACAACTTTCTCTGGCCAAAACTCCTGTGATGGATGATTTGCTGCAGAAGCAGCTTTCGAAGAGTTGGCAGCCCAAAATGGGGAAAGGTTATGGCGTCTGTCGGGGAAAATGGCTGATCCTGGAAGAGGAAAAAGCCAACAAGAACTTTTGATCAACTGGAGTTAATTACGTTAATGTAATTAAACTGGATCGCTTCAGTTCACGAGAGGCATCTGTTAAAAGTGCAGAAACAATAAACATGAGAAATGGTGGCTTCTAGGAGACTTGTGTCTGCCAGAAAGGAAATTGTCATTTTGGAGTTTTTCAACCTGGGCAGTTTTAAGATATGTGGTCGACAACTAGAATTCCCCAGCCAGCATGTGTAAGGCAAAACTAGAACTCTCTGTCTCCTGGTGATTGGCCAAAAGTCACCTAGGTGGATTTCATGCCCAAAGAGGGATTAGAAAACACCATCTCCTATCTATTTCTATTTCCACTCTTAATTCTTTGACAATGTGACTAAATTAGTAGACCAGTGAAATGCTGTGGACATCGTATACTTAGATTTCAGCAAAGCATTCGACAAAGTAGACCACCATCTACTTCTTGTTAAACTAGAAATAATGTGGGATAGATAGATGGATTTTGTAACTGGCTGACAAACCGTACTCAACGAGTAGTCCTTAATGGGTCTACATCTACATGGAGGGAAGTAAGCAGTGGGGTACCACAAGCTTCTATTTTCACCCTAGTGCTCTTCAACATCTTCCTAAATGACTTAGATGAGGGAATAGACAATATGGAATAGGAATCGCGTCATCTCCAAACTTCTGGCTGGCCCATTGAGCCTGGTTTTTTTGCCTTCCCCAGGCTCCGAAGGCTTTCCTAAAGACTGGGGAGGGCGAAAACGGCCTCCCCCCGGTTCCCTGGAGGCTCTCAGGAAGCGGGAAATGGATCGTTTCCAAACTTCTGGTTGGCCCGTTCGTCCCTGTTTTTACCCTCCCCAGGCTTCAGGAAAGGCCGAAAATCAGTTGCGCACCAGACCTGACGGCTCGCGTACCGGCAAATATGGTTCCCCATGCCACCTGTGGAACGTGCCACATGTTCGCCATCACGGGAGCAGGGGGTTGGACTAGAAGGCCTCCAAGGTCCCTTCCAGCTCATTCCGGTTCAGTCCATGAGATGCGTAATACCAGTAATAGTCTCCAGGACTACTCTTGAAAGACATCCATATTTTTTTTAAAAAGTCCACCTAGGTCCACTTAGGAATTTTCAGGATTGCACCTAGGAGTAAATAACTCAGAGGGCCCTTTCTCCAGATTAACTAAGGGAGCCTCCTATCTTTGCATGCTCACGCACGAAGCTTCCCTGTACAAGAGATCCTCTCGGCCCCTGAAACGGAGGGCTGTTGGTCACACGGCAGTTTGCCCCAGCGCCTCCCGGATAGAACACACTGATGTTGGCTCTTGCACAACTACACCCACAGATACATGAGCTCATGGCTGTCACAGAGGGACAGATTTGTTGAGGTTTGGTTTTGACCCCGAGAAGAGAAGACTGCCTGGGGCTGACGGCGTCTGATTTTATTCTCCTTTTTAGAAAAAGCTGGTTCATAAATAACATGACATTTAGCCCTAAATCCCGAGGAACCAAATTCAGTGGCTTGTGCTATAACCCAGGGAAATAAATAACGTATGCCTGAGTGCAAAGGTGGGGCTTAATCGATTTGCAAAGACAGTGTTTTGTTCCATAAACTCACAGATGAAGAGCGGGGGCTGCATTGGCCCAATCTGTTAAACGTGGTTAGTGTTAACTTAGATAAATCTTTGTTGTCATTACTGGAACATGATGTGCAGCACAGACTATTTAGTAATATTATGATTCAGTGTTTTGCTTGAATCCAGGACATGAGTAAATATTAGTGAGATAATAGTTAGTGTGGTGGTTAAGGTGCTGGCCTAGGAACCAGGCGTTGGTGAGCTCTAGTCCCGCCTTAGGCATGAAAGCTGGGTAGAAGGTGATGTGGCCCGCCAGCAGTCAGGTGGAGCTGGCAGCGGATTCGGACAGCGAGGAGGTTGGGGAGGAACCGGGGCCAGTCCTGGAGTCTGGGGAAGGTTCTGACGGGGGCTCTGCATCGGAGGCAGAGAGGGGGTCAGAGCCATATGCCAGTTATCAGCTGCCTTCTGCATCAGACATCAGTGAGGCAGAAGAACAGCTGGAGCCTGTTCCCAGTGTGTGCATGTGCAGAGTTGCCAGACGAAGGGAACAGCTAAAGAACAGGGGTCGACTTGGGAGTAAGGCCACAGGTGGATGATGAATGGCCCCTCCCAGAGGAAATAAAAGAGGAGGGACAGGGGAGTGGAGTTTGCAGGAGACCATTAGTTCGCTTCATTGGTTCGTGATTCTCCGAGGCTCCTTGCCAAGTTTTGCAGCTATCGGCCTGGCAGCTCTCCAAGCCAGAGAAGGTCTGGGACCGTAAATCCTCCCTTGAAAGACTTTGCTGGATGTGAACGAGCAGAATTCACAGCCAATTAATAAAAGGGGTTTTTGTCGGGACGAGTAATATGCGTCATGCTCTTGGGAAGCCTAGGTCAGAACAGGTGGATCAAATCACCAGGAATCGGTGAGTTCTAGTCCTGCCTTAGGCATGAAAGCTGGCTGGGCGACTTTGGGCCAGTCCCTCCCTCTCAGCCCAACCCACCTCACAAGATTGTTGTTGAGGGCAAAATACGAGGCGGAAGGAGTATTAGGTATCTTCTCCACTTCGCGTTCTTATAAAATAATAGAAGTAGGATGAAATCCAATGTAAAAAAACAAATAAGCAACGCAACAGTCAAATTAAGGTTTGAACCCAGCCGATACGGGATCCTTACGATCCTTACGATCCTCGTGACCTCAAATTATCCACCCATATTTTAGGCTACCGTGTTTGGGCTCGTGTTTCCCTGCAGCCCAGGCCAGGGCTAAGCTGTCCGTTAGCTTTGTCCTCATACCGGTGGCATTCCGTTCGGAAATCAGATTTAATTGTTGTTCATGTGCCAGCAGCCATCATCCACCGCTGGCTGTTTGAGGTCCAGAGCAGCTGCAAAACCATCAGCTGGAGAAACCTCATTGTGCTTCGCTGCACAATCACACCTGAGCCAGGCACGTCCCTGGTAGCCTTCCGTTCACCTGCAATTTGCAACCTTCATATCCGCGGCACAGGGTGATATTTGCAGACAGGGAACTGGCAGGGCCCACCAGGTCCCTGTTCAGACAGGGGAGGAGGGGGAAAGTCCTCAGGAAAGGGTCTGAATGGATGGCGGGGAATGGAAGAATTTATACTCTTTGCAGAAAGCTGGTCATTTGCATCCTTTTAGAGAGTCATTGAGGCCACCCGGAAGTCTATCTGTGTCCTGAGGGTCACCTGTTGGGTGCAAATGGGTGTGGAGTCTTCTTGGAACGACTGAAAGGACTGTGCCGTAAACAGGAGACAAATGGGGTCATACCCCTCCATTGAGGGAGGGCTGTTCAATTTGGACACCCCTGTTCTAGTGCAAAGCTGGGGAACTATGGCCCCTTTATGACCTATGTGCTTCCACTCAGGAATTCTGGGAGTTGAAGTCCACAAGTCTTAAAACGGGCACAGTACCCCACCTTTCCTCTGGAGTTTTTGGACTTAGTTTTGCCTAGGATGAGCACCATTTCCCACTTGTTGTTGTTCCTCTCCAAGCACTCATCCGCCTCTAGAGAGCCCAAGGCAGAACCTGAGCCATAGATGGGGTCAATATGAACATTAAATCAGAGACAAGCATGGCGGGACTGAGATCATGGCAGACAATGGGCTGTCACGACTTCATTGATTGCCGAAATGACTTCTGGATGACTCCGCATGAGGCTGCGAAGAGGAGCTGATGTTTCACTAGCAAACTATCAGATGCATTTTCAAACAGGGCACGAGCGAGAAGTCATTTCATCAACAAAAGAAGTTTCATTTATCAGAAGAGCTGCTGAGCCTGTTGCACAAAGCCATGGGAGGTCTACGATCCAGAATGCAGCCATAAGGAAATCACAGCCTTGCAGAATTGCAATTCTCAAGGATGTGTTTTCTGAAGCTTGGAGATCATAAGATGGGAAAATATCAACTCCCAGAATTCCTAGCCAACATGTGTGGACTTCAACTCTCAGAATGCCCCATCCAGCATGGATGGACATCAAGAATAGAATAGAAAAGGGAATGGAATAGAATAGAATAGAATAGAATAAAGAATCAGGAATAAAGTAGAGTATTGTAGAGTAGAGTAGAGTACAGTACAGTAGAATAGATTAAAGAATCAGGAATAGAATAGAATATAAATTAGGAATAGAATAGAATATGAATTAGGAATAGAACAGAACAGAACAGGGTGTAGAATAGAGAATAGGGAATAGGATAGAGAAGAATAGAACAGAATATATGGAATGGATGGAATAATAACAGAACAGAAAAGAGCAGAGCAGAGTAGGAATAGAATAGAATAGAATTACAGAATTGGAAGGGACCTTGGAGGTCTTCTAGTCCAACCCCCTGGTTAGGCAGGAAACCCTACACCACTTCAGACAAATGGATATCCAACATCTTCTTAAAAACTTGCAGTGTTGGAGCATTCACAACTTCTGGAGCCAACTCCCAGAATCCCCCATCCAGCATGAAGAGCAACCAAGAAGATTAGGGGACTGGAGGATAAAACAAACGAAGAACGGTTGCAGGAACTGGAGATGTCGAGTTTAATAAAAAGAAGGACTACGGGGGACATGATAGCAGTCTTCCCTTATCTCAGGGGCTGCCCCAAAGAAGAGGGAGTCAAACTATTCTCCAAGGCACCTGAGGGTAGGACAAGAAGCAATGGGTGGAAACTAACCAAGGAGAGAAGCAACTTAGAACTTAGAGGAGAAATTTCCTGGCAGTTAGAACAATTAACCAGTAGAACGACTTGCCTCCAGAAGTTGTGGGTGCTCTTTCAATAGGAAGTTTTAAAGAAGAGATTGGCTAGCCATTTGTCTGAAATGTAATAGGGTCTCCTGCTTGGGAGGGGGGTTGGACTAGAAGACCTCCAAGATCCCTTCCAACTCGGTTATGTTGGTATTCTTTTAGGGTCTCCTAACAGAAGGGACATGGTGGCTCAGTGGCTAAGATGCTGAGCTTGTCAATCAGAAAGGTCGGCAGTTCGGAGGTTCGAATCCCTAGCACCGCATAATGGAGCGAGCTCCCATTACTTGTCCCAGCTTCTGCCAACCTAGCAGTTGGAAAGCAGGTAAAAATGCAAGTAGAAAAATAGGAAACACCTTTGGTGGGAAGGTAACAGCGTTCCGTGCACCTTTGGCGTTGAGTCATGCCGGCCACATGACCACAGAGACGTCTTCGGACAGCGCTGGCTCTTGAGCACCGCCCCCTAGAGTCGGGAACGACTAGCACATATTTGCCAGGGGAACTTTTACTTTTATCTTTAACAGAAGGGGAGGCAAGGGGTTGGACTATAAGATCTCCAAGGTCCCTTCCAACTCTTGTTATTCTGTTAGTACCTTGCTCAATAGTGGTAACTGTGAGAGGGATCTTGGAGTCCTAGTGGACAACCATTTAAATATGAGCCAGCCGTGGGCAGCAGCTGCCAAAAAAGCCAACACAATTCTAGGCTGCATCAACAGAGGGAGAGAATCAAGATCACGTGAAGGGTTAATACCACTTTATAAGGCCTTGGTAAGGCCACACTTGGAATACTGCATTCAGTTTTGGTCGCCACGATGTAGAAAAGATGTGGAGACTCTAGAAAGAGTGCAGAGAAGAGCAACAAAGAGGATTAGGGGACTGGAGACTAAAACATATGAAGAACGGTTGCAGGAACTGGGAATGTCTAGTTTAATGAAAAGGAGGACCAAGGGAGACATGATAGCAGTCTTCCAATATCTCAGGGGTTGCCACAAAGAAGAGGGAGTCAAACTATTCTCCAAGGCACCTGAGGGTAGAAGAAGAAGCAATGGGTGGAAACTAATCAAGGAGAGAAGCAACTTAGAACTGAGGAGAAATTTCCTGACAGTTAGAGCAATTAATCAGTGGAACAGAAGTTGCCTCCAGAAGTTGTGAATGCCCCAACAGTGGAAGTCTTTAAGAAGATGTTGGATAGCCATTTGTCTGGAACGGTATATAGGGTTTCCTGCCTAGGCAGGGGGTTGGACTAGAAGACCTCCAAGCTCCGTTCCAACTCTGCTATTGTATTGTATTGTGTTGTATTGTATTGTTTTTTTAAAAATACTAATGAGAAATTTGCCTTCTTCTTTGCGGATTCTGGGGGAGGTTTGCGACGGCTTTGCATTTGTCTGATCTCTTCCAAAAGCTTTTGCTTCATCGACCGCAGTGCAGCCGTCACTGTGACCGAAAGCCCTTCTCAAGGAAGGCAGGGGTAGCTTTCTCACTGGGGAGGGCCCAGAAGTGGTTTTTGATGGGTCCCAGGACACCAGCAACAGGCCAGGCGAACAGATGGTGGCAATCTGTGGCGGGGGGCAAAGACATTTGCAAGCCAACTGGTGTTTCGGTCACATGTGCATCGTACGATGTGGGGCAACGGGGAAAGATTTTTGCTCTGGGGAAGCTTTCCAGGGCCTGTAATTACGTTTATTGATCAAAATGTTTCTTTTTTTATTTATTAGGTATTGCTCAAAAAGAGCAAAAGAACAGAAGAAGGAAATGAAAGGCAAAGATAATTATAATGACAACAGATGCCAAAATTGCACCTAAAAGGTGCTTTTAAGAAGTGAAAAGAATACAACAGGGGAAAAAATAAATCACGGTATATCAGTATTGTAATTAATGGTTACAATTCTTTATATATAATTATTTAACACAAACATTATACTATATATCTATATCATCTATATCAATCTATCTCCCATCTATCTATCATCTACCTACCTACCTACCTCTTATCTACCTACCTATCTATCTATCATCTATCTATCATCTATCTATCTATCTATCTATCTATCTATCTATCATCTATCATTTATATCATTTAGCTATCATCTACCTACCTACCTATCTAATCTATCTACCTATCTACCTACCTATCTTATGTATCTATCTATCTATCTATCTATCTATCTATCTATCTATCTATCTATCTATCTATCTATCTATCTATCTATCATCTATATCATTTACCTATCATCTACCTACCTATCTTATCTACCTACCTAGCTAATCTATCTATCATCTATCTATCTATCTATCTATCTATCTATCTATCTATCTATCTATCTATCTATCTATCATCTACCTACCTACCTACCTACCTACCTACCTACCTACCTACCTACCTATCATCTATATCATTTACCTTTTATCTACCTACCTTATCTACCTACCTTATCTACCTACCTATCTTGTCTGTCTGTCTGTCTGTCTATCATCTATCTATCTATCTATCTATCTATCTATCTATCTATCTATCTATCTATCTATTTCTATATCTCTATATCTATCTATCTCTATCCATTCATCCATCCATCCATCCATCCATCCATCCATCTATCATCTAACATCTATCATCTATCTACTATCTATCTATCTATCTATCTATCTATCTATCTATCTATCTATCTATCTATCTATCATCTATCTATCTATCTATCTATCTATCTATCTATCTATCTATCATCTATCTACCTATCTCTATCCATCTATCCATCTGTCTCTCTCTCTCTCATCTATCTATCTATCATCTATCTATCTATCTATCTATCTATCTATCTATCTATCTATCATCTATCTATCTATCTATCTATCTATCTATCTATCTATCTATCTATCATCTATCTATCATCTATCTATATCTATCATTCTATCTATATCTATCATTCTATCTATCATCTATCTATCATTCTATCTCTATCTATCTACCATCCATCCATCCATCCACCCATCCACCCATATCTATCTATCATCCATCTATCTATCTATCTATCTATCTATCTATCTATCTATCTATCTATCTATCTATCTATCTATCTATCTATCTATTCCTGCAACCATTCTTCATATGTTTAGTCTCCAAGCCTTTGATCATCTTAGTTGCTCTTCTCTGAACTTTTTCCAAAGTCTTAGCTTTTTTTTTTTTTTTTTTTGTGATGTGACGACTAAAACTGGATTCCAGGTGTGGCCTTACTAAAGTTTTACAAATCGACACTAATACCGTCATGTGATTTTGATTCTGTGCCTCTGTTCATACAACCCAGGATTGTATTTGATTGGTTTGGCTGCTAGATGACCTCCCAGGTCCCTTCCAGCCCAAGGATTCTATGATTCTTTTCTGGGTTCCAAGTTGGGGTGCAGCTCAACCCCATTTTTCTTTCCAGCACACTTGGATTCATGGCAAGACCGAAACAGTCACCTCTCCACACGGCTTAAGATCAAGGCAGCAGATGCATCACGAGTAATAAAGATCATTGTTTGGTCTTACATAATAATGCCTTATGAAAGATGGCTTCCTAAATTTGGAAACCGGAGAGGGATCACAATCAGAGGAGTGTGTTCTCATTCAGAGGAGGAGGGGCCGTCCCTGGAGACCCCTCAAGCTGCACCTGGGAAGCTGAGCTAAGTGCATGGCAGTGATTGGAATTGCAATTCTGGCAGAGAAGTTATTCTTTTTCTCTACTTTTCCTCTATATTTTATTCTCTCTCTTTTTAAAAAAAAAAATTCTCTCTCTTTCTTTGCCGTTCAAGTGGTGTGACACAGGGGCGTGTACAGAAAAGGACTTCCCCATAATTAAGACAAAGGTTCTCGCACATATGTTCTAGTCGTTCCCGACTCTAGGGGGCGGTGCTCATCTCTGTTTCAAAGCCGAAGAGCCAGCGCTGTCCGAAGACGTCTCCGTGGTCATGTGGCTGGCATGACTCAAGCCGCAAGCAGGAAGAAGTGGAGCTACCATACGTGGGGAAGCAAATAAGACACCCCCCCCCCGAAAATAAGCTCTCGTGCTTATTTTGGGGCTTAAAAGAAAACAAGACCTTATTTTGGGGGAACCATGGGTATCAAATAAATGGTGGAACAGAATCATTAAAGAAAGCATGCAAATGGAGGGAGAGAATGAAATGGGAATGACAAAAATTAAAAGCAAGTTTTAATTATGGTACGGTTGAATTCTCCTGCAATGAGTTGTTATCCTCCCACGGTGAATTGGTTTTGCTGAGTTGCCCCATTCCGACACATTTGTGGCCTGGCATCTTGAACTTCCCAAAGTAGGAGATGAGATATGGTGGGAAAGCTGGATTTTTGCCAAGGTGCCAAGGGGAGAGGGAACGCTTGGAATCGGTGCGTGGAACCAGCTGTGAGGCGATCCCAGAGAGGCAGAAAACGTGGTTATTTTTCAGGATTCTTTATCAGCCTTAACGCCCATAAGGGGGACAATAAATTCATATTCCCCAGACTCAGGGGTGGGCTTCAAAACTTTTAGCAATGGCTTCTCTGCCTGGTTGCTGGGTGGGCGTGTCCTAGCCAGCCTCTTGCCCCATGGCGGGGAGACAGGGATGCCTGTTTTTGCCCCCCCACCCCTGTGGGCTCTGGAGGTTACCTGGATGCTTGAAAGAGGCCCATTTCCAGCCATACGGAGCCTCCGGGAGGCCTATTCTTTGCCCTCTCCGAGCCTCCGTGTGGGCCCTGCCCTTACCTGGCATCCAAAACGGGCCTTGTGGAGACTCTTGGGGGGGCTGGGGGGGGGGCAGCCAGGGATGAGATTTGGGGGTCCACTGAACCACACAGAATCTTTGCTAGAGGATCAGCCGAACCCGGGCAAACTCCGAGCAGCCTACCCCTGCCCCTCCTATCAAATGCAGAAAGTCTTCAAACAAAGCAGAATGACCTGTGTGTGTGTGTGTGTGTGTGTGTGTGTGTGTGTGTGCATATGTTGAATTTACAATACAATACAATAGCAGAGTTGGAAGGGACCTTGGAGGTCTTCTAGTCCAACCCCCTGCCTAGGCAGGAAACCCTATACTGTTTCAGACAGATGGCTATCCAACATCTTCTTAAAGACTTCCAGTGTTGGGGCATTCACAACTTCTGGAGGCAACTTCAGTTTCACTGATTCATTGTTCTTACTGTCAGGAAATTTCTCCTCAGTTCTAAGTGGCTTCTCTCCTTGATTAGTTTCCACCCATTGCTTCTTGTTCTGCCCTCAGGTGCCTTGGAGAATAGTTTGACTCCCTCTTCTTTGTGGCAACCCTGGAGATATTGGAAGGCTGTTATCATGTCTCCCCTAGTCCTTCTTTCTATTAAACTAGACATGACCCAGTTCCTGCAACCGTTCTTCATATGTTTTAGTCTCCAGTCCCCTAATCATCTTTGTTGCTCTTCTCTGCACTCTTTCTAGAGTCTCCACATCTTTTTTACATCGTGGTGACCAAAACTGGATGCCGGATGTGGCCTTACCAAGGCATTATAAAGTGGTATTAACATTTCACGTTAGTCCGTGAGGTGGCTCATGAAAACTCAAGCAATTGGTTTAATGGTGTAAAAAATCCATGGTTAAATGTACACTGCTCACCCAAGGGAGAAGGAGGAAAAAGGACCCATTAGAGCTATTGGGGGGGGAGGGGGAAGAAATGTCCTTATTGCTATAGCCCCATGCATTTGCAACTGAATTGCTCCTTCAGGAGTACTGTAAACACACAGTATAAATAATAAATGCACACAGACATAGGGACAGGATGAAAAGCAGAGCAAATACTATGAGCACACATCATCTTTTAAAAAATACACATCTGCTTCCTGTAAAAAATAAATAAATAAGGATTTGAGCGGTTGGAAACCCATTCAGAAGTGCTTTGAGTAGAGCGCCTCTCTGCCATTCATTAAAGTAGCCACGGAGCAGGCTCAGACTGAACGCTAATGCCTGATTGTTGCATTCCCACAAGATATTTAATTTGGTTGCCAAGAGTGGGAGCCGGTATTCAGCCGGTTCTGACCAGTTCAGGAGAACCGGTAAATATCACCTGACTGGCCCATCTATTCTCATCCCATCTATTCTCTGCCTCCCAAGTCCCAGCTGATCAGGAGGGAATGGGGAATAGAATCACAGAGTTGGAAGGGACCTTGGAGGTCTTCTAGTCCAACCCCCTGCCTAGGCAGGAAACCCTATACCACTTCAGACAAATGGCTATCCAACATCTTCTTAAAGACTTCCAGTGTTGGGGCATTCACAACTTCTGGAGGCAAGTAGTTCCAAGAAAGAAAGAAAGAAAGAAGAAAGAAAGAAAGAAAGAAAGAAAGAAAGAAAGAAAGAAAGAAAGAAAGAAAGAAAGAAAGAAAGAAAGAAAGAAAGAAAGAAAGAAAGAAATTGGGTGACTATTAATGATTAGCAAACAGTAGCTGTCAACCAGCATGACTGGTGAATGGACAGCTGACAAGGAAGAAATCAGGGTGCTAAATGGCCTTCTTTCCTGGGCTTCAGAGGAGATAAGGATGGACTGAATGTTCTGGAGAGGTAGAGAAGCCCTTAATCCCAGGCAGGGTGGCAGTGACAAATGTAAGAAAGATTATGAGGGATTAAGACAACATCTCCGAGACCACCAAGATCAGGAGAATAATGATCTTTCTGTGGCCACATATATAACGCTGAGAGCTGGACCTGAGACAGAATGAGTGAAAGATATTTGGGGGAGGGGGCTTCAAATCAGGAGTCTGAACACCAAGAGGACCACGGAAGGAGCCATCATTCCTGCACGAAACCAAGACCTTCCCTCCGTCTGTGACCCCCAGGAGTAATTCACTGACTTCAGGCCTGTGATGTGAGCAGTTAAGGGGCCAGGAACATTTATCACACTCTGCGAGATGGAGAGAAGAGGAGAAGGGAGATAAACAGACCAGCTAGATGGATGCAACTGGAAAGTTGCCAATAGCAAGACAGGAGTTGGGCTCAGGCTGCATCACTTCCTGAATTAAACCACTGTCCAACCTGTGAATGAAACAAAAAAAATAGAATAGCAGAGTTGGAAGGGACCTTGGAGGTCTTCTAGTCCAACCCCCTGCCTAGGAAACCCTATACCATTTCAGACAAATGGCTATCCAACATCTTCTTAAAGACTTCCAGTGTTGGAGCATTCACAACTTCTGGTGGCAACTTTTGTTCCACTGATTCATTGTTCTCACTGTCAGGAAATTTCTCCTTAGTTCTAAGTTGCTTCTCTCCTTGATTAGTTTCCACCCATTGCTTCTTGTTCTACCTTCAGGTGCTTTGGAGGATAGGGTTTGCAGTAACCTTCTCCTGCCATGCCCACCAAGCCATGCCACACCCTCAGAACTGGTAGTAAAAAAAATTGAATCCCACTACTGGTGGGAATGGTTATCAGAATAACAGAGCTGGAAGGGACCTTGGTGGTCATCTAGTCCAACCCGCTGCTCAAGCAAGGGACCCTATAGAAAACAACTTCGGAAGGCAACTTCTGTTCCACTGATTGTTCTCACTGTCAAGAAATTTCTCCTTAGTTCCAGGTTGCTTCTCTCTTTGCTTAGTTTCCATCCGTCGCTTCTTGTCTTGCCTTTGGGTGTTTTGGAGAATAGGTTGACCTCCCCACCTTCATTGTGGCAGCCCCTCAAATATTGCAAGACTGCCATCAAAGCCACACTTGGGATACTGCATCCAGTTTTGGTCACTAAGGTGTAAAAATGATGCTGAGACTCCAGGAAGAGTGCAGAGAAGTGCAACAAAGAGGATGAGGGGACTGGAGGATAAAACATACGAAGAAGAAGGTTGCAAGAACTGGTATGTCTTGTTTAATGAAAAGAAGGACCAGGGGAGACATGATAGCATTCTTCCAATATCTCCGGGGCTGCCACAAAAAAGAGGGAGTCCACCTATTCTCCAAAGCACCTGAAGGCAGGACAGAAGCAATGGGTGGAAACTAACCAAGGAGAGAAGCAACTTAGAGCTAAGGAGACATTTCCTGACAGTTGGAAGAATTAATCAATGTAACTGCTTGCCTCCAGAAGTTGTGAATGCTCCAACACTGGAAGTTTTTAAGAAGAGATTGGACAACCATTTGTCTGAAGTGGGTTTCTTGCCAGAGTAGGGGGTTGGACTAGAAGACCACCAAGGTCCCTTCCAACTCTGCTATTCTATTCCTATTCCTATTCCATTCCATTGTCTCCCCAGTCCTCCTTTTCATTAAACTAGACATACCCAATTCCTGCAACCGTTCTTCATGTGTTTTAATCTCCAGTCCCCTAATCCTCTTTGTTGCTCTTCACGGCACTCCTTCCAGAGTCTCCATATCTTTTTTCTATCGTGGTAACCAGAATTAAACACAGTATTCCAAGTGTGGCCTTATCAAAGCAGCATAAAACAGTACTAACACTTCACATGATTTTGATTCTATCCCTCCATTGATGCAGTCTAGGAGTGCATTGGCTTTTAATCAGTGGAACGACTTGCCACTAGAAGGTTGCTCCCTCACTGGAGATCTTTAAGAAAAGACTGGGCAACCATTTGTCTGGGATGGTATAAGGACTTCTGCCTTGAGCAGAGGGCTGGACTAGAAGACCTCCAAGGTCCCTTTCAACGCTAGAATTTTAGGATTCTATGAATTCATCCATTGCTTGGATTTCAGGATCGATTAAACCATAGCTGAGTCAAACAGGCTACATTTTTGCAACACACTAAACCAACTAGCTGTGATTAAATTCAGCCAAGCTTAGCAAATTGCCTCTTTGATTTATTCAATCTTGCTTTTTTAAATAACAACAAAGAGAATGAACCAAAGGAGGAAAATACAATAACGGTATTTATTATACTATATTATTTATTATGGTAGTTATTATGTGATGGAGATGCACGCATTGCCAAAAAGAAGTAAAAAGGATACTGAAAAAATGCTTTATCAAAAAAGTGAAAGAAAATATGACAAAGAAAAGAAAAGCACAATATGGTATGTAGTTCTAACAATGAGTACATATAATTCTCAACTTACAGGCATTCGTTTAGTGACCATTCAAAGTCACAATGGCATGAAAAAAATGGCCTTCTGACTGTTTCTTTCACGCTTACAACCCATTCTGACTGGAGAATTCTGGGAATTGAAATCCACAAGTCTTGAAGCGGCCAAAGTTGGACAGTTTGTATAGAGTCTCTTGCTTGAGCAAGATCTCTTGGAGATCTCCAAGGCCCCTTCCAACTCTTGTTGGAATTTATTCTGTATCCCAGCTTTATTTAATCTCCTGCAACGTCACTTTAACAGGTCAACAGAGTTGGAAGGGGCCTTGTAGGTCATCTAGTTCAATCCCCCCTACACCATTTCTGACAGATGACAGTCCAGTCTCTTCTTGAAGGCCTCCAGGGATGAAGCTCCCACAACTTCTGAAGGCAACTTTTGTTCCACTGGTTGATTGTTCCCACTATCAGAAAATTCCTCATTTCTAGGTTGAATCTCTCCTTGTTCAGTTTCCATCCATTGATCCTTGTCTGGCCTTCAGGTGCCTTGGAGAATAGCTTGACCCCCTTCCTCTCTGGGGCAGCCCTTCAAATATTGGAAGATGCTATCCTGTCTCCCCTGGTCCTTCTCTTGCCTAGACTAGCCAGTTCCTGGAATTGTTAGATTCCTCCTTATTTCCAGGTTGAATCTCTCCTTGATCAGTTTCCATCCATTGTTCCTTCTCTGGCCTTTGGGTGCCTTGGAAAATAGCTTGCCCCCCCCCCCCCCTCTCTGGGGCAGCCCCTCCAATATTGGAAGATGCTCTCCTGTCTCCCCTGGTCCTTCTCCTCAATAGACTAGCCAGGCCCAGTTCCTGCAACCGGCCCTTCTTTTTAATATGGATATTTCCATAATGAGGGTGAGTCAGCTCTCCAAGAAAAGTTGCTATGTTAATGGGGATTTAAATATTTTAGCAGATGCATTGGGAAACCGTCAACAGGAAATGAGAAGTTGGGCCAAAACCTCTACGATTCCTTGTTGTTAGCTCTATCAGAGGCAGCCTTGCCCATTCCTTCCATGGAATATTCCTCTCCTGGTTTTCTTTCCAACATGAAAATCCAGGGATTTAATTTGGGGAGGGGAGACAAAGCTTTTTAGAGGTTCTTCTCGCCCAGGGCTATCAGATCAGCTTGGTAAAATTGACAAATTGACAGCAGAAGGATCCTAAAAAGTCAAGGGATGAAGGCAATTCATCCCCATTTCTTTTTCTCATGTGCCACGCAGGCAACATATAGGTAGTCCTCACTTTATGACCAGAATTGGGATGGGATGTTCCATGGCTAAGCGATGGGATCATTCAGCAAGTCCTGCCCAGTTTTATAACCGTTTTTTTTTTTTTGCTGCAGTTGTTAAGTGGATCCATCATCTCCCATGGACTTCGATTGTCGGAGTTTGCATGACCCACAACTGGGACTGGATTTCCCGTTGCTAAGCGATTTGGTCATTAAGCGAGGCCTATTCTTTTTTGCCACGGCCGTTGCAAGCAGCCAAATTGTGGTGATGTGCCCAGGGGGATGCTGCAACGGTGGCAAGTGCGAGGTCTTTTCAATTCAATGTGAAATAGAGCTGGAAGGGACCTCGGAGGCCTTCTAGTCCAACCCCCTGCTCAAGCAGGAGACCCTATAGACTTTGAGAAAAGTGCCTGTCTAACCTCTTTTTTAAAAACCTCCAGCACCCACAACTTCTGGAGGAAAGCCATGCCACAGATTATAATAGAATCATAGGGCTGAAAGGGACTTTGGAGGTCTTCTAGTCCAACCCCCCCCCTCAAGCAGGAGACCCTAGACCGTTTCAGACGTGGCTGCTCAGTGTCTTCTTAAAAAGACACTGTGATGAAGCACCCAAAACTCCTGGAGACTTTGGCCCAATCACCAGGAGATGGGGAGTTCTAGTTCCGCCTTAGCCAATGGCACGAAAGCCGTCTGGGTGACTTTGGGCCAGTCCCTCCCTCTTTCAGCCAAACCTACCTTACAGGGTCGTTGTTGTTGTAGGGAAAATCGGAGGAGGAAGCTAGGTTGGACACATTCACCGTTTTCAGTTATTTAAATCAGTGTTTCTCAAACTTGGCGACTTTAAGTCCTGTGGACTTCAACTCCCAGAATCCCCCAGCCAATTCTGGGAGTTGAAGTCCACAGGACTTAAAGTCGCCAAGTTTGAGAAACACTGATTTAAATAATAATAATAATAAAGGAAGGGATATAAACAAATAATAACAAAAAACGATTGGACAGCCATCTGTCCTGGATTGAATAAGGTCTCCTGGCTTGGGCAGCGGGTTGGACTAGAAGACCTCAAGGGTCCCATCCAGCCCTGGGATTCTACAATTCCCTCTTCTTTTTTTTTTGCACTGCTTTTGTTTTGCCTCCTATGACTTAAGGCTGCAAAGCAAAACCAGGAAACCTGTTTCTGTCTCTGGTTCCCCCCTTCCCCTCCCCCCCTTTTACCGCAATGCCAGCCCTTCTCTTCCCCTGCCAGCCCATCTCCCCCACTTCTTGGCACAGGCTCCTCCATTTGGCAGGGCTGCCCCTTGGCCAAGGAAGCAGCTCGCGGTGAGTCAGAGGCATCCGTCCGCCTGGCAGCATCTGACCCCAGCATTTCTCCCAATGCCACCGTTGCAGAGAAGGAAAACAATCTTCCAGAAATACAGGATTTGGGCTCCGGCATTATCCCCTCTTCCCTCCGATCCCCCCCTCCCCCCCCCCGCCCAAGGGAGCCAGAGAACAAAAGCTCTAAAACGCCTCCGGGGACTTTAGCAAACCACCCAACTCCCGGAGAGAAGGAAAAATAAGTTTGGCTAGGAAGATGATAGCTGCCTTTCAATACCTGAGGGGCTGCCCCAAAGAAGAGAGGGTCCCACCAGGGGTGAAATGCTGCTGGTTTGGGCTGGTTCACCTGAACCGGTAGTAAAAAATACTAAAGAAAGTAAAGAAAGAACAACTTTCCCACGATCGTACATCGCACAGCTGATCTTCGGAACTTTTTAAAAAACGTTTAAAGCATTTTTTTTACTACGGGTTCTCCAGAAACGCGCAGGGGAGTGGGGTGTCTTTGCTCCCAGGAGGCTTCCCTAAAGCCTGCTGGGCCAAAAACGGGGGCAGGGGGGGGGTTGCTGAGAAAGAAAGAAAAAAAGAAAGAAAAAAAGAAAGAAAGAAAGAAAGAAAGAAGAGAAAGAGGAGGAGGGAGAAAGAAAGCGAGAAAAAGAAAGAAAGAAAGAGGGAGAAAGAAAAAAGAAAGAGAAAAAGAGAGAACAAAAGAGAAAGAAAGAAAGAAAAAGAAAGAAAGAAAGAAAGAGAAAGAGAGAGGGGGAGGGAGAAAGAAAGAAAGAAAGAAAGAAAGAGAGAAAGAAAAAAAGCGGGAGAAAGAAAAAAAGAAAGAAAGAAAGAAAAAGAAAGAAAGAGAGAGAATGAAAGAGAAAGAAAGAAAGAAGGGAAGGAGGGAGGGAAAAATGTGAGGAAGGAAGTACTACAAACCTGGCATTAGACGTAGCTTCAGAGGATAATCCAAGGCTAGAAGGGACCTAGAGGTCATGTAGTCCAACCCTGCTCCAGCAGGACACTGTGGGTTTCTGTCTTTTGATCCCCCAGTTACATGACTACATAGCCACGCCCACCCAGTCACATGATTCCCACCAAGCCATGCCCCCACCAATCCACGCCCATAGAACCGTTAGTAAAAAAAATTAGATTTCACCCCTGGGTTCCACCTATTCTCCAAAGCCCCTGAAGGAAGGACAAGAAACATGGAAACTAATCAAGGAGAGAAGCAACCTGGAATTAAGGAGGAATTTCCTGACACTGAGAACAGTTAACCGTGGGAACCTCTTGACACCAGAAGTTATGGGCGCTCTTTCCCCCCACCCAAGTTTTTATTTTTTTACAAACATATCATTGTATGAAGAGTGTGGAACCAGAGTGTCTTACATTTTAATACAAATAAAAAACCACATTCTTCATATTTAATACAGTTGACAATCTCATAAACTTTTAGTAATGATACACATATTTTGTTGAATTATAATCTTTCATTATTCGATTATTTGATGTTTAAGGGTGTTTTTATGGCAATCTCCATATCCTTAATGCCACTCCTTTTACTACAAAAGAAATATTAATAATCATATTTGTTGTGTTTAAAAGACATATAGTTCTAAGAGTAATACACAAATTTATTATTAAATAATAATCTTCTGTTGTTTATCCCCCTTCTAATTTTACAATTCAAAGATAAAATTTTCATATATGCGATGTTTGTTTGTTTGTTTATTATACCACTCTCCTTTGTAAGGTGTCTCTGGGTGGCTTACAGGTTATAAAACACATAGAAAAATAATTAAAACTTTAAAAGGACAGTTAGTCTTCGGCTTACAACAGTTCATTTAATGACCTAAGTTACCACAGCACAGAAAAAAAGTGACTCAGGACCATTTTCCACACTTACGACCGTTTCAGCATTCCTGTGGTCATATGAATTAAAACGCGTACGCTTGGCAACTGACTCATAGTTACGACGTAATTGCAGCATCCCGGGGCTCACGCGATCCCCTTTTGCGACCTTCCAGCGAGCAAACTCAATGGGGGAAGCTGGATTCGCATAACGACCGGGTGAACTAACATAACAATGAAGGTGGTTCACGTCAAAATGTGGCAAAGAGAGGTCGTAAAACAGGGCAAAATTCCCTGAAAGACTGTCTCCCTTAGCAACAGAAGTGTTGGGCTCAATTGCGGTCCTTAAATCGTGGACTGGCTGTACACAGACTGAGATTTTTAAAATGTGTGCAAGGGTTGCAGTACCTTAGCATTTATTTACTTTGAGACTCTAGAAAGAGCGCAGAGAAGAGCGAGAAAGAGGATCAGGGGACTGGAGGCTAAAACATATGAAGAACGGTTGCAGGAACTAGGTATGTCTAGCTTAAGAGAAAGAAGGACCAGGGGAGACAGGATAGCAGTCTTCCAATATCTCAGGGGTTGCCCCAAAGAAGAGGGAGTCAAACTATTCTCCAAGGCACCTGAGGGTAGAACAAGAAGCAATGGGTGGAAACTAACCAAGGAGAGAAGCAACTTAGAAACTTCCTGACAGTGAGAACAATGAATCAGTGGAACAGAAGTTGCCTCCAGAAGTTGTGAATGCCCCAACACTGGAAGTCTTTAAGAAGATGTTGGATAGCCATCTGTCTGAAACGGTATAGGGTTTCCTGCCTAGGCAGGGGGTTAGTCTAGAAGACCTCCAAAGTCCCTTCCAATTCTATTATTCTAATTTTTTTTCATTCGCAGGTTGGACAGTGGTTTAATTCAGGAAGTGATGCAGCCTGAGCCCAACTCCTGTCTTGCTATTGGCAACTTTCCAGTTGCATCCATCTAGCTGGTCTGTTTATCTCCTCTTCTCTCCATCTCACAGAGTGTGATAAATGTTCCTGGCCCCTTAACTGCTCACATCACAGGCCTGAAGTCAGTGAATTACTCCTGGGGGTCACAGACGGAGGGAAGGGTCTTGGTTTGGTGCAGGGATGATGGCTCCTTCCGTGGTCCTCTTGGTGTTCAGACTCCTGATTTGAAGCCCCCTCCCCCTAAAATCTTTCACTCATTCTGTCTCCGGTCCAGCTCTCAGCGTTATATATGTGGCCACAGAAAGATCATTATTCTCCTGATCTTGGTGGTCTCGGACATGTTGTCTTAATCCCTCATAATCTTTCTTACATTTGTCACTGCCACCCTGCCTGGGATTAAGGGCTTCTCTACCTCTCCAAAACATTCAGTCCATCCTTATCTCCTCTGAAGCCTAGGAAAGAAGGCCATTTAGCACCCTGATTTCTTCCTTGTCAGCTGTCCGTTCACCAATCATGCTGGTTGACAGCTACTGTTTGCTAATCTTTAATAGTCACCCAATTTCTTTCTTTCTTTCTTTCTTCTTTCTTTCTTCTTTCTTTCTTTCTTTCTTTCTTTCTTCTTTCTTTCTTTCTTTCTTTCTTTCTTTCTTTCTTTCTTTCTTTCTTTCTTTCTTTCTTTCTTTCTTTCTTTCTTTCTTTCTTTCTTTCTGTGGAACTATGTTGTGAATGCCCCAACACTGGAAGTTTTTAAGAAGATGCTGGATAACCATTTGTCTGAAACGGTATAGGGTTTCCTGCTTAGGCAGGGGGTTGGACTAGAAGACCTCCAAGGTCCCTTCCGACTCTGCTATTGTATTGTATTGTATTGTATTGTATTGTATTGTATTGTATTTCCTTTTCCCTCCTTCCCTCCCTCCCTCCCTCTCTTCCTTCCTTCAAGATCAACCTTCCTTCTTTCCTTCCTTTCCCTTTCCTTCCCCTCTCCCTCCTTCCCTTCCTGTCTTCCTCAAGATGAAACTTACTTCCTCTTCCTTTTTTTTCTTTTTCTTCCTTTCCTTCTTTCCTTCCTCTCCCTCCCTCCTTTCCTTTCCTCTTTCCCCTTTCCTTCCTTTCTCCCTTTTCTTTCTCATTTCTTTTCTCTTTCCTTTCATTTCTTTTCATTTCCTTCCCTTCTCTTTCCTCTCCTTCCCTTCTTCTCTATTTCATTTCATTTTCCTTCCCTTCCCTTCTCTATTTCCTTTCCTTTATTTTCCTTCCTTTCTTCTCTTTCCTCTCCTTCCCTTCCCTTCTTCTCTATTTCATTTCATTTCCTTATTTCCCTTCCCTTCTCTATTTCCCTTCCTTTATTTTACTTCCCTACCCTTCCCTTCCCTTCTCTATTTCCTTTCCTTTTCTTTATTTTCCTTTCCTTCTCTTCCCTTCTTCTCTATTCCCTTCCCTTCCCCCCCTTTTTTGTTAACAAATACTCCTAGCTGAATATCTCAAAACCTCCCATTTGCATCCCTCCTCCCATTTTTGGCTGTGCCATTCGTAAAAAATATACTCATTCTTGGATTGAAACAGCCAATGGGGACACGATGCTTCCTTTCTCAAATTGAATCATTCTGATCCTCCCCACTCAGTCCTTACAAGGATGCCTACTAGCCCCTGTAAAGATCTCTCCCACGAAACCTCCACAGCGCTTTGACACACCCCTGAGCAGACACACCCCTGATTCCGCACAATACCAGGCCTTGTGGCGGGGTGAGAGCTTTTCAGCACCTCTGGCACAATGCAAACCTCTAGTAGAACAAAAAAGTCTCCGCACACATGAAGCACCTCAGTATTGCAAAATCACGATGGAAATTACAGCCATCCTCTATCCTTTATCTAAGGTCCAGGCTGCTTACGTGTGTGAACAGGTTCTAGCTGGAGCAGAACTCCTACATTTTGGATCCAGAATTCTTTGGCCAAGGAAGATTTCCAGAGATGACTAGGAAGCTGCTGTGTGTTTTTTTTTTCCTGGCTCCAACTCTGAGGGTCACAGCTAATTTTATGCTTCAGCGGAGAACTTGAGAAGGGAAAATTCTCTCCTTGAATAGAGGGGAAATTAGGAGACTATTGAAAGCATTTTTCTCTAGAATTTCTGGTATCGTCTTTCCTAGCCAGATCTAAGACTGATGCCTGCCAGAGGAAGGGGTGGGGGTGGGGGAGCGGGAGCAGGAGAGAGACCTCCCCCCATCTCCATCCCCCCCCCCCCGCAACCAGGGATATGAGGGCCCTATGGGTTCTTTTCCCCCTTACCTTGTTGCAGGACCAGTTCCTCCCAGTCCAGCCCTGGGGCATTTTCAGGAGTAACTGGAAGGAATGTCTTAATGGGATGCTTCCCTGGTGGGACACCCCCCCATCCCGCCGCCCTCCACACACAAACACACCCTCATTAGTGACCTTAATTGGTTTACAGAGAGTGGCCTTGCCGGGTCCGTCCGTCAGTCCCTCCCCCTCGAAATGATCTTCAGGCTTTGTGACTTGATTCTCTCCAGGCTGAATTCTTGGCACGCGACAGTCGGGCTTTGAAGGAATGGATCACGATCTGGGGTTGGGGGTTGGGTGGGGGCTGTGTGTGTGTGTGTGTGTGTAGATTGCAGGACGTTTTCGGGGGGGGGGGGAATGTCCCAGAACGGGGCTGGGATACAGCACTGCTTTTTTTTCTCAAGAGGGCTCTCTGCAAGGACACCCTTCCGCCCTCATTGATCTGGGCTTTGATCCCCTGCAACCTTGGTGGGGGGGGGGGACCCCTTCCCTTCTCCCCGGGATGAAATGGAGGAGGACCCCCAGCGCATCCTCGGTCGTCGGGGCGAGGGCTGATCAGGGGGAGGGGGAGGAGGGAGCCCGACCTAGCCTCTGGGGCGGGGCAGCGGCGGGTAGGGGGAAGGAGGGGAGTGGGCGTGCCCGGGAGGGGAGAGGGGGGTGCGGCCCCGAGGACCCTTCCGCGAGGAGGCCTGGAGGGCTCGCTCTCCGGCTGCAGCCCCCCATTCCACGCCTGCTGGGGTGGGAAGGGGGGGCGGCGCCGCGTAGGGAGGGGCGGGGGTGCGCGCTGCCCGGCCTGGCCGCTCCCTTCCTCCTCCTCCTCTTCCTCCTCCTCCTCCTTCTCCGCCGCCGCTCCGGGCTCCCCCACCCCACCCACCCACCCACCCATCCAGCCCCGGTGCCCGTCCCTCTGCCTGGTCCGCCCGGAAGTCTGGGGCTGTGCCTGCCTTCTCCCTCCCCCTCCCCGCCAACATGGCCGCGAAGTCGGATGGCCAGGCGGCCGCCGCGCCCCGCTGCTCCTCGCCCGCGCCCCTCCTGCGCCGGGAAGGCTCCGAAGCGGGCAGCCTCCCGCGGGGGGCCAGGCGGGCCCCGGGCAGCCCGGCCACCGCCTCCTCCTGCTCCTCCGCCCCGCCGCCTCCCTTCCTTCCTCCCCTCCTTCCTCCTCCTCCTCCTCCTCTGCTGCCGGTGCCGGTGCCCGGGCCGCGGGGCCGCGCCTACAGCCTGCGGGATTGCTGCTGGGTGCTGGGCGCCTTGCTGGTCTTCTTCTCGGACGGCGCCAGCGACCTGTGGCTGGCGGCCCACTACTACCTGCGGGGCCACTACTGGTGGTTCGGGCTGACGCTGCTCTTCGTGCTGCTTCCTTCGCTGGTGGTGCAGCTGCTCAGCTTCAGGTGGTTCGTCTACGACTTCGCCGCCGCCTCGCCCGCCGCCGCCGCCGCCTTCAGCACCAAGGACAGCGCCGCCGCCGCCTCGGCCGCCGCCGCCGCCGCCGCGCCCCGCCTGGGCTGCTGCCGCCTCTGCGCCTGGGTCCTGCAGGCCCTCATCCACCTGCTCCAGCTCGGCCAGGTCTGGAGGTAGGCCAGCCGCCGCGCCCCATGGGCTAGGGGGTCCCTGGGTGGGCGAGGGGGGAGAGCCGGGCGACTCTGGCCCAGCCCTGGGGTTTGGGGGTGATCCGCATCTCCAGCCGCTCCTCGTGACTCGCGCAGGGTCCTCGGGTGATGGGATCGCTGTTGGAGACCTTCCCTGATCAGCAAAGTCACCGGGGGGGGGGTGTTCGCTTAATGACCACGTGATTCACTTAGCGACCAGCTCAAAGTGGATTCTAAAATTGAGCGTGAGTGTAGAGACTGGCCCTCTTTCATCTACTCCAGTTTGGCCAGGTCTGGAGGTAGGCCAGAAGCCGTGCCCCATGGGCTAGGGGGTCCCTGGGGGCAGAGCCCGGGGCCGTAATCCGACCTTGGGCTTTGGGGTTATCAGTGTCCCTGGCTGCCCAGGCATCTCTCCTGGCATTTGTGATTTGTGCAGGGTCCCAGGGTGTTGGGATCGCTGTTGGAAACCTTCCTTGACTAGCAAAGTCACTGGGGGAAGTCGGGTTCGCTTAATGACCATGTGATTCGCTTAGCGACCAGCTCAAAACGGGTTCTAAAATTGAGTGCACCTCTCCTTACCGCCAGAAGGGGGAGCCAGGCCGTCATTCACCTGCTCCAGCTCTGCCAGGTCTGGAGGCAGGCCAACCGCTGGGCCCCATGGGCTAGGGGATCCTTGGGGGAGGTGGGGGAAGAGTGGGGCGACCCTGGCCCAGTCCTGGGGTTTGGGTGCTATCTGTGTCCCCGGTAGCTCCTCATAACTTGCGCAGGGTCCCCGGGTGATGGGATCGCTGTTGGAGACCTTCCCTGACTAGCAAAATCACTGGGGGGAGCAGGGTTCGCTTAATGACCATGTGATTCGCTTAGTGACTGCCACACAAAGCATTCTAAAATGGAGCCCTGGGGTTTGGGGGTTATCCTCACATGTGTGACTTCTGCAGGATCAACGAGTGATCAAGTCGCCGTTTGCACCTTCCCCGGGGTGGGGCTCTGACCAGCAAAGTCCCTGGGCAAGCCGGGTTCACTTAATGACCACATGATTCACTTAGCAACCAGGTTCTAAAATTGAGGGCACCTCTCCTTACCACTGGAAGGGGAGAGCCAGGCCCTCATTCACCTGCTGCAGCTCGGCCAGGTCTGGAGGTAGGCCAGCCACCACGCCCCAGGGACTAGGGGATCCTTGGGCAGGGGAAGCGGGCAGAGGAGAGAGCCAGGCTCACGTGGGCATCGGAGGTTTATCTGCATCCCCAGGTGATGGGATCACTGTTGGAGACCCTCCCTGACCAGCAAAGTCACTGGGAGGAGCCGGGTTCGCTTAATGACCATCTGATTCGCTTAGTGACTGCTGCAAAAAGAGTTCTAAAATTAAGTGTGACCCTCATTCATCTACTCCAGTTTGGCCAGGCCTGGAGGTAGGCCAGTAGCCGTGCCCCATGGGCTAGGGGATCCCTGGGGGCAGAGCCAGGTGCTTGGGGTTGGGGGGTTTACCCACGCCCCCCGGCTGCCCAGGTGCCTCTCCTGGCATTTGTGACTTGTACAGGGTCCCTGGGTGATGAGATTGCTGTTTGCGACCTTCCCTAACCAGCAAAGTCACTGGGGGAAGCCAGGTTCGCTTAATGTCCACATGATTCACTTAGCAACTGCTGCAAAGAGGGTTCTGAAATTGAGTGCAACTCTCTTTACAACAGGCAGGGGAGAGACAGGTCTTCATTCACCTGATCCAACTCTGCCAGGTCTGGAGGTAGACCAGCTGCCACGCCCTCAAGGGTTAGGGGACCCTGGGGGGACTGTCAGGAGGGGCATGTGACCCCGTCCTGGAGTTTCGGGGTTATCCACATTCCCAGTCACCCAATTTCACTTCTCGCATTTGTAACTTGTGCAAGGTCCCTGGGTGATGGGATTGCTGTTTGCAATCAGCAAAATCACTGTGGGAAGTTAAGTGTCGCTTAATGACCACACAATTCCTTAACTTCTGCCACAAAAAGGCTTCTAAAATTGAGTCGGACTCCCTTTATGACTGCCTCTCTTAGTGACAGATACTCCAGTCCAGTTGGTGCTCAACCTAGCCATAAATACGGGAGGAGCTGGGCTCTTGCCCCTGAGGCTGCCGCCCCCTCCCCATTGGAGTGATCGATCCAAAGGCCCACAGCATGCGAAGGGATGGAGGGTCCCACCCCCACCCAAGCAGGAGACCCTGCACCATTTCCGACAGACGGCAGTCCAGTCTCTTCTTGGAAGCCTCCAGGGATGAAGCTCCCACAACTTCCGAAGGCAACTTCTCTTCCATCGGTTAATTGTTCTCACTGTCAGAAATTTTCTCCTTGTTTCCAGGTTGAATCTCTCCTGGTTCAGTTTCCATCCATTATTCCTTCTCTGCCCTTCAGGGAAATAGCTTGGCCCCCTCCTCTCTGGGGCAGCCTCTCCAATACTGGAAGATGCTCTCCTGTCTCCCCTGGTCCTTCTCTTCCCTAGACTAGCCAGGCCCAGTTCCTGCAACCGTTCATCATACGTTTTATCCTCCAGTCCCCTAATCCTCTTTCTTTCTCTTCTCTGCACTCCTTCTAGAGCCTCAAAATCTTTTTTATAGTGTGGTGACCAAAACTGAATGTAGGATTCTAAATGTGGTCCTTGTGCGTTTTTGGAAGGGCAGAGTGTGGAAGAGGGATTGCATCAGAAACCTTTGCCGAAAGACAGATGGGAAGGGTCTCTGCTCCGCTTCCCATTTGCTGCTAGGCAGCTTGGAGAGGGGAGGGAGCTCTGGGGAGGCATTGACCCCTGAGCCCACTCCCTGGCTAATGGCTGAGTGGGGACTTTGTGGCTCCTCCTGTCTCCGAGGCTGACATAGTGAGCCAAACATAAGAGTTTCAGAGCCAAATTGCCCCAATCGCCCTGAAAGGCTGGCCTAGTAAAGAGGCCAGTGGTTCCAACTCAACTCCCAGAAGACGCTGCATGGGATGCTGAGATGCATGCAAAGGAGGCGACCGTCCACAGCATGGAGGGGACACGGCTGCCTTAAATGGCTGCGGAAGGCAGCTACCACCCCACCACCCCATCCCCCTTTGTGCCAGGGGTGAAATTCAGCAGCTTCTGGAGAATTGGTAGCGGAACAATTGAGCAGTTCGGAGAACCGGCAAATACCTCCTCTGGCTTGCCCCAGAGTGGGGTGGGAATGGGGGTTTTGTAGTATCCTTCCCCTGCCACGCCCACCAAGCCACACCTACAGAACCGGTAGTTTTAAAAAATGTGACTTTCTCCTGCCCAAGCGAGAGACCCTACACCCTTTCTAACAAATGGCAGTCCAGTCTCTTCTGGAAAGCCTCCAGTGATGAATCTCCCACAACTTCTGAAGGCAGCTTCTGTTCCTTTGGTTGATTGTTCTCACTGTCAAAAGAAACCTCCTTATTTCCAGGTTGAATCTCTCCTTGGTCAGTTTCCATCCATTGTTTCTTTCTGGCCTTCAGGTGCCTTGGAGAATAGCTGGACCCCTTCCCCTCTGGGGCAGCGCCTCCAATATTGGGAGACTTCTATCATGTCTCCCCTGGTCCTTCTGTTCATTAGACTAGCCAGGCCCAGTTCCTGCAACCGTTCATCATATGTTTTAGTGTCCAGGCCTTTGATCATCTTAGATAGATTCAGATTAACAGAGTTGGGACCTTGTAGGTCTAGTCCAACCCCTCCCCCCATTCAAGCGGGAGACCCTACACCATTTCTGACAGATGGCAGTCCAGTCTCTTCTTGAAAGTCTACAGGGATGAAGCTCCCACAACTTCTGAAGGCAACTTCTGTTCCATTGGTTGATGGTTCTCACTGTCAGAAAAGATGGTCCAAGGAAAATATTAGAAAGTGCTGAAATGAATAGGTTAACACTTGCAATTAAAGAAAAAGAGCAAACTGAATATTATAGCATATGGGAACTATTCTGCCAGTGATTAGAGAATAAATATGAAAGTCAGAAATGAAAGTAGATTAGTGAGATATAGAAGATATATCAATAAAATTGGTAAATAGTTTAGGAAGAGGATAGTTATCATATTAGATATATTGTGTATGCTAATATTAAGTTATGAGTAGATAATATGGTCATAAATGTTAATTGTTATTGCATAAGGTATTTGTAACCCAGACGCCACACTGTTTAATGGAAGATGGATTGTTTATATTAAAATAAAATTAAAAAATCTATAAACAAAGAACGAAAGAAAAAGAAGGACAAGAGGAAAGAAAGAAAAAAGAAAGAAAGAAAGAAAGAAAGAAAGAAAGAAAGAAAGAAAGAAAGAAAGAAAGGAAGGAAGAAAAGAATGCTCAAAGGACTCCTGCCTTGGGCAAAGTGTTGGAATAGATGACCTCTGAGGTCTCTTCCAGCTGTCAAGGTTCTAAGTAATACATCCCCAGCAATAAGAACTCCGAGGCAGGCATATTCCTCAAAGAACAGTTTATTGGGACATATCTTATTGGCACAAGCTTGGTGGAAAACCGGCTCTAAGTTCCCGCTGGCTTTGCACCCAATTAAAAGAAAAGTTTGTCTCTGCCACCCAAAGTCACCCGTCACATGATCCAATCAGCATACAGTTCAGTTGCTAGGTGACCTCAGTCTCCACCTTCCGAACACCTGCAGCAATGTCCTTGATTCCCAGGAGAAAGCATTGTGTTTTGGCTACAGCACCCCAGCTATCTCTACACCCCCCCCCTCCCTGCCCATCAGCTCCAGGCTGTGTCAGCCCTGGTGCAGTGAGAAGGCTAAACCCTCGTAGGAAACGCTACAGGGTAGAAAACGGCCACAGCGAGGCCAACCCCAGGGTTGATACCAGGCCTACATTTCTCCACCCTGACCCTCCAAGCAGCCTACAAGGCCAGTGCAAGAATGGCATAAGGCAGGGCAGTTGAAGTCCACAAGTCTTAAAGTTCTCAAGTTTGGACACCCCTGGTATAAGGCAACCATCACCAACTGGTGGTCTGGGAGAAAATTGTGGTGGCCCGCAGAAAAATAATTTGCATTTTTAATATTGCACTAAATCAGGGGTCCTCAAATTGCCGCCCCTGGGACGGATACGTGCAATGGAGGCTTGTGTTGCTGCAGAGAGTCTTCCCCTTGGGGGTCTTTTTGTGTGGGTCGGAGGGGGGCAGAGAATCCGACTTGGGGTCTGCTTCAGCTTCCTGGTGGGGGGCTTTGAGCGAAGGCTGGAGGGAAGCGCCACTGGTGGCAAAGAGCCGGAGGGCCTCGTTCCAGTGGGACTGCATCATGGCCTGGAACTGGCTGACCATCTCAGCCCGCTGAGCCTCAGCACCGGGCCTTGCACTCCCGCAGGTCTTCCTTCTGCTTGGAAAGCCTATGCTCCTAGTCCTCAGTGAGGTGCTTCTGCTGAGCCTCCTTCTCGGTCAGATGCAATTTGAAATGAGCTGTTTTGCAATCCTTTCTCTTGGTGGCTGCTTAGCTCCAGCAACGGCTTCCTGTTGGGGCCCTAAGGAGCCCGGGCGGGCAAGGGAAAGGTGGCTGGGAGGGGAGGGGTGAGTAGAGGCTGGCGAGGCGCCACTCAACCTGAGTGACATCGAGTTATCCACGCCCACCCAGTCACATGACCACCTAGCCATGCCTACCCAGCCAGTCATTATACAGGTAGTATTAGTGGTCCACGGGATTTAAAATTATGAATTTGGTGGTCCCTGAGGTCCGAAAGGTTGGTGACCCCTGATCTAGCCCCCCCCCCCAAGCAGGAGACCCGACACCATTTCTGACAGATGGCAGTCCAGTCTCTTCTTGAAAGGCAACTTCTGTTCCATTGTTGATTGCTCTCTCTGTCAGAAAAGGTGGTTAAAGGACTCCTGCCTTGGGCAAAGGGTTGGACTAGAAGACCTCTGAGGTCCCTTCCAGCCGGCCATTTCGCCATCCTGATCCTCCAAACAGCCTACAAGGCCAGTGCAAGAATGGCATAGGGTCTCCTGCCTTGAGTAGGGGGTTGGATTAGAACCCCCAGGCCACCTGTTCAGAACTGCGCCACCTGACCAGCAGGCCAGTGCGCAGACAGGTGTGGCATGCACATGCACACAGCTTGACTTGCACAACCGGCAGGCTGGCGTGCATGCACACACACACACAGGCAACTCAGTTCGTGGGGCCCACTTCCCCTCTGCTCCCCCCCCCAAGGTGTAAAGGCTGGGAACCATGGGATTAGAGAAGTCCAAGGTCCCTTCCACCCCTGTGATTGCGTGATTCTACGATTCGTTCTATGATTCTGTCTATGAATTCCTGAAAAGCGAAGTCAGTCAATCCGCCAGAACGGAGCTGGAAGGAAACCTGGTTAGTTTCCATCCCGTTGCTTCTTCTCCTACTTTCAGGTGATTTGGAGAATAGCCTGAGCCCCTCTCCTTCAGGGCAGCCCCTCAAATCCTTTATTGAATGACCGTATTCCACTGTTTCTCCAGAGATTGCAGCACCCACAACTTCTGGAGGCTTTCCAATTGTTATTGTTCCAATAACAACTTTCCAATTGTTAATTGTTCTCATTGTTAGGAAGTTTCTCCTTCATTCCAGGTTGCTTCTTGATGCCCTTTGAGTTTCTGAAAGTTTCCCTCTTTGTGAATCATGCTGCTACAAGGCTGAGTTCACACCCACGCCTACTCGGAGTAAGGTGAGGCTTCCTTACCTGCCCCGGCGTTGCACGCTCTTCTCCTCTCTCGTTCGACTTTTGGCAGAAGACACTGGTCAAGGCAGAGTCTAGAAGAAACCTTGGATTTGTCTATGGAGATGCTCCATCATCCAGGTCACTGTTGTCCCAAAGAGGCCACTAGACTTTCTGGTTTTTCTTTGAAGACATTTCGCTTCTCATCCAAGAAGCTTCTTCAGCTCTGAGCAAAAAACATAGAGCGAAGGAAGCTTCTTTGGATGAGAAGCGAAACATCTTCAAGGAAAAACAAACAAAATCCAGTTGCCTCTTGGGGGAAAAAAGCACCTTTGGGGCTCCCTGGATTTGGGCTTCTGTTTCCTCCTCCAAAGCAGGCAGGGTCCATTTTCCCCACTCCCCACCCCCCTTTCTCCTGACCCCCGCCCATCATTTTCACAAGCTACTGACCTGTGGAATTGACCAGGGAAGGAAGAAATGCAGATCCCAATGGATTTCATTGGCACGCAAAGACATAAATCTGGATATTCCTTGCATTAGGGGGGGGAGTGACAACAACCCCCTGCCCACCCCTTCCACCCCAGTGCAGTGGTGAAATATTTTCCCCCCTATGGGTTCTGCGGGCATGGCTTTGTAGGTGTGGCTTGGTGAGGTCGTGTGACTGGGTGGGCGTGGCCATGTAGTCATGTAACTGGGGGATCAAAAGACAGAAACTCCCTTTAACCATGTCCTGCTGGAGCAGGGTTGGACTAGATGACCTCCAGGTGCCTTCCACCCCTGAATTATCCTCTGAAGCTGTATCTAGTGCCAGGTTTGTAGTCCTTCCTTCTTCTCCTTTTTCCCATCCTCCCTTCCTTTCTTTCTCCTTTCTCTCTCTCTCTCTCTCTTTCTTTCTTTCTCGTCACCCCCCCCCCACCGTTTTTGGCCTCGGAGCAAATATGCCCCCCCAGACTACCAGTATTTTGAATGGAAGGAAATATGGTGCCTAGGGCATTTTGCACATGGACTTTTTCTACAATACTTCATATCTTCTCTCCAGAAATCAGATTTATTTTAGGTCTGTTAGTGTTTCACAAGGCATGAAAATTTCGGTTTTGCCATCCCAAGCCTTTGCTTCGGATAGCACAAGCGAGCCCAGTTTTTGGTTAAGATTATGTTAAATGGGTGTTCTTGGCAGTTTGGCTATTTTAGGTGGTTTCTGTAAGGTTTATTCGGCTGTTAAATATTACGGATCATCCTTGGCCACAGTCGAGCCCAAGGTTGCTAAGCAAGACATTCGTTAAGTGAGTCCTGCCTCTCTTTACGACCTTTCTTGCCTCTGTTGCTAAGTGAAGCACAGCAGTGGATATGTTAGTCACACCGTCATTAAGCGAATCAGACTTCCCCATTGCCTTTGCCTGTTGGAAGGTCGCAAAAGCGGATCACGTGACCCCATGGACACTGCGACCGTTATAAAAATGAGTCAGGGGCCAAGCGGCTGGATTTCGATCTTGTGACCATGGGGATGAATGCAAAGGGTTGTAAGTGTGAAAAACGGTGCTAAGTCCCTTTTTTCAGTGCTGCCATAACTTCGAACAGTCACTAAATGAACTGTAAGTCGAGGACTACCTGTATATGGTTCTGAAGAACTTCTCCAGGCGACACCTGAAATGTGAAAATATTTGTTTTACCAACATGTCTGTTTGAGAATGCAGGAGAGTTGAGAAAGTTGTACTTGTTGTGTAGGGCATAGACTCAACATCCTGCAGCCGTGTATCTCAACTTCACAACTTTAAGATGGGAGGACTTCAACTCCCAGAATTCCCCACCCACCAAAGTTTAATTCTGGGAGTTGAAGTCCTCCCATCTTAAAGTCTGTTGGTTGGGGAATTCTGGGAGTTGAAGTCCAACCATCTTAATACAATACAATAGTAGAGTTGGAAGGGACCTTGGAGGTCTTCTAGTCGAACCCCCTGCCTAGGCAGGAAACTCTATACCATTTCAGACAAATGGCTATACAACATCTTCTTAAAGATTTCCAGTGTGGGGGCATTCACAACTTCTGGAGGCAACTTCTGTTCCACTGATTAATTGTTCTCACTGTCAGGGAATTTATCCTCAGTTCTAGGTTGCTTCTCTCCTTCCATTAGTTTCCACCCATTGCGTCTTGTTCTACACTCAGATGCCTTGGAGAATAGTTTGACTCCCTCTTCTTTGGGGCAGCCCCTGAGATATTGGAAGACTGCTATCATGTCTCCCCTAGTCCTTCTTTCTCTTAAGCTAGACATACCCAGTTCCTGCAACCGTTCTTCATATGTTTTAGCCTCCAGTCCCCTAATCATCTTTGTTGCTCTTCTCTGCACTCTTTCTAGAGTCTCCACATCTTTTTTACATCGGGGCGACCAGAACTGAATGCAATTATTCAAAGTGTGGCCTTCCCAAGGCATTATAAAGTGGTATTAACCCTTCACATGATCTTGATTCTCTCCCTCTGTTGATGCAGCCTAGAACTGTGTTGGCTTTTTTGGCAGCTGCTGCACACAGCTGGCTCATATTTAAATGGTTGTCCACTAGGACTCCAAGATCCCTTTCACAGTTACTACTGTTGAGCAAGGTACCACCTATACTGTACCTGTGCATTCCGTTTTTGTTGCCTAAATGTAGAACCTTACTCTTTTCACCATTGAATTTCATTTTATTAGATAGTGCCCAATGTTCAAGTTTGTCAAGATCCTTCTGTATCTTAAGCCTATCTTCTGGAGTGTTGGCTATTCCTGCCAGCTTGGTGTCATCTGCAAATTTGATGAGTTCCCCATTTATTCCCTCATCCAAATCATTGATGAAGATGTGGAAGAGTACTGGGCCTAAAACAGAGCCTTGGGGTACTCCACTGCATACTTCCCTCCATGTAGATGCAGTTCCATTGAGGACTACACGTTGAGTGCGGTTGGTCAGCCAGTTACGAATCCATCTGGTGGTGATGCTGTCTAACCCACATTCTTCTACTTTATCTAGTAGTAGGTTATGGTCTACCTTATCAAAAGCCTTACTGAAGTCCAAGTAAACTATATTGACGGCATTCCTCTGGTCCACTAATTTTGTCACATTATCAAAGAATGCAATAAGATTAGTCTGGCATGATCTGTTTTTGACAAACCCATCTTGGCTTTTGGCTATTTCTTTGTTTGCTTCTAGGTGTTCACAAATTCGTTGCTTGATTATTTTTTCCAGAATCTTTCCTGGTATTGAGGTCAGGCTGATAGGTCTGTAGTTTCCCTGGTCTATTTTTTCCCCTTTTTTGAAGATGGGAACCACATCAGCTCTTTTCCAGTCCTCTGGTAGTTCCCTGGGGTTCCAGGATCTCTGAAAGATATAATTCAGTGGTTCTGAGATCTCGTCTGCTAGTTCCTTCAGAACCCTGGGGTGTAATCCATCCGGTCCTGGTGATTTGAACTCGTCTAGGGTAGACAGGTGCTCACTTACCATTTTCTTCCCTATTTCAATTTGTGTTCCTAATCTGATTTTTGTGGTGCTGCTTTTGATAGGTTGGACTGTTTTATCCCTTTGTGTAAAGACAGATGCAAAACATGAGTTAAATAGTTCTGCTTTCTCCCTGTTGCTTGTCACCTTCTTGCCACTTTCTCCTAGCAATGGACCAATTGTTTCCTTAACTTTTTTCTTGTTTTTAACATGTTGGAAGAAGCTTTTGTTAATTTTTACTTTTGTGGCAAGCCTTTCTTCGTTGTGAGCCTTAGCTTTCCTCACTTCATCTTTACAGGCTCGGGCTATTTGCTGATATTCTGCCTTAGTTATGTCCCCCTCCTTCCACTTTTTATACTTACCTTTTTTTGTCTTTCAGTTTGTCAGATAGTTCTTTACGCAGCCATGCTGGTTTCTTTTGGGAGCTGTTATTTTTCTTCTTCATTGGTATTGTGCTAGACTGGGCTTTTGTAATCTCATTTTTCAAAATTTCCCAAGCTTCTTGGGTTATTTTCACCTTGAGGATTCAAGTGTGTTGGTTGGGGAATTCTGGGAGTTGAAGTCCAACCATCTTAAAGTGTGTTGGCTGGAGAATTCTGGGAGTTGAAGTCCTCCCATATTAAAGTTGCCAAATTGAGAAATACCATGCTACAAAATGCAGCAAGAGGATTGTCATGCCTGAAATACACAACACGAGGGACATCCATGCTGCAAGGACTTGGCGAGGCTGCACATTGTTCCAGTGGTACCAGCCATGGGTGAGTGGTGCCCATGATGACATTCTGTTCTCACTGTGACTTCTCCCCCCCTTTTCGGATGGTCAGCAGCCCGGTGATATTGGGGTTGAAACGTCCGGCTCTTTTCATCTTTGGATTTTGAGAAGCTTTAGAGGATAAAGCGAAGGTCTTAAATCTTGAACTCATTTTCTTCCTTAATCCCACCCAAATGCCACAATCACACCGTTTTGCGGTGGCTGGGATTTTAAGCAAGCAGAATCTCTGCCTTGAAACCTTTTCTTTGGGGGGGAGGGATGCTGGTTTGTTACTTCGGAGCCCTTTGGTCCCTGCAAGGAGAGTTTCTCATCATTTATCCATCTTTCTGAAGTTTGGAAGCTGCCAATGAAGGTTTCCGTATAATTTTGAGCTGCTGCCTGGCTTCTGGTAAGCCAGGTTAACAAGTCCAGTTTTCTAAACGAGGAAGGGTTTGCGGTTTAGTGTTGTGTAGAAGCAGGCAAGCGTGGTTTATTTGATCGATAAGCCAACGTTAAACCGGACTTGGGTTCCCAAGAGTTGTAAATGTGGGAGGAAGGCCACCGTAACCCATAATAGGGGCAATTTTCCTTGGAATCTTTCAGAAGAAACTTCATGGAAATGCATGTGAGAAGGGAGGAATGGAGGGAGGGAGAGAGAAAAGAATGGAGGGAGGGAGAAAAGAGAGAAATGAGAGAAGGAAGGAAGCAGGGCAAGGAAGCGAGAGGACGTGAGGGAGAGAGGAAGGGAGGAAGGAGGGAGAGGGAGGGGGAAGGGAAGAAGGCAGGAGGAAGGGGAGAAAGGAAGGGAGGGAGGGAGGAAAGGAGGGACAGGGAGGAGGAAGGAAAGAAGGCAGGAGGAAGGAGAGGGAGGGAGAAAGGAAGAGAAGAAGAGAGGAAGGAGAGGAAGTGAGGGAGAGAAGAAGGGAGGGAGGAAGGAAAGGGAGGAAGGAAGGAAGAATGGGGAAGAAGAAGGAAGGAGGGAGAGGAAATGAGGGAGAGATGAAGGAAGGAAGGAAGAAGTAACAGGGATGGGGAGAGAAAGAAGGCAGGAGGAAGGGGAGGGAGAAAGGAAGGAGAGGAAGCGAGGGAGAGAAGAAGGGAGGAAGGAAGAAGAGGAAGCGAGGGAGAGAAGAAGGGAGGAAAGAAAGAGGGAGAGGGAGGGGGAAGGAAAGAAGGAAGGAGAGGGTGGGAGAAAGGAAGGAAGGAAGGAGAAGAAGCAAGGGAGAAGAAAGGAGGGAGGGAGGAAGAATGGGGGAAGAAGAAGGAAGGAAGGAGGGAGGGAGGGAGGGAGGGAGAAAGGAAGGAGGGAGGGAGGGAAGGAAAGAACAACATGAAATAAATTACACGGACGGAGCCAATGAGATTCTTCCCTTGGAGACGGGGAGGTGTTGAAAGGGAAGCCCATAAGGCACCTTCTCTCCGAATGAAGCATTGGCCCTCACTTAATCCGCGATCTCTGCAATGAGACCGAGAATAAATATAAGCCCTTCTGCTGCAAGGAGTCCTCGATTTGCGACCACAATTGAGCCTAACGTTTCTGTCGCCTTTCTTGCCGCCATTGTTAAGCGGGTCACTGCTGTTGTTCAGTTAGTCACACGGTTGTTAAGTGAATCTGGCTTCCCCATTGACTCGGTTTAGGTCGCAAAAGGGAATCGCGTGACTCCGGGACACTCCAACCGTCGTAAATGTGAGCCATTTGCCAAGTGTTTGAGTTTTGATCACATGACCACGAGGATACTGCCAAGGTCATAAGTATGAAAAATGGTCATAAGTCACCTTGCTTGTCAGAAGGTCGCAAAAGGGGATTACGCAACCCCGGGACACTCCAACCGTCATAAATGTGAGCCAGATGCCAAAACTCTGGATTTTGATCGCGCTACCCTGGGGAACGTCGCAACGGTCGTAAGTGTGAAAAACGGTCATTTGTCCCTTTTTTCCCAGGGCCGTTGAAACTTCGGTCCCCAAACGAACGGACGTAGGTGGAGAACTTGCCTGCCCTCTGGCCTGAAAAAAACATTTGACTTTTGCAAAAGGGAAAATCTGCAGAAATGCAGCTCAAATTCAACCCCCCCTTTTTTTTTGGCTGTGTTCACACAACTCCCGAAATCCCGGTTGAGCAAACACAACGGAACCTCTGTCCCAGGACTTTTTTTTTTTTAAAGCAAACTGAATGAAAGCAAAATATAATTTTCTGGTTCGCGCAGCCTGGGGGAAAGTAACACACCTACACACCCACACACAGAGGGCTTGTGTGTTGTGTGTTGTGTGGAAAACCTCTGCTCCCTTGGGAAGAAAAAGGCTGGGGCTTGGTTCCAGATCTGAGACTCAGCAGAGAGAAGGTCAGAGGCGCTGGGGAGATGGATTTTTTAAAATGGGTTTTGGAGAAATTCCCAGCTTCCCAAAAAGCTCCGGCGTTTTTGCTGATGCCCTGAATTGCTTTCGGAAGCGCTGAGAGGAGAAGGAGCCAAGAAACCGGCCAGCTTTTTTCCCCAGCTCTTCCTTGGAAGACGCGGGAAGCTCAGCTGCCAGTGCTCAGAAATGGAAAATAATATTATATTACAGGGTAATGAATGGAGGGGAGGGAGCAGCTCCCTTCCTTTCATCCCAGAACAGCATCGCCAGACAGAATAACAAGAGTTGGAAGGGACCTTGGAGGTCTTCTAGTCCAGCCCCCCTGCTCAAGCAGGGGTTTTTGTTCTCTATATAGCATTATAGGTCTACACTCACATAGCTATTATTCTTTTTTACCTTCGTCCTTCTTATACATTTGTCATTCCATTTGCAGGATTATAACATATTCTTTGGGCTGCTTCGTTTATCATCCCTTCCGCCTGTTGTAACACCATCTTCTTTTCCCTTTCTTTTCTCTCTCCCTCCCTTCTCTACTTTCTTCCTTCCTCCTCTCCTTTCCCTTCTTTCTTCCCTTACCTCTCGCCTCCTCCTCTCTTCTCTTCTCCCTCCTACCCTCTCTCCTTCTCCCATCTTCCTCTCCTCACCTCTATCTCCCTTCCCTCCTCTTCCTCTCCTTTCCTCCTCTCTTCCTTTCTTTTTCTATTGTAGGTCCTTTCTTATCTCCCTCCCTCCCTTCTCTACTTCCTTCCTTCCTCCTCTCCTTTCCCTTCCTTCTTCCCTTCCCTTCCCTACCCCTCTCTTCCTCTTCCCCTTCCTGCCCTTCTCTCCTCCCTTCCATCTTCCTCTCCTCACCTCTATCTTCCTTGCCTCCCTCTCATCTCCTCTCCTCCTCTCTTTTTCTATTGTTGTAGGTCCTTTCTTTTCTCCCTCCCTCCCTTCTCTACTTCCTTCCTTCCTCCACTCCCTTCCTTCTTCCCTTCTCTCTCCCTTACTCCTCTCTTCCTCTTCCGCTTCCTACCCTCTCTCCTTCTCTCCTTCTCCCTTCCATTTTCTTCTCCTCACCTCTATCTTCCCTCCTCTTCCTCTCCTCTCCTTCTCTCTTCCTTTCTTTTTCTATTGTTGTAGGTGCCTCTTCCAGCTCTTAATTTTTATTTTTCTTGGGGATGATATTTCTGGAAACCCAAAAATAGTTGAATATGGTTTCTTGTTCCCTTTCCTTCTTAAATCTATCCTGATTATGTTTCCCCCCCCCCACTTTGTATCTTACTTTTGAATGTATACTTATTATTTTCTTCCCTATTTTCCCCCTCTTTCCCCCCCCCCCTTTGCTACTTAATGGCATCTTGTCTGGGTTCCATATACTCTTTAACATTTCATCTTCGTCTCTTAATTTAAATTATCATCAAAGTTTGGGGTGATTTTTTTTAAGGGAGTGTGTAGAGTACAGATACATCTGGGTACCTAAAAACGCCAAAAGAGAGGATGGATGGCAAATGGTTTTTTTTATTTTCGGTGCTTTCCAGGAAGAAGGAAATCAGCTGGGAATGCGGCCGAATTGAGCCAACAACCTTGGCTGATGACCTCTATGCATCACGCCAATTCTGGGAGAATATCAACGCACGCCCCCCCCCCCCCCCCCAAAAAAATGCAGATCCTGCCTTTACAGGATTTCACCGAGACTATTTCCTCCGCTCGGTGAATTAAAGCAATCAGCCACCGATCCCAAAATGTCGAGTGGTTAATCGGTGAATCCCAACGAGCTTCGCGTATTTCAAGAAGGCGCAGCTGCATAAATATTCCCACCTACCCCCCCTCCCCAAGTTCTGATGATCTAGATTTCATTGAAAGCCTGATTATTTTTATATATGCTGCACGTTTTTAAAAAAACACTATTTTTCCTCTTTCTCGCCTTAAAAATATAGTCCTTTTGCATCGCCATGGTGGGAATTGGGAAATGACCTTAAAGCAGGGGTGTCCAAACTTGGGAACTTTAAGACTTGTGGACTTTAACTCCCAGAATTCCCCAGCCAGCCATGCTGGCTGGGGAATTCTGGGAGTTGAAGTCCACAAGTCTTAAAGTTCCCAAGTTTGGACACCCCTGCTTTAAAGGCATTCTCTTTGTTCCTGCCCATTTTTCCCCTGATACGGAGACAGATTCTGGTTGGTTGATTTTATTTTATTCTTGCTGGGCGTATACAGATGGTTCTCGCCTTGCAACAGCTCATTTAGCGACCGTTCAAAGTTGCAACGCCATTGAAAAAGCCGAATTATGACCGTTTCCCACGCTGACCACCGTTGCCGCGTCCTGCGATCAGAATTGTCAGTCACGTGATCCAAATTCCCACGCTTGGCAACCGACTCGCGTTTATGACGGTCGCCAGGTCCCAGGTTTTCACGGGATCCTCTTCTTCTGACAAGCAAGGGGGAAGCCAGATTCACTTAACAACCGTGTTATTAACTTATCAACTGCAGGGATCCACTTAACAACGGTGGCGGGAAAGGTTGTACAATGGGACAAAATTCACAGAGCGACGGTCTCACTTAGCAAGGGAATTTTGGGGCTCCATGGCGATCGTGGTCGGGGCCAAGCTTCAGAATTTTGATCCCGTGATTGCACCGGTCATAAGTATGAAAAAGAGTCATAAGCCCCATTTCCCAGTGCCGTTTTAATTTGGGTCACTAAATGAACGGTTGTAAGTCAAGGACTACCTGCATTTATGATGGTTGCCATTGTAACTTCGCTCACTAAATGAGCGGTTGTAAGTCTAGAACTACCTGTCTTTATGACGGTTGCAGCATCCCCGGGGTCATGCGATCCCACTTTTGCGACCATCTGACCAGCCAAGTCAAGGGGGAAGCCGGATTCACTTTACAACCACGTGACTAACTGAACAACGGCAGTGCTTAAGCGAAGGTCGTAAACTGGAACAAAACTCACTTAACGACTACCTTGCTGAGCAGAAATGTGGGGCTGTGTTGTGGACATATAGTCGAGGACTACCTGTGCACGCCTTCCTCTCTCCCCGTCCTTTCCCGCAGGTACCTGAGGACCCTCTACCTGGGACTCCAGAGCCGCTGGCAGTCGGAGAATCGCCAGCGCCATTTTTACTGGAGGATGATGTTCGAATGTGCCGACGTCAGCATGCTGCGCCTCCTGGAGACCTTCCTCAAGAGCGCCCCCCAACTGGTGCTGCAGCTGAGCATCATGGTGCAACAGAAGTGGATCCACCCACTGCAGGGTAAGCAGGGCGGGGCCCGTGGGAGGGAGGGAAGGGGGGGTGAGACACCTGGAGAAGGTGAGAGCAAGGCCCGAGAGAGAGGGGGGGAGAAAGAGAGGGAGAGGGAGAGAGAGAGAGGGAAGAGAGAGGGAGAGGGAGAGGGAGGAGAGAGGGAGGGAGGGAGAGGGAGAGAGAGGGAGAGAGGGAGAGAGAGGGAGAGAGGGAGAGGGAGGGAGAGAGAGAGGGAGAGAGAGAGAGGGAGAGAGAGGGAGAGGAGAGGGGGAGAGGGAGAGAGGGAGGGAGAGAGAGAGGGAGAGGGAGAGAGGGAGAGGGAGGGAGGGAGAGAGAGGTAGGTAGTTAGGTAGGTCTTGGGGGAAAGAGATCTCTCCATTAGGTGAACTCAGAATAAATTGGGAAGTGGGGAACCTCCTTGCCGTTCTCTGAACTTGGTTGTTTTCTTGCAGACATTTCATGACCTGATTGGGTAACACCATCAGTGCTAGGAAGGAGTGGGGTTTGCAGAGAGGAGGAAGAGGCAATGGTGCAGAAAGAGGAGGAGGAGGAAGAAGAAGAGGAGGAGGAGAAGGACTATAGGGCTCTTGGTACTCTCTGAGTTAGTTTTCTTGCAGACGTTCCATAACCGAACTAGGGAACATCATCAGGGCTAAAAGGGAGTGGGGTTTGAGGAGAGAAAGAAGGGTAGAGTTGCAGAGAGGAGAAGGAGGACTGTAGATCCTGGGTGGTCTCTGAGCTTGATGGTTTTCTTACAGATGTTTCAGGACCCAACTAGGGAACATCATCAGGGCTGAAAGGGAGCAGGGTTTGTGGAAAGGAGCAGGAGAAGGAGGAGGAGTGTGAGTCCTTGGGAGACCTCTGATCTTGGTGGTTTTCTTGCAGACGTTTCATGACCCAACTAGGTAATTTCATCAGTGCTAGAAGGGAGTGGGGTTTGTGGAGTGGAGGAGGACTGTGGGGTCCTTGGTGCTCCCTGAGCTTGGTTGTTTCCTTGCAGGCATGTTGTTTCATGACCCAACTAGGGAACATCATCAGGGCTAGAAGGGAGCGGAGGAGGAGGAAAGAGGACCGTGGGGTCTTTTGTGCTCTCCGAGCTTGTTTGTTCGCAGACATTTCATGACCCACCTAGAGAACGTCATTGGAACTAGAAGGTCGAAGAAGAGGAGGAGGAGGAGCACTGTGGGGTCCTCAGAGCTCTCTGAGCTTCTTGGCTTTCTTGTAGACATTTTATGACCGAACTGGATAACATCATCAGTGCTTGAAACTGTCCTCCTTTCTAGCACTGATGATGTTCCCTAGTTGGGTCATGAAATGTCTGCAAGCAAACAACCAAGCTCAGAGATCACCAAGGACCCCAAAGTCCTTTTCCTCCTCCTCCTCCTCCTCCTCCTCCTCCTCCTCCTCCTCCTCCTCCTCCTCCTCCTCCTCCTCCTCCTCCTCCTCCTCCTCCTCCTTCCCTGCTCCTCCACTACGCAAAACGCACCCCGTTTTTCCCCCATCACCACTTCTAGACGCGTCGCTTTGCTTTGACTTTTCCTGACTCCTTTCCCACATATGAACACCAATGTAGCTGTTTGGTGGTTGAACTTCCAACCTCCTTGTCCTCCTCGGTGACGTACCTCCACGGGGTCCTCTCCTTGCCTCCTCTTGGTTTTCCTTCAGATCAATCATCTTTCCCCCTCCCCACACCCAGGCTCTAGCCCACGGCTGTCAAACCTGCAGCGTCACATGACATATCGTCAGTTTTTCTCCCTTGGGTGGGTGTGGCCAGCACATGACGCATTTGGCAAGTGGACTGTGAGTTCGACACCCCTGCTCTAGGCTGTCCTCCCGTCCCTGGGGTCTCCTCCAGCTTCAGCTCCCTTTCTTCCCTGGAGAACCTTTTGTTGTGGGCCGCCAGTGGCCAGTGGAGTTGGCAGCAGATTCGGACAGTGAGGAGGTTGGGGAGGAAGATGGGCCAGTCCTGGAGTCTGGGGAAGGCTCTGAGGAGGGCTCTGTGTCGGAGGCAGAGAGGGGACCAGGGCCATCTGGCAATGATCAGCTGCCTTCGGAGCTAGACAGCAGTGAGGCGGAGGAACAGCTGGAGCCTGTTCCAAGTGTGCGCATGCGCAGAGCTGCCACAAGAGAAGAACAACTCAGAAATCAGGGTGGACTAGGGAGTAAAGTCACAGGTGGATGGTGAATGGCCGCTCCCATAGAACATAAAAGAGGAGCAAAAGGGGAGGGGGCTTTTGCAGGAAACAGTTTGTTCAGTCGTTAGATTCGTTTCAGGAGTGTGAAGATCTGTCCGTGAATCTCAGAGACTTTGTGCCAAGCCTTTCCTTGCACAGCACCTCATTTGGGAAATATTGACAGGGCAGCTTTCCAAGCTAGATAAGGTCTGTGGCCATAAATCCACCTTTGAAAGACTGTTTGCCAGGTCTTTGCTGAAGGGGAATGAGAGGAATTCACATTCGTTTAGTAAAAGGGGTTTTGTCAGGACCAGGACTCTCCCTCGTGCTTTTCGGGGAAGCTTAGATCAGAACACCTTCAATGACAACATGTCTTCTGCCTAATTTATTGTTCCCCTTTGTCTCTCCGTTCCTCCTGGGAAGGTCTGTCAGCTTCCGCCTCGCTGGTGTCCCTGGCGTGGACCTTGGCCTCTTACCAAAAGGTGCTCCGGGATTCCCGGGAAGACAAGATGCCCATGTCCTACAAAGGTGCGATGGTCCAAGTCCTGTGGCACCTCTTCACCATCGCCGCCCGAGCCATCGCCTTCGCCCTCTTTGCCTCGGTCTTTCAGCTCTACTTCGGCATCTTCATCGTCACCCACTGGTGCATCATGACCTTCTGGATCATCCAAGGCGAGACGGATTTCTGCATGTCCAAGTGGGAGGAGATCATCTACAACATGGTGGTTGGCATCATCTACATCTTCTGCTGGTTCAACGTCAAGGAAGGCCGCAGCCGTTGCCGCATGTCCATCTACTACGTCATCACCCTGCTGGAGAACGCCGCGCTGACGGGACTCTGGTACTGGTTCCGCGAACAGTACGTCGTCTCCGAGTTCTACGCCTTGATCGTCGTCTGCGTGGTGGCCTCCAGCTTCGCCTTGGGAGTCTTCTTCATGTTCATCTACTACTGCCTCTTGCACCCCAGCGGAACCGTTTTCGGGGCCCAGAACACTAGCTGCCTCTGCGGGGAAGAGTCCACCGCCGTACCCCGGGCTACGGGGCCTCCGCCGGATGTCATCACCAGTCCGCCCCGTTCCTTGCCGAGGACTACAGAACGAGAGGGGATCCCGGGGGACCGAGACAGCTGCGGGCCGGTCTTTCAGGTCAGGCCCAGCATGCCTTCCACCCCCGTAGCTCGGGTCCCACGGACAGAGGGGCCTGTTATTCGCATCGATTTGCCACGGAAGAAGTACCCCGCCTGGGACGCCCATTTCATAGACAGGCGTCTCCGTAAGACCATCCTCACTCTTGAGTACACCTCTCCGGCCACTCCGCGCCTGCAATATCGCAGCATGGGGGCGTCGCAGGAGCTGTTGGAATATGAGACCACGGTGTGAGCTGGCCAGGAGGGACCCTTCCAGGGTTTGTGGGCTGAACCGGGGTCCAAGAAGCCCAAGTGAGCAGGCCTTGGGACCATCCCGGTTCCTTTTTGGGTGGGAAAGTGGGAGTGGCAGTCCAGGAAGCATCAGGATGTCCCATTCTCACGTCATGACATTCGGTTTAATTCCTCCTTCACACGATACGGGCGGCTCGTGGCTCTCCCGTATAATGGTGGTCAACTGGTGCTACTTGCTGTTCTCTCAGCTCATTGTCTGGGCTATGCATGGGTGGGTTGTGGATGCCCTTCCCCCCCCCCCCACATCCTTGTGGGCAGGCCCCCTGTTTATCCTCCCCCCCCCGAGTTGCGCTCCAGGAGGGACCCCATTTCCCAGCCAAGCTTCTCTCCAAATACCTCACTGTGACTTGAGCCAAGGCCACCAAGGGCTTCTCTTATTTCCGGTGCCCAAGAAGCGGTTGGCTGGGAGTGGGTGGGTGACACGAGCAGAGGGGGCCATCTCCATGGGGAGTGGGGGGGGGGCTGGGAGAGGTGACGGGAACCGCAGAGCCCAATTGAATCTTAGAATGAGATGGGAAGACACTTATAAACTGGAGGAGGAATGGATTTTAGGCTGTGAGCTACTTTCGGGCAATGGGGGAAGGGTTAGTCCCAGGACTGGGCATCGATGGGTGCTTTCCTTTTTTCTGGAACAAGGCCAGGGGGTGGCTGGCAGGTTTTCACACCGAAAACAAAGCTGGGGTACAGAAGTAGCACCGTTTGCCCCGTTTTCAACTCGTCCCCAAATTGAACAGAAAGATTTCCCAAGACAGCGTATCCAGCAGACACAACATGTCGGGGAGGGGAGATTCTGGATTTGGGGAAGGGTCCGTAGTGCTGTTAAGTATGCTTTTTCACCAGATGGGGGAGAGGGGCAGGAAACACCCTTGCCTATTGTTATTTGTCCGCCTACAAATGAATGAGAGGGATTCCTGAAGGAGCCAATCCGATCGTAGGGGCCCCCCTGGATCGAAATTGTGCCATGAAACCCAAGCTTTCAGTGAGTATTAAAAAGGGTGGGGGTGTGAGGGTGGGGTGGGGCTGCTAGGGTTGTTATTGGAGGAGGGGGTGTTAGTATTAGCCTTCCAATGGGCAGGCTCCAGGTGGGGTGGGAATGGTATGTGGGAATGGCTTGGGAGATGGAAGAAAAGAGGCTGTTTAAGGAACAACTGCCATATTTTTAGGACTATAAGACGCACCAAGATTCCGAAGAGGTAAGTAAGAAAAAAAAAGTGCTTCTCCTTCCGGCCCCCAGGATCATTCTGCAGCCTTCAGCAGAGCTGGAGGAAGGCAGAAAACGGGCCATAAATGGGGGGGGTGTTTTTCTCATTCCCCAGCCCTGCTGAAGCCTGCAGAGTGCTGCTGGGGGCTGGGGGAGGGCAAAAACGCCTCTGTTTTTGCACAAAACGGCCCATTTTGCACCTGTTTTTTGCAAAAATGGGATGCGGGGGACCAGCTTCGGGAGGCTGTATTCAGTGTATAAGACACATCAACATTTTCAAGCTCTTTTAGGGAGGAAAAAGGTGCGTCTTATACACCCCAAAATACGGTAGATAAGAGACAGCTTAAGCCTGAGATGCAAAATGGTTGCAGGAACGGAATGGAATGGAACGGAATTGCATTGAATTGAATACAGGTAGTCCTCGACTTACAACGGTTCATTTAATCACTCTTCAAATTTACAGCGGCGAAAAAAGTGACCTGACCTTTGTCCACACGCTTCCACATTGTCGCATCCCCATGTTCGTGTGTGATCAGAATTCAGACGCTTGGCAACTGGCTCATATTTATGACAGTCAGAGCGTCCTGGGCTCAGGCGATCTCCACGTGGGACCTTCCGACAAGCAAAATCAACGGGGAAGCCGGATTCCCTTAACCACCGTGTCCCTAACTTAACGTGATTCGTTTAACAAATGTGGCAAGAAAGGTCGTCAAAATGGGGCGAAATTCACTTAACAAATGTCTCGCTTGGCGACAGAAATTTGGGGCTCAATTGCCGTCGTCAGCCGAGAATTGCCTGTACTTTATTTGGCCAAGTGTGACTAGACCCACCGGGAATTTGTCTCTGGTACGGAAGGATTCGGGAAGAGGACGAGGAGGGAAACCCTCCCTAGTTTCTTAGGCTGTATAGGAGACGGTGGAGATTTGTAGCTTCAGATTTGCAAGATGGGGAGTCAGTCTTAGGCCAGACCGCAAACACAACCCGATGAACTGATTCTATTTTACTGTAAGGCTACATTAACACAATCTTGCAAGTCACCTTTACATCCTGAGAAACTAGGGAGGGTGGTCCCTTCGAAGCTTCTTTCTGTTGTGGCCCGCTGTCGGCCACTGGAGCTGACAGCTGAGTGGGACAGTGAGGAGGTTGGGGAGGAACATGGGCCAGTCCTGGGGGCTGAGGAAAGCTCAGACGGGGGCTCTGCGTCGGAGGCAGAGAGGGAGCTAGGCAGCAGTGAGGCAGAGGAACAGCTGGAGCCTGTTCCCAGTGTGCGCATGCGCAGAGCTGCCAGAAGGCAAGAACAACTCAGTAATCAGGACTGACTTGGGAGTAAAGCCACACCTTGGAGGTGATTGGCCCCTCCCAAAGGGAACAAAAGAGGGGCGAATGGGGAGGGGGCTTTTGCAGGAAACAGTTTGTTCCTTCGCTCGTTTCAAGAGTGGAAAGTTCTGTTTGTGACTTTAAGAGACTCTGTGCCAAGTGTTGCCTTGCCCTGTATTTTGGACACTAGTTATCTGACATATCTCCAGACGAGATAAGGTTCGTGTGGATAAACATTCCTCGGAAAGATTGTTTGCTCAGCCTTTCTGACTGTGAGTGAAAGGAATTCTCAGTCGTGTAAATGAAAGGGGCTTTGCAGGGACCAAGACTCTCCTTCATGCTTTGTAAGGAAGCCTGGGTCAGATACTTCCTCCCTCCGTTATGCAGCTGAGGACTAAGCCAGGGGTCCCCAGCCCCCGGGCCAAAATCCACTACCAAGCCTTGAGCCGTTCGGAACCGGGCCGCAGAAGTGGCGGGGGAGCGCGCGCATCCTCACGTGTGCAAGCAGCAGGCAAGCGTGCATGCAGAAAGATTGGGGGACCTCAGGGCTAAGCTGCCTCTTATCTAACTGTTCTCTAAGCAGCATTTCTTCCTCCCCTCAAGGTCTTTCTCACATACCATTACAGAACCCAAACTCCCAGAATTCGCAGTCCAAAGGGATTTATGGGGCTTCTAAGAGCTGCCATCCCAAAAGAAGCCACCAGGGGGAGGAACACTACTAAATGGAGTTCCTGCTCCACCCAAGGAATTCTGGGAATTAGCTCAATGGTGCCAGATTATTGGTTGTTCTCGATTCAGGCCTAGCCATGATCACGCCTTTAATGGATTACTGGACTACAGTTCCCTTCACTGCAGCCGACAAGGCCAGGGGCCCTAATGGCTGGGAATCATTGGAAGTGTAGTCCAAAATAGCTCTAAAGCTGGCATGACAGACTCCAATCCCAACAATTCTCAGCCCGAACCGAGTAAAGTTATATAAACTGGAAATAACAGAATTATTTTCCACGCTTGCCCTTGATTCGCCGCTTACAGCTAGTCCTCGACTTACAGCTATCCATTGTTCAACTGTTCGAAGTTACAACAGCCCTGGAAAAAGTGACTTAGGATTGGTCCCCGCACTTACGACCGTCGCAACGATCACGTGGTCCTAATTGGCACACATTTGTGATGGTTGCATTCCTCCCAGAATGACGTGATCACTGTTTTCATCTCCCAAGCCGGTTTCTGGCCAACAAAATCAATGAGGGAAACTGGATTCGGTTAACAACCACGTGTTTCACTTAACAACGTGATTCACTTAACAGCTGCGGGGATTTAGCTAAGAACCATAGCAAATAAAAGCCTTAAAATCAGGCACGACTGACTTAACAACCGCCTTGCTTAGCAGGGGAACTTCTGGCCGGGGATAGTCGTCGTAAGTCGAGGACTACCTGTGGAATCGATATAACAGAAGAAACCCTCACATTTTCTCTGTTTAACCCAATGGGGATCTCAGGATGGTCATTGGTGGCATGTGAGAATTGCTGGCCTGGGGAATTCTGGGAGTTGAAGTTCGCTGGTTTTAAAGGTTGCCAAGTTGGAGACCCCTTATGTAGAATAGTGGCTCTATTTAAAATTATTTAAAACAATTAATCAGTGGAACAGAAGTTGCCTCCAGAAGTTGTGAATGCCCCAACACTGGAAGTCTTTAAGAAGATGTTGGATAGTTATTTGTCTGGAACGGTATAAGGTTTCCTGCCTAGGCAGGGGGTTGGACTAGAAGACCTCCAAGGTCCCTTCCAACTCTACTATTGTATTGTATTGTATTTGACTTAATTATGTTTAAGGGTAGGTCTGTTTAAAATGGGAGGAGGGGAAAGGAACCGATACAATATGCCCAAGGATTTAAAACAGGGGTGTGAAACTCAAGGCCTGTCCCATCACCAGCAAGGCTGAGAAAAATCTATCCAATGCAGCCAGATTCTAGTCAAGGTTGAAATTATCTACCTCACCAACGGCAAAGCTGGGCCAACCGTCTTCGGCCTTGTGCAATCCTCAACAATATCCTGCGTTTTATCGATGGGGCCACGATTCGCAGGCAGGCAGTGGTTACGAGTTAAGGAGCAGCACAAGAGAGAAGAATAACGAGAGTTGGAAGGGACCTTGGAGGTCTTCTAGTCCAACCCTCTGCTCAAACAGGAGACCCCAGGGGCCTACACCATTTCAGACAAGCAGGAAACAGAATGACAGAATAACAAGAGTTGGAAGGCACCTCGGAGGTCTTCTAGTCACGCTCCCTGCTCAAGCAGGAGACCCATACAGAATAACAGAATAACAAGAGTTGGAAGGGACCTCGGAGGTCTTCTAGTCCAGCCCCCTGCTCAAGCAGGAGACCCTTACAGAATGACAGAATAACAAGAGTTGGAAGAGACCTTGAAGGTCTTCTAGTCACGCTCCCTGCTCAGGCAGGAAACTCTTCCCCATTTCAGATAAATGGTTATTCAGTCTCTTCTTATAAACTTCCACTGTTGGAGCATTGGCAACTTCTGGTGGCAAGCAGTTCCACTGGTTAACTGTTCCACTGCCAGGAAAGGCTGAGATGATTTAAGCTACGACTTTAAAACAGGTGCTAGCTCCAAACTTCACAAAGCTTTTAGCACAAAAACCTTAATTCGTACAATCTCTTTACAAACTAGAACTGAATCGAAGAAGCTTCTTGGATGAGAAGCGAAACGTCTTCAAGGAAAAACCAAGTCCATTTGCCTTTTGGGGAAAAACCCCTTTGGGTCAACTCTTAATCTGAATTTAGTAAACTTTTAGGAATTTATTACGTAGTAATTGACTTACGACCTCCCATTGAGCCCAAAACATCTATTGCTAAGCGAGAGTGACTTTTGCTCCGTTTTATAATCTTTTTTGTTAAGTGAGTCGCTGCACTTGTTAAGTGAGTCACGTGGTTGTTAAATGAATCTCACTTGCCCTATTGACGTTGCTTGTCAGAAGGTCGCAAAACGGGATCTTCAACTGTCACAAATACTAGCCAGTGGCCAAGTGTCCGGATTATGTGACCATGGGAATGCTGTAATGGTTGTTAAGTGTGAAAAACGGCCGTATCTCCCTTTTTTTCTTCGATGTTGTAACTGCGAACGGTCCCTAAATGAATGGTTGTAAGTTGAGGACAACCTTGCGTTGTAATGAAATAGTGATGGAGACTGGAGGCTGAGAACCTGTTATAGAGCAGGGGTCTCCAACTTTGGCAACTTTTAAGACTTCTGGAATTTGAGGGCAAGGCTGACGTTGCGGCGAGACAACACATCCCACGGGAAGCTCTGTGGGATCATCGATATCCCAGCTGCCAGGGGATCCTAATCAGATCTAAAAGGCCCCGTAGAGGCAGTAATAGAGGGGAGGACACTCCACTGGTCTCAGGGAGCCTGCAAACTCCCTGATGGATCCGGAGAAAGCTCCCTAAACTGACAGTTGGGAAAGCAGCCATTGCAAGCCGCTACGAACCTGAAACAGCCACCTGAAGAGCGAGAAGATGGATGGAAGGTGTGATCGACCAGGATGAGATATCTTTAAAATAGAACTTTTTCAATCCTTTTTAAAAGAGCCTCCTTCTTCCAATGAGCAAGAAGAAGGAAGGAACAGCTGGAAGTGATGGTGGTGTCCGCCTATCCATCCTTCCTCTCTCCTCTCGTTTCCACCTTCCCTTCCTCAATGGAGTTAATGGAAGCACGATGGAGCAATCAACCAAAGGAGCAGCCAGCCTCCAAAAGGTGTAAGTTGCTCCATCGCTGAAGGTTTTGAAAAAGAGACTGGATAAACATTTGTCTGAAATGCTATAGGGTTCCCTGCTCGAGCTACAGGTTAGGCTAGAAAACCTCCAAGGTCCCTTCCAATTCTTATGAATTTCTCTGTCCGGGATTATAAAAAGGCAGGAGCACAATAGATTTGTAACTTTGGAAGGTACCTGGGGGATTAAATTTGCAGATGACACTAAGATGGCAGGATCCAGAAGATAAGCTTAGGATCCCAAAAATATCTTGGCAGCCTTGAACAATGGGCCTTATCCAACAACAGGAAGTTTAAGATGTACCCGAAGGTACAAGTACGGATGAGGCGAAACCTGGCTCAAAAACAGTCACTGTGAGAGGGATTTTGGAGTCTTGGTGGACAATCTCTTAAACAGGAGCCAGCCTTGTGTGGCAGCAGCCAAAAAACCTAATATGATTCTTGGTTGTATAAACAGAGGCATGGAATCAAAATCACATGAAGTATTAATACCGCTTTGTAAAGCCGTAGTAAGGCCACACCTGGAATCCTACATCCAGTTTTGGTCACCACGTTACAAAAAAGATGCTGATAGACTTTGGAAAAAGTTCAGAGAAGAGCAGCTGAGCAGCCAAAAAGAAAGAGAGAGAGGGAGAAGAAGAAGAGGAAGAAGGAGGAGAAGAAGGAGAAAGAAAGAAAGAAAGAAAGAAAGAAAGAAAGAAAGAAAGAAAGAAAGAAAGAAAGAAAGAAAGAGAAAGAAAGAAGAGCAGCAGCCAAAAAAGCTAATATGATCCTTGGTTGTATAAACAGAGGCATAGAATCAAAATCACGTGAAGTGTTAGTACTGCTTTGTAAAGCCTTAGTAAGGCCACACCTGGAATACGGCATGCAGTTTTGGTCCCCACATTGCAAAAGAGATGTTGAGACTTTGGAAAAAGTGCAGAGAAGAGAAAGTAAGATGATCAAAGTCCTGGGGACTAAAACATATGAAGAAACGGTTGCAGGATTTGGGTTTGGCTAGTCGAGAGAAAAGAAGGACTAGGAGGGACTTGAGAGCAGGATTCCAGTATTTGAGGGGCTGCCCCAAAGAACTGGGGGTCAACTTAATTTCCAAAGCACCAGAAGGCAGGACAAGAAGCAACGGATGGAAACTAACCAAGGAGAGAAGCAACCTGGAATTAAGGAGAAACTTCCTAACAGTGAGAAAAATTAACCAGTGGAACTGCTTGCCTCTGGAAGTCATGGATGCTTGAAAACTTCCAGTGACGGAGCCCCCACAACTTCTGGAGGCAAACTATCCCACTGATCAAATATTCTCACTGTTAGAAAATGTATCCTTGTTCTAGGTTGCTTCTTTCCTTAACAGAGTTGGAAGGGACCTTGGAGGTCTTCTAGTCCCACCCTCTGCTCGATCAGGGGACCCGATACCATTCCAGAACAATGCTTGTCCAATCTCTTCTTTAAAAGCCTCAGGCGATGGTTTTAACCGTCAGGAAGTTGCTCTTTAGTGTTAGGTTGCTTCCCTCCCTGATTAGTTTCCACCCATTGCTTCTTGTTCAGCCTTTGTTGTCCCCAAAACTGGGCTCTTGTTTGGTGTCGAAGCCAATAAGTCACCAGACACAAGGGGTGGTACAGAATTATATTTTGGTCCCAAGCTATAAGGACCCCGGTTTGAAAAGCTGACCAAGGGGCCAAGATTAGAATCTTACAGCGGTTTTTATAGTCTGCGGGATGGTTGCCTTCAACCCTTTGCCTTCCCCTAATAATGCACTCATAGCCGATAATATTGATTGGTTATTTGGATTTCAGCCCCCTAAACCTTTATGCTTATTATGCTAAATAGGTAAATGTCACTCCACCTGTTTTTCACCCCAGGTATCTTGCAAAACGTGCCACCTCTATGTGGGTTTGGGGGTTTTTCTTATAAACAAGCTATTCTTGTTCCTAACATCCTGGCTAGTGGTTTTAAGGTGCTAACTTCTGTCTTGCTGTTAATGTGCAGCCCCCACCCGCCCCCCTTCCTATTGCAGAGCAGAATGAAAGAACAAACCGTTTTAAAGGAGACTGCTCCCCCGCGACCCCCCCCTCTCCTTCCACAGAGAAAAGTAAAAGCAATTTAAAACTTTTGTCTGAGCCAGCAAACAACCCCCCCCCACTCCCTCCAATCCCCCGCCTCCCTCTCTGGTGAGAGAGGCAGGAAGGAGCAAAGCAGTGGTGAAATCTAATTCCGCCCCCCACCCCTGGTTCTGTGGCTGTGGCTTTTTGGTGGGAGAGCGTCATGTGATTGGGTGGGCCGTGGCCAATTTTTTTTCATGTTCATCTTTTTTTAAAGCATTTTTTCCCTGTTGATTCAGGCAAATTGCTTTAAAGCTGCTTTAAAAAGCTTTTTAAAAAGCTTTTTTTTTTTTAACTATTGGTTTGCAGAATCAAGGAAAATTGTCCCGACCGGTTTCGCTGAATCCGGCTGAACTGGGCGGATTTCACCCCTGGAGCAAATCCCTTAATTGCCAAGGCAAATAAATAAAGACAAGAGAAAATGTTTTTATCAGAATTCATATTCCTCCCTCTCCTGTCCATTCCACCCACACCTGGGTGCTATCTCCACATATGACCCTCCCTCTGATCCCCAGCGCCTCACCTGGACACACATTCCATCATCTGATCCTTCACCTTCAGGTGCCTTGGAGAATAGTTTGACTCCCTCTTCTTTGTGGCAACCCCTGAGATATTGGAAGGCTGCTATCATGTCTCCCTTGGTCCTCCTTTTCATTAAACTAGACATTCCCAGTTCCTGCAACCGTTCTTCATATGTTTTAGTCTCCAGTCCCCTAATCCTCTTTGTTGCTCTTCTCTGCACTCTTTCTAGAGTCTCCAAATCTTTTTCATACTGTGGTGACCAAAACTGGATGCAGGATTCTAGGTGTGGCCTTACCAAGGCTTTGTAGGCTGGTATTAGTACCTCCCTTGATCTTGATTGTATCCCTCTGTTCATGCAACTGAGGATTGCATTGGCTTTTTTGGCTGCCGCTGCACACGGCTGGCTCCTATTTAGCTGGTTGTCCACTAAGACTCCAGGATCCCTCTCACGGTTCCTGCTATTAAGCCTGGTTTCACCCAGTCAATATGTGTAGTTTGCCTATGTGTAGTCTTGCCTAAGTGTTAAGACTTTACTTCTGCTCCCCTCTTCTTTGGGGCATCCCCTCAGATACTGGAAAACTGCCTTCCTGTCTCCCCTGGTCCTTCTCTTTCCTAGACTAGCCATGCCCAGTTCCTGCAACTGTTCTTCGTATGCTTGAGCCTCCAGTCCCCTCATCATCCTGGTTGCTCTTCTCTGCACTCTTTCTAGAGTCTCCACATCTTTTTCATAGTGTGGTAACCAAAACTGGATGCAGAACTCTTGGTGTGGCCTTACTAAGGCTTTATAGAGTGGTATTAGCATCTCCCTTGATCTTGATTCAATCCCTCTGTTAATGCAATTTAGGATTGCATTGGCTTTTTTGACAGCTGGCTGATATTTCAAGGAGCCATTTAGCCCAAGCTGGGCCTGAAGGTCAGCAGACGGAGGGCCAGGCCACCATCTCAGCCACCTGTCTGCTTCCTCAGGACCAAGCCTTTCTTTGTCTCAAACCGCCGGGACAATAAGCCACCATCCGTGTGGGCCTCTGGAAGGAAGCCGCAAACAGAGGGATTGTGTCGTCAGCGGCATATTTGGGGGCCCTGCCATCTGTCTCTGCGTGGCGGCCAAGGTGGATGGCAGCTGTCCCTGGATTCTGCCAGCGTCCCCGGGGGAAGGGGTGGGGGTGGGGTGGGCTTCTACCATCTTGCTTCAGCATCTGATGATCCATCAGGGAGCCTTCTTAGCTGTCGTGTCTCTTCCAGCCCCCGGAGAAGACTCTGAAATTCAGCCAGGCAGAAATTAAACCCAGGGAGAAATTGTAGAGAGCAGCAGCAGAAGTTCTGATCTGATGTTTGATGATGATGATGTTGATAATGCATTTTTCTCCAAACAGGGAAAGCATTGGAGATTTTTTTTTTTTAAAGGCTGACGTCCAAGTTTTCAAGCATTTGGCATAACATTTTATAAAGGAAGGAAGGAAGGGAAGAAAAGAAGAGAGGGAAAGAAAGGAAAAGAAAAGGCAAAGAAGGGTAAAGAAAGAAGGGAGGGAGGGAAGGGAAAAAGGAAGGAAAAGGGAAAGAAGGGGAAGGAAAGAAGGAAGAAAGGAAACGAAAGAAAAAAGAGAAGGGAAAGAACAAAAGAAAGGGCAAAGAAGAATGGCAAGGAAAGAAGGGAGGGAGGAATAGAGGAAGGAAAAAAAGGAAGGAGGGAAGGAAAGGAAAGGAAAAAGGGGAAAAAGAAAGTGCAAAAAAGAATGGGAAGGAAAAAAGGGAGGAGAGAAAGAAGGAAAAGGGGAAGAAGGGGAAGGAAAGAAGGAAGAAAAGAAAAAGGGAAGGAAGAAAGGAAAGGGCAAAGAAGAAGGGGAAGGAAAGAAGGGAGGGAGGAATAGAGGGAAAAAAGGAGGGAGGGAGAAGGGAAGGAAAGGAAAAAGGGGAAATGGGAAAGTGCAAAGAAGAATGGGAAGGAAAAAAAGGGAGGAGGGAAAGAAGGAAAAGGAGGAAGGGGGAGGAAAGAAGGAAGAAAAGAAAAAAGGGAAGGAAGAAAGGAAATGGCAAAGAAGAAAGGAAAGGGCAAAGAAGAAGGGGAAGGAAAGAAGGGAAGGAGGAAGGAATAGAGGAAGGAAAAAAGGAGGGAGGGAGGAGGAAAGGAAGGGCTACATGCCATTATTTCTTAGAGCAACAAAATAGAGTCAGAGTCACCATGGCGAGTTGGGTGGCATAGAAGTTTAGCAATCAATCAATCTATTAATTCACAAAATATCCTGATCATGGCAGCAGGTGCTGGCTGGGGAATTCTGGGAGTTGAAGTCCACCCTTCTGGAAGGTGCCAAGGGTTCCAAAATGGACAGTAAGGCCTGGTTAGTGGGGAAAGAAGAGAGTGTGAAGGGTTGAGGGAAGCTGCCTTCTCTCCGTGCAGGAAATTCAGATCCTGCTTTGCAGCACATCAAATCCCTCTTTTGGGAGGGGCGGTGCTCTTTGTAAGCGTTAAGAGCAGAAGCCCAGCCCCCCCACCATGTTAACCATAGCCCCCCCCCACACCTCTTAAAGAGGTCCAATCTCTGCCTTTGGCCCACCCTTGTCTAGATTTGGGGGCTGCAAGTGCTCACAACCTTTGCAAGACCCTCAGAGCAACGGCAGAGAAGCCTTCCCTCCCAGAGGTGGAATTCAGACGGTTCGTACCAGGTCACCCCAACCAGCAATGGAAATTGCGGGCACATTTTTGAAGCCGGGTCAGAGGTGAGTTTCTAATGGTTTGGCCCGGATCGGGCGAACCGGTAATGGCAGTGGGGGGGGGGGAGTCCGCCCACCCACCTGGATGCTTCTGCACGCGCAGAAACATCGCACGAGCAAACTGGTAGTAAAATAAATTCAAATCCACCACTGGGCCGGGTACATGTGCGGAAGGCGCCTGCGCTGGCAAGGCGCATGCAAGGCGCATGAATGGAAGGCGCACATGCCCCCGCAAAGTGGTGGTAACAAAATGTGAAGCCCACCGCTGTTCCCCCCTCTCCCCCCACTCCATCCTTAGCTGTCCATTTCCCCTATACCGGTGGCCCTTGACTTACAAACATTCGTTTAGCGACCGTTCGCAGTTACCGTGCCGCTGAAAAAAAGGAACCTATGGCCGTTTTTCACTCTTACGACCGTTGCGACCTCCCCGGGTTCACCTGATCCAAATCCAGAGGCTTGGCAACCGACTCGTATTTATGACCGTCGCGGCGACCCCGGTGGTCAGGCGGGCCCCTTTTTGCGAGCTTGCGACCAGCAAAGTCAACAGGGAAGCTGGATTTGCTTAACGACCACGTTACTCCCTTAACCACTGCAGGAGTTCACTTAGCAGCCATGGCAAGAAAAGTTGTCAAATGGGGGAGGGGGAGAGAAATTCACTAAACAGCCTTGCTTAGCGGCAGAAATGCCGGGCTCAGTTGTGGTCGTAGGGCGGGGACAACCTATAGGCACCCAGTTTTGAGGGACGATAGAGATCCGTACCCAAAGGCTCACAGCTGTCTCCTCTCATCCTGGCGCCGTTGGGCTGGCTTGGATGGGCACCATGGGAGTTGTAGTCCGACGGTCAGGGGATTATGAAAGCTGTGGTGGGCGTCTCATTTCGTCGTGCTGTTCCGTTACTTCCACCTGCAACCCTTTCCTGGGGGCAGGAAAGTTGGCTAGCGTATTTGCGAAGGGGGCATTGCGGTTGTGTGTTGTGTTGTGGTCCAGCTCAACAGGGAAGGGGCAAGATGCTAGCTTAGACCCTGGCCAAGATGAGGAGGTGGTTGGAGACCCTCTTCTAAGCTCCCCCATGCCGTGGAAAAGCGGAGTAACGCAACTCCTGTCCTACTACGCTGAACAAAAAGCTGGATTTTTAAAAACTCGAATCGTGTTGAAAGTGTCTGGGTGACTCAAGGCCTCCATATACACACACCATAGCTGCAACGGTTGGCATCCTGGGAGTTGTGGCGTACTGGTATCAACTGGGAATAGGGTGGGCACACTTATCGGTTTAAACCAGGGGTGTCCAAACTTGGGAACTTTAAGACTTGTGGACTTCAACTCCCAGAATTCCCCAGCCAGTTCTGAATCCTGGGAGTTGAAGTCCAGCGCTCTTAAAGGGGTCGGAATTGCGAAACACAATTGTAGCTGCTCTCTGTAACAACATACAAGTAGTTCTCCACTTACGACCGGCCATTTAATGAATGTTGCAAGTTATGACGGATCTCTCAGAACTACTCAGAACCCATTTGGGGGGAGGATGATAGCGGGGTATCCCGAGATCACATTTTGGGTGCGGATTTTCAATGTCATGACTGCAATTTACGACGTTTTGGGACCTTTTCCCAGAGTTTGATTTCCACTTTCTGGCAAAAAAAAAAACAAACCACCCCAAACAAACGCCCATGGGAGGGGGAGGGGGGATGGATTCATATAATGTCCGTCGTGAGAAGCAATCGTAACTTCCAAACTGAACACAGAATGACTCGGCTTACGATTGCAAGGACTGACGACCGTGATGATGGTCGTAAGTCGAGGATTACTGCATATCAAGCCTACCCCAAGGGTTGGGAGGGGATCATGGAAGTTGTAGTCAGAATGGGGAAGGGGTGGTATAGAGAAGAGGACACCCCCCCCCCCCAAATGGCCAAGAATCCTGCTTGACTTGGCTGGCTGCTTTGAGGTACGCTGAATTGAGTGAAGGGCAGCCGGGCATTTCTCTGTTTATTTCCCCCAGACCCCACAAATCCTGCCCCCCTTGGGACCCCTCCCTCCAGGGTCTGGGATCTTGCCCTCCCCGTACCACACATAGATCTGACCAAGCCTTCTGCGCGCTCTCTGTGCAGCCGTGCGAGAGGGGAAACGCAGCCAAGTCCTGTTATCAAGAGTCTTTTGTATACCACAAACTTTTTGTATATTTTTAATTCTGCTGCAACATGATAATAAATTCATTTCAATAAAAACTGCCTCCTGGGCCTGAGTCTTTTATTATCCCCCCCCCTCCTGCTGATTTCCACTCCTTTTCCGCGGGGGGGGGGGGGGCTGTTGCACGGTGCTTTTTCTGCACCGGGTTGTGTTTCCTCACAAACGTTTCATGACCCAACTAGGTAACATCATCAGTGCTTCAAGGAAGACGCCGGAAGACGCCTGGAACTTAGGAACGCTGGGTGAGCACTGGGTGAGAGCCTGGACTACTGGACCCTTCAGGTGGGAGCCAGGACAGAGTGGGGGAAGATGGTGGTTATGGTGGTTGTGGGGCTTGGATCATCTGAGGCCTCTGGAAGATCTGGCCTAGGGCCATGGACCGGGCCTATGACCATGGAGAGGCTGGAAGGCTGCCTGGGAGTATGGCTATCCGGATACCTGGGCCAAGACTGCCCCCCCACCCACCCACCAAGGACCCTGAATCTCTGTTCCTGAGCTTATCCCCACCTAGGACCATCTAAGACTACGGAGGGTTATCACCAACTTTACAGCTAGGGCTATCACCCATTTTTCTACCATTCTTACCATTATCGCCGCATCCGTCTAATCCCATCATTTGGACATCTGCTCCCCCCCCACCACTCTTTACTGAAGAATTATCTAGGACAATGCCTTGCTCCACTTTGGGAATATTTGAACATTTCCCCCCCGCCCTCTTTCCAAGTACTATCTGGATACTAAAGCCTCCAGCTTTAGTATCCCATTAAGACCTTAGCCCTCCGGCTATTGACTTTTACTACCTGCACCCTTACCCAATTGGGCTTTAATATTCTATCAATTTATTCAAGGTTAGACCTGCTCCGCCTGCAGGAGGCCCCTCTCTCGCAGGTATGGCCCTTGGCTCTTACAAGGGCCTGCCTTGATGACGGGTTTGTGAACCCCGAGAGGTGGAAGAAACGGAAGCTGAGGGGATTTTTAGTCAAATGTTTTACATTGTTTTTAGGGGGTTCCAGGGAGGGGGGGTGGGTGGGTCAGACCAGGAGCGATGTGAGAGCCGGGCCTCCAGGTGTGGTCACGAGCAGAAGGGGCGGAAGGGAGGAGGAGGGGGAGGACACCATTCCTATACAGGGCTCTTTAATCCCAACGGTCGCAGGGAGGGGCAGATACGAGGACAGCTTAAGAACTTACAGTCGGTTGGGAGACCGTGGTTGCTGGTTACACCCGGTCGCTTGTACCAACCCCCGCGTTCTAGGTGGTCAAGAGTTACAGACCCAAGGCCTGAGGCTGTTGTTATGCAATGCGAGGTCCGTTGTTAACAAGGCCCCCCTCATTCACGATCTAATTTTAGAGGGGGAGCCGGACCTCGCGGGAATAACGGAGACCTGGTTGGGCCACGAGGGAGGTCTTCCCCTCGTCGAAATGTGCCCACCAGGCTACCGAGCATTTCACCAGCCCCGGGCCCAGGGAAGGGGCGGTGGGGTGGCAGTAATTATTCGGGAGGACTTAGAGCCGAGGGAGTCTACTGTGCCACAGACGTCCGGATGTGAATCCCTTGTTGTGAAATGGGGGCCTGGGAGACAGTTGGGCCTGCTGATAGTATACCTGGCTCCTCGCTATACATCAGCGGCCCTGCCCGAACTCCTCGAGCTGATCGCATCGGTGGCGGTTGAGACCCCCAAACTTTTAGTGATGGGGGATTTTAACCTGCCTTCGATGGGAGAAGCATCAGAGGGGGTTCGGGAGTTCATGGCTTCCATGACAGCCATGGACCTGACTCAAATGATTCAGGGCCCGACACACGAGGGAGGACACACTCTGGACCTTGTTTTTGTCTCTGGCCAGTGGCTGAGTGATCTGGGAGGAGGGGACTTAACCATCACTCCCCTGTCATGGTCAGATCACTCACTCCTTCGTCTTGACTTCCCTGGTGCTACCTCCCGCTGCGGGGAGGCGGAACCGGAAAGTTCCAGATGGTTCCGCCCCAGGCGCCTGATGGAACCTGATAGGTTCCAGACGGAGCTTGGGCCACCTCCTGTAACCTTGACCCGCCCCCGGGTAGAGGACCTGGTAGTTGCGTGGAATAATGCAACTACCGGGGCCTTGAACCGGGTGGCGCCTTTGCGGCCTCTCCGGCGGCAACGATCCACCCTAGCCCCTTGGTTTACCGAGGAGCTAAGGGTGATGAAGTGCCGCAAGAGACGTCTAGAGAGTCGTTGGAGATCCTCTCGCTCCGAATTTGATCGAACACAGGCACGAGCCCATTTAAGGACGTACCTTGTGGCATTGAGAGTGGCCAAACGCCAATATTGTGCCACTCTCATTGCATCCGCGGAGAACCGCCCTGCCGCCCTGTTTCGGGTGTCCCGCTCCCTCTTGTTTCAGAGGCCGCGGGAGGCCCCCCTACAGGGCAGGGCAGAGGAATTTGGTAAATATCTGCAGGATAAAATCGCTCAAATCCGGAAAGATTGGGTTCCTGTCAGTGATCCAATGGAGACGTCCATGGCGAGTCTTGAGGTATCGATCTGGGAGGAGTTTGACTTGGTTGCCATCGAGGATTTGGACAGATTGCGTGGACGACTGCGACCCACCACATGTTTATTGGACCCGTGCCCCTCCTGGCTTGTACTGGCATCCTGGGAGGTTACACGAGACTGGCTCCTGGGCCTAGTGAATGCTTCGCTGAGCGAGGGGTCTCTCCCGGCCGCCTTGAAAGAGGCGGTGGTGAGACCCTTGCTCAAGAAGCCTTCCCTGGACCCTTTGGAGCTGGCCAATTATCGTCCCGTCTCCAACCTTCCCTTTTTGGCGAAGGTTGTAGAGAGTGTGGTGGCCTACCAGTTTCCACGACATCTGGAGGAAAATGATTATCTAGACCCGCGCCAGTCCGGCTTCCGCCCCGGCCACAGCACGGAGACGGCCTTGGTCGCGTTGGTGGATGATCTCTGGAGGGCCAGAGACAGAGGTTGTTCCTCTATCCTGGTCCTATTAGACCTCTCGGCGGCTTTTGATACCATCGACCATGGTATCCTGCTGCGCCGGCTGGAGGGGTTGGGGGTCCGGGGCACCGTTTTGCGGTGGTTCGGCTCCTACCTTTCTGACCGGACGCAGCGTGTGTTGGCAGGAGAAGAGAGGTCGACCCTACGCCCCCTTACTTGTGGGGTGCCACAGGGGTCGGTCCTCTCGCCACTCCTCTTCAACACATATATGAAGCCGCTGGGTGAGATCATCCGTGGTTTCGGGGTGGGATACCATCTGTACGCTGATGATACTCAGCTGTACTTTTCCACCCCGAACCACCCCAACGAGGCCATCGAAGTGATGTCCCGGTGTGTGGAAGCCGTACGGATCTGGATGGATGACAACCGACTCAAGCTCAACCCCTCCAAGACGGAGTGGCTGTGGGTACCAGCTCCCCGGTTCAGCCAATTAATTCCATCATTGGCCATTGGGGGCATTCAACTTGCCCCCGTGGAGCGGGCGCGCAATTTGGGCGTCCTCCTGGATGCCCGGCTGTCCATGGATGACCATGTGACAGCCGTGGCAAGGGGGGCGTTCCACCAGGTTCGCCTGGTGCGCCAATTGCGCCCCCTACTGGACCGGGACGCCTTACGCACAGTCACTCATGCGCTGGTGACGTCCCGCTTGGACTACTGTAACGCTCTCTACATGGGGCTTCCCTTGAAATGCACCCGGAGGCTACAGTTGGTCCAGAACGCAGCCGCGCGGGTAATTATGGGGAGTACTAGGTACTCCCATGTGACACCGTTCCTGCGCGAGCTGCACTGGCTTCCTGTGGTCTATCGGGTGCGTTTCAAGGTTTTGATAATAATCTTTAAAGCGCTCCATGGCTCAGGACCTAGTTACTTGCGGGATCGTATTCTGCCCCATACATCCCTGCGACCAATCCGCTCGCACAGAGAGGGCCTCCTCCAGGTGCCGTCCACTAGACAGTGTCGGGGGGCGGCGCCTAGGAGTAGAGCCTTCTCTGTGGCGGGCCCAGCCCTGTGGAATGACCTCCCTCCGGATATTAGGAATACCTCTGACCTCCGCTCCTTTCGTATTAAGCTTAAGACCCACCTATTCCAAGCAGCTGGCCTGGCTCAACTTTGATCTAACCATATCGCTCCTGACGGGTTTTTACTGGGTATTTTAATTATATTTAATTATCTAGGGGTTTTTAAATACTGTATTTTAATTGTTTTATTTATCAGCCGACCTCCTCCTTGTGTATGTCTCGGTATATGTCTCTGTTATATGTTTGTTTTGTCCACATATTTATTTCATATGTTTCATTGTACGCCGCCCCGAGTCCTTCGGGAGAGGGTGCGGCTAAGAAATAAATATTTATTATTATTATTATTATTTCTTACCCCCCACATTGACTTATGGGACTAATGCCTTCAACCTTCCCCCCATACTGACTTATTCTTACCACCTACAGCACCTTAACCCCTATTGGAATTTTGATAATAACTTATTCGAGGCTAGATTTGCTCCGCCTGCGGGAGGCCCCTCTCTCGCAGGTTTGGCCCTTGGCTCTTTCAAGGGCCCGCCTCGAGGACGGGTTCGTGGACCCCGAGAGGTGCAGGAACCGGAAGCTAAGGGGATTTTTAGTAAAATGTTTTTTATCTTTTTTAGGGGGTTCCAGGGTGGGGAGGAGGGCTATTCAGACCGGGAGGAGAGCCAGCGCCGGACAAACAGGTGAGTCTAGGAAGGACGGGGATGCGGTGGTGGTGGGGAAAGTAAAGGTCATTCGAGCAGAGGGTTGTCCTATTACAACGGTCGTGGGGAGGAAGGGATGCGAGGACAGGATAAGATCCCAAGGTCGGTTGGGAGACCGTGGCTGCTGGTTACGCCCGGTCGCTTGTACCAACCCCTGCAGTCTAGGTGGACAGGTGCTACAGAGCCAGGGCCTGCGGCTGATGCTTTGCAACGCAAGGTCTGTTACCAACAAGGCCCCCCTCATTAATGAGTTGATCTCAGAGGGGGAGCTAGACCTTGCTGGGATAACGGAGACCTGGTTGGGCCACGAGGGTGGTTTACCCCTCGTGGAAATGTGCCCACCAGGTTTCCGGGCATTCCATCAGCCCCGGGCCCTGGGTAAGGGTGGTGGGGTGGCGGTGGTTATTCGGGAATGTTTAGAGCCGAGGGAGTTCACTGTCCCTCAGATACCCGGGTGTGAGTCCCTTGGTGTGAACTGGGGCCCAGGGAGGCAGTGGGGCTTGCTGATTGTATACTTGGCTCCTCGCTATGCATCAGCAGCCCTGCCCGAGCTCCTCGAGCTAATCTCAACGACGGCAATTGAGACTCCCAGACTTTTGGTCATGGGGGACTTCAACTTGCCGTCAACGGGAGCGGCTTCTGAGGTGGCTCGGGAGTTCATGGCTTCCATGACGGCCATGGACCTGACCCAATTAGTGCAGGGCCCCACTCACGAAGGGGGCCACACACTGGACCTCATTTTTGTATCTGAACAGTGGACGAGTGATCTGGGAATAGGGGATTTAGTCATCACGCCCCTGTCATGGTCAGACCACTCATCCCTCCGGCTGGACTTCCCTGGCGCTATCCCCCACCGCGAGGAGGCGGAACCAGACTCTACAAACTGGTACCGCCCCAGGCACCTGATGGAATCGGATAGATTCCAGACGGAGCTTGGGCCAATACCTGTAGCCTTGTCCCGCTCCCGCTCCGAGGACCTAGTGACTGCCTGGAATAGGGCGACGACTGGGGCCTTGGACCGGGTTGCGCCTTTGCGACCTCTCCTGCGGCATCGACCCACCCGGGCTCCTTGGTTTACTGAGGAGCTTAGGGTGATGAAGCGCCACAGGAGACGTCTAGAGAGCAGGTGGAGGTCCTCACGCTCCGAATCTGACCGAACACAGGTAAGAGCCTATTTGCGGACTTACCTTGTGGCAATAAGAGCGGCCAAACGTAGACATTGTGCTGCCCTTATTGCGTCCGCGGATAACCGCCCTGCCGCCCTGTTTCGGGTGACCCGCTCCCTTTTATCGCAGGGGGCGCGGGAGACACCCTTACAGGGTAGAGCAGAGGAGTTTGGGGAATATCTTCAGGACAAAATCGATCAGATCCGGAGCGGGTGGACCTCCGTCAGTGGACCAGACGAGCCGCCAACAGCGAGTCTTGAGAGACCATTCTGGGAGGAGTTTGACTCTGTTGCCCCCGAGGATTTGGACAGGTTGCGTGGACGGCTGCGACCCACCACATGTTTAACGGACCCGTGCCCCTCCTGGCTGGTACTGGCAGCCTGGGAGGTGACACGAGGCTGGCTCCTGGGCCTGGTGAACGCCTCATTGGGTGAGGGATACTTACCAACCGCCTTGAAAGAGGCGGTGGTGAGACCCTTGCTCAAGAGGCCTTCGCTCGACCCAATGGAGCTAGCTAATTATCGTCCAGTCTCCAACCTCCCCTTCTTGGCGAAGGTTGTTGAGAATGTGGTGGCGCAGCAATTTCCACGACACCTAGACGAATCCGACTATCTAGACCCACGCCAGTCCGGCTTCCGACCCGGGCACAGCACTGAGACAGCCTTGGTCGCGTTGGTTGATGATCTCTGGAGGGCCAGAGATAGGGGTTGTTCCTCTATCCTGGTCCTATTAGACCTCTCGGCGGCTTTTGATACCATCGACCATGGTATCCTATTGCGCCGGTTGGAGGGGATGGGAGTCGGAGGCACCGTTTTGCGGTGGTTCGGCTCCTACCTCTCCGACCGGAAGCAATGTGTGTTGACAGGGGGGCAGAGGTCGTCCCTGAGGCCACTCACTTGTGGGGTGCCACAGGGGTCGGTCCTCTCGCCTCTCCTGTTCAACGCATATGTGAAGCCGCTGGGTGAGATCATCCGTGGTTTTGGGGTTGAGTACCACCTGTACGCTGATGATACTCAGCTGTACATTTCAACCCCAAACCACCCCAACGAGGCTGTCGAAGTGATGTCCCGGTGTTTGGAAGCCGTCGGGGTCTGGATGGGGGACAACAGACTCAAACTCAACCCCTCCAAGACCGAGTGGCTGTGGGTACCGGCACCTCGGTTCAGCCAGCTGACTCCATCGCTGGCCATAGGGGGCGAACAACTGTCCCCTGTGGAGCGGGCGTGCAATTTGGGCGTCCTCCTTGATGCCCGGCTGTCAATGGAGGACCATGTGGCAGCCGTGGCAAGGGGGGCGTTCCACCAGGTTCGCCTGGTGCGCCAATTGCGCCCCCTACTGGACCGGAGTGCCCTGCGCACGGTCACTCATGCGCTGGTGACGTCTCGCCTGGACTACTGCAATGCCCTCTACATGGGGCTTCCCTTGGGACGCATCCGGAGACTGCAGCTAGTTCAGAACGCAGCCGCGCGGGTTATTATGGGGAGTACACGTTACTCCCACGTAACACCTCTCCTGCGCGAGCTGCACTGGCTACCTGTGGCCTTTCGGGTGCGTTTCAAGGTATTGATCACCATCTTTAAAGCGCTCCATGGCATAGGACCTAGTTATCTGCAGGATCGCATCCTACCACACACGTCCCTGCGACCTATTCGCTCACACAGGGAGGGGCTCCTCCTGGTGCCGTCCGCTAGGCAATGCCAGCGGGCGACACCTAGGAGTAGGTCCTTCTCTGTGATGGGCCCAACCCTCTGGAATGACCTCCCCCCAGACATTCGAACTACCACCGACCTCCGTTCCTTCCGTCAAAAGTTAAAGACTCACCTATTTCAATCAGCTGGCTTGGCACTTTCTTAGTTTTTACCTCCCGGGGATTTATTTTATTTTAATTGGGTTTGGGGTTTTAATTGGGATGTTTTTAGGGTTAGAATATATTTATTTCTTGTACAGCCTATCTCCCCCTCCAAATGTATTTTAAATGTATTTTATTGTTATGACTGTATTTTATTTGCATTGACTGTACACCGCCCCGAGTCCCTTTTTGGGAGAGGGGGCGGTCTAAAAATCTAAGAAATAAATAAATAAATAATAAAATAAATAAATAAAGGGTGGGAGTTTTGCAGAGTGGGTGAGGAGGAGGGAGGAGGAAGAGGAAGACTGTGGGATGCTCTCTGAGCTTGGTGGTTTTCTTGCAGACGTTTCATGACCCAACTAGGTAACATCATCAGTGCCAGAAGGAAGAGGAGGAGGAAGGAGGAAGAGGAGGGAGGAAGAGGAGGTGGTGGTGGACAACTGTGGTGTCCTTGGTGCTCTCTGAGCTTGGTGGTTTTCTTGCAGACGTTTCATGACCCAACTAGGTAACATCATCAGTGCTTCAAGGTTGGGAGGTTTGCAGAGTGGGTGAGGAAAAGGAAGAGGAGAGAGGGAGGGAGAGAAAGACTGAGAGTTCCTTGGGGGTTCTCTAAGCTTACTTGATTTCTTGAAGTCTTTTCAGGACCCAACTAGGTAACATCATCAGTGCTAGAAGGAAGGGGGAGTTGCAACAGGAGGAGGAGGAGGAGGAGGAGGAGGAGGAGGAGGAGGAGGAGGAGGAGGAGGAGGAGGAGGAGGAGGAGGAGGAGGAGGAGGCTGGAGGAGGGAGGACGACGACTGTGGGATCCTTGATCCTCTCTGAGCTTAGTTGTTCTCTTACAGACATTTCATGACCGAACTAGGTGATATCACCAGTGCTAGAAGAGATTGGGGTTTGCTCTCTGTTTATATACAGTGCCTTGCCCTGCCAGTGTTGGTCTAATGTTCTTGGGTGGTTTCTTGATTGAATGTTTGATTGTTTGTTTTTGTTGGTAGTTCCTTAATTATCCCATCAACACTGAGAGGGCAAGCCCCTTGTATATGAACAGGGAACAAACCCCAAACATCCTAGTACTGATGATGTTAAATAGTTGGGTCATGAAATGTCTGCAAGAAAACAACCAAGCTCAGAGAGCACCAAGGACCCCAAAGTCATTGTCTTCCTCCTCCTCCTCCTCCTCCTCCTCCTCCTCCTCCTCCTCCTCCTCCACCACACCACCACCACCACCACCACCACCACCACCACCACCACCACCTCTTCTCCACAAACACCACTCCCTCTAGTCCTGATGATGTTCCCTAGTTGGGTAATGAAACGTCCAAGCATCCAAGCTCACAGAGCAGCAAAGGACCCCACAGCTCAACCCTGGGCTACGCATATTCTCTTCTTTTGATCTCTCGCTAGAAAGAGTGCAGAGAAGAGCAACAAAGAGGATTAGGGGACTGGAGGCTAAAACATACGATGAACGGTTGCAGGAACTGGGTATGTCTAGTTTAAGGAAAAGAAGGACTAGGGGAGACATGATAGCAGTCTTCCAATATCTCAGGGGTTGCTGCAAAGAAGAGGGAGTCAAGCTATTCTCCAAGGCACCAGAGGGTAGAACAAGAAGCAATGAATGGAAACTAATCAAGGAGAGAAGCAACTTAGAACTGAGGAGAAACTTCCTGACACTTAGAACAATTAATCAGTGGAACAGAAGTTGCCTCCAGAAGTTGTGAATGTCCCAACACTGGAAGTCTTTAAGAAGATGTTGGATAGCCATTTGTCTGAAACGGTATAGGGCTTCCTGCCTAGGCAGGGGGTTGGACTAGAAGACCTCCAAAGCCCCTTCCAACTCTGTGATTCTATTATATCTCTTCCTTTCTGCAAGCTGACTAAATTAGAATTGCCCAACAGACGTTGAGAGTGGGGGATTAAGAGACAGTGAACTTTTTATTATTAACCGTTTTTATTATTTTAAAAAATATTAACATAAAGTACAAGTGAAAGTAAAGACAATGGGGAAAATAGGTAAAGGGAAAGATAAATAAGAGCAGTGATTTCCCAATTTTTTTCGCAGTAAGTTACATAATAAAATTATAATCTCAACTTTTTCAAGAATACTGAGTCCTCCTAGCCATTTCTATAACAACCGCCTATTTTAATCATCAAAACTCAAAAGTTTTCATTCCATCCCCCCCTCCTCTTTCGAGCAGAGAGTACGCAAGCCGTATCCAAGTGGAAGCGATGCTAGAAATCATTTTTCCCCCCTAATTAGAACAGTCAATTTTGCTGTCTCCTGCCAGCTCCATCTTCTTTTCAATCCCTTCTTCCATCGTGGGAGTTGACACATCTTTTCATTTTCGTGCCTACGAGATTCTTGCTGCAGTCGGCAGATACAACAATAATTTTTCTCCATTTTCCCCCCCCAATATCTTTATCCAAGAGTTTCAAAAGAAGAATGTCTAGACTCTGTTGTGTTTTCATTTTGAGGATCTTCTGAATTAAAACATAAATCTGGCCCTGATTTTTCTGTCGGAGCGCGCACAGCACGGCTACCATTTTGAGCAAAATACGGGACGCAGAGTTTTTGTCTTTCAAACAGTGGTTTATATACAGGACTTATATATACATACATACACGTGCCAGGCAAATACAAGGCAATCAATCAGTCTACAACTCTATACAGACAACTACAATGGAGATAGATACACAAGGAGAGAGACAGACGCCCTCACATGGCCTCCCTTATATATCTGGTTTCTTAAAGTGGCAGTTATATATGCAACTTCTTAAATGGCAGTTATATATATATGCAGCTTCTTAAAGTGGCAATAACCCTGCTGACTCACCTGTTCAATCTAGCCGGCCTGGCCTAATTCCTAATTCCCAATTTTAGTTCCTCAAGCCTGCATTTTTTAAAATTTTCTAGGGGTATACTTTTAGTTGTTTTTAATTTGATTTTTAATTTTTACTTTTTGTACAGTTGTATGAGGTTTAATTCGTTTTTAAGGGTATGGGATATTCGTCTTTTGTATTCGTTTTAATGACACACCTGTACACCGCCCCGAGTCCCTTCGGGGAGAGGGGGCGGTCGAGAAATACTGAAAATAAATAAATAAATATATATACATACATACACATACATACAGATTCTTAAAGTGGCAGTTATATATGCAACTTCTTAAAGTGGCAGTAACCCTGCTGACTCATCCTTATGGCATCATCTCAGTTTACAGCCTTAATACAGCAGCTGGTCAGCTATTAAATCATCATTACCCTGACCTTTTCTTTTCATTTCATTTTTTTAAAATTTAATTTTATTTCATTATTTCATTTCATTTCATTATTTTATTTTATTATTTTATTTTATTTTATTTTATTTTATTATTTTATTTTATTTTATTTTATTTTATTTTATTTTATTTTATTTTATTTTATTTTATTTTATTTATTTTATTTTTTATTATTTTATTTTATTTTATTTTATTTTATAATTTTATTTTATTTTATTTTATTTTATTTTATTTTATTTTATTTTATAATTTTATTTTATTTATTTTTTTATTTTATATATTTTTTTATTTTTATTTTTATTTTATTTTATTTTATTATTTTATTTTATTTTATTTTATTTTATTTTATTTATTTTATTTATTTTTATTTTATTTTATTTATTTATTTTATTTTATTTTATTTTATTTTATTTTATTTTATTATTATTTTATTTTATTTTATTTTATTTTATTATTTTATTATTTTATTTTTATTATTTTATTTTATTTTATTTTATTTTATTTTTATTTTATTTTATTTTATTTTATTTTATTTTATTTTATTTTATTATTTTATTATTTTATTTTATTTTATTTTATTTTATTTTATTATTTTATTATTTTATTATTTTATTATTTTATTTTATTATTTTATTTTATTTTATTTTATTTTATTATTTTATTTTATTTTATTTTATTTTATTTTATAATTTTATTTTATTTATTATTTTATTTTATTTATTTTTTTATTTTATTTTATTTTATTTTATTTTATTTTATTTTATTTTATTTTATTTTATTTTTTATTTTATTTATTTTATTTTATTTTATTTTATTTATTTATTTATTTTATTTTATTTATTTATTTTATTTTATTTTATTTTATTTTATTTTATTTTATTTTATTTATTTTATTTTATTTTATTTTATTTTATTTTTATTTTATTTTATTTTATTTTATTTTATTTTATTTTATTTTATTTTATTTTATTTTATTTTTATTATTTTATTTTATTTTATTTTATTTTATTTTATTTTATTTTATTTTATTTTTATTTTATTTTATTTTATTTATCCCGAGTCCACCACATGGATTTCTTCTGCTTATATGCAATTCCCCTGTGGGACTCAGTGCCACAAGATCTGGTGTGGCCATCTGTTTGGAAGATTTACAAACTGACCGGGCAAATTTGAGGCATCTTGGTGGCTGGGAAACGGGGGGGGGCGGGGGGGGGCAACCACAGTCGCTAAATTCAGAATATCAGATCTAAAGGACCTTTTTTTGGTCTAGCTGAAAAGCTCCCAGGAGACCACCAGACAAGCAGGCATCTGGTTCCATCTTGCATAATTTCTTTGTTGCTGTTTTAGCCGAGATGATCTGATTATTTCAGGACTTGGAAAATTTTATTTTATTTTATTATGAAATATGTAAAGCAGGTCCCATAGGTTTCAGGCCAGGAGAAGCTTATAGGAGAGGGAAGGCATGTAGCACTAGCCAGAGTCTTTCTTTCTTTCTTTCTTTCTCTCTCACTCATCTCCCTTCCTTCCATCTCTCCTCCCTAACTCTCTTCCTCCCTCTCTTTTTCTTCCTTCCTTCTTGCCTTCCTTCCTTCCACCCACCAACCAACCAACCTATCCATCCATCCAAATTTCCTTCCTTCTCCGTTCTTCCATTCTCCTCCCTCTCTTCCTCCCTTTCTTCCCATCTCTCCTTCCTTCCTCCTTCCCATCTCTCCCTCCCTCCCTCCTTCCTTCCTCTTGTTCTGTCTGTCTGTCTTTCTTTTCTTTCTTTCCCTCTCTCTCTCTCCTCCCTTGTTCTTCTGTCTTCTTCTTTCTTTCTTTCTTTCTTTCTTTCTTTCTTTCTTTCTTTCTTTCTTTCTTTTTTCTTTCTCTCTCTTCTCTCTTCTCTTGTCCTGTCTTTTCTTTCTTTCTCTTTCATTCTTTTTTCTTTCTCCCACTCTCTTCTCTTTTCTCTTGTCCTTCTGTCTTTCTCTTTCTTTCTTTCTTTCTTTTCTTTTTTCTTTTTTTCTCACTCTCTTCTCTTTTCTCTTGTCCTTCTGTCTCTTTCTTTCTTTCTTTCCCTCCCTTTTTTCTTGTCTTTCTGTCTTTCTCTCTTTATATCATTCTCCTTTCTTTCTATTTGTCTTTTTCTTCTTTTTTTCTCTCTTCTCTTTCTCTTTTCTCTCTTTCTGTCTTTCTCTTCTCTTTTTCTAATTCTTTCTCTTCCCCCTTTCTTTCTTCTTCTTTTCTTTCTCTCTCTCCCTTTGTATTTGTCTTTCCCTCTCTTCTCTTTCTCTTCTTTCTCTTTCTTTCTCTTACTCTCTCTCTTTCTTTTTGTCTTTCGGCTTTGGCCAATCTAAAGAAAAGAAGGACTAGAGTGGGACATGATAGCAGTATTCTGGTATTTGAGGGGCTGCCCCAAAGAAGAGGGAGTCAAGCTATTCTCCAAAGCTCCAGAAGGCAGAAACAGTGGGTGGAACCTCATCAAGGAGAGAAGCGATGTGGAATTGAGGAAAAACTTCCTAACAGTGAGAACAATTAACCTGTGGAATCGGCTTGCCACTGGAAATTGTGGATGCCCCATCACTGGAGGTTTTTAAGAAGAGACTGGATGGCCATTTGTCTGGAATGTCTCCTGTGGGCAGGGGGTTAGACTAGAAGACCTCCAATGTCCCTTTCCAGTTCTATTCTGATTGATTGAATGATCGATCCATGGATCAGTGGCCCATATGGAGGGAGAGGCCTCCTGGCGACTTCTATCCCCTGGCTGAGTTTGGGGTGCCCTCTCGTGTTGTGGCAGGTTGTCAGTTTTTGCAGGCAAAAAATGCCAGCTTTCCCTACATCCGAGGCGTGAGGGCAATGTTGAGATCAAGGATCTTGTGGATCCCTTGGGAAAGAGGGGAAAAGAATCTGCACACCCCTTCAGCAGATTCGATCGTATTTTCGATGTTCTCCCCTGTGGCATATTCATGCGCCAGGATGTGGGAGGGAGCACCTGGGTAAAATCTGAGTGCTTGTCTTTTTATACACCACACAATCACACACACATACACACACACACACAAAGTGTGAACAAAGCTGTCACCAAGCTGATTAGGGAATAAAAACAGGGAGGAGCATTAAAATCCCTGATTTGGGGACGAGTGCATAAACTGCACAGGTACAGTATAGGTGGTGCCTTGCTTGTGACGTCCCGCCTGGACTATTGCAATGCTCTCTACATGGGGATCCCCTTGAGATGCACCCGAAGGCTGCAGTTGGTCCAGAATGCGGCCGCACGGGCAATCCTGGGAAGTACCAGGTACTCCCATATAACACCCCTGCTACGTGGGCTGCACTGGCTACCTGTGGCTTTTCGGGTGCGTTTCAAGGTGTTGACCCTCATCTTTAAAGCGCTCCATGGCACAGGACCTAGTTATTTGCGGGATCGCATCCTACCCCACACATCCCTGCGACCAATTCGCTCTCACAGAGAGGGACTCCTCCGGGTGCCGT
>JAKRSK010007105.1:757500-768380 GCA_029891615.1 Natrix natrix natrix
TTCTGGAGAAAGTCAGATAGCCAGAGGCCCCCTCCCTGCTGCCCTCATCCCCAACCAGGCGCCCCCTCCCTCCTCCTGGCCCAATGCAGCCAGAGAGGCCCCTGGGGGGCCACAGCTCCCACCGGATCCCAGCCAGATCCCTCCGAGGAGGCCTGGCCCCTGCAGCTGGAGACGGGGCAGGGCCGGGGCAGGGCCGGGGCTGGGCGAGCTCAGGGCCAGCGCTTCCCGGACAGGATGGGAGAACAAAGGCCGGGTGGCGTAGAGGAAGAGGCGGCTTCTGGGGGACGGAGCCGAAGGCAGAGAAGCCATGGAGGACGGAGCAAAGAAAGGGAAGAAGGTAAGCGGGGATTCTGGCCCTGGACAATCATTTATGGGGGGGGGGCAAATGTGGGGCGACTTCACGCTCTGCACTTATGGGGGCGAGAAGACCCCCTGGCCCACCTGGTGGGGCTAATCCTGGGCACCATGGTTAGTGTAGTCCCTGCAGAGGGAGGCTGCTCAGGAGCTCTACTCCTCGACTTACAACAGCTTGTTTATGGCAGTGAAATAAGGGACTTAGGGCCATTTCCCACACTTACGACCGTTGCCCCATTCCTGGGGTCGCGTGATCCACAATTCAGGCACTTGGCCATTGACTCACTTTTATGACAGTCGCAGTGCTACGTGATCCCCTTTTGCGACCTTCTGATCAACAAAGTCAACGAGGAAGCCAGATCCGCTTCGCGACCTGAAGAATGGCACTGATTCACTTAACGATGGTGGCAAGGAAGGCCGTAAAATGGGGCGAAACTGTCTTAACAAATTGTTTAGCTTAGCAACCAAAAATGGGGGGGCTGCATTGTGGTCGTAAGTTGAGGACTGCCTGTACTTGGCTAGAATTGAGGGCCTCAACCCAAGTCCCACCCGGGGGTGACCCAGAGAAACGGGGGGGCAGGAGGCTTTCCCTGAGCTGCCCAGGTGACCGAAGCAGCTCCCAGTTTCCTAAGGGCCCCCTCCGTCCCACGGATGTCTTCTCCTGATGTCAGCTCAGGGCGGGGGCCTTTAGCCACCATTTAGCCACGATAGGAGCCCTTGCTGGGTAGACCCTGTCGCCCCCCCCCCAACATAGTAGCTGTTGCTGTTCCCATGCTGGAGGCTGAAGAAGGGGGTGGGGTGGGGGGGCTGCAGTTTGTTCAGTCTGGAGGCTGCCAGCTCAGGTGATTCCCTGCAAGGACATGGGGGTAGAGTTTCTTCTTCTCTCTCTCTCTCCCTTCCTTCCTTCCATCTCTCCTCCCTAACTCTCTTCCTCCATCTCTCCTTTCCTTCGTTCCACCCACCTACCCACCAACCTATCCATCCATCCATCCAATCTTCCTTCCTTCTTTCTCCTTCCTCCCTTCCCATCTCTCCTTTCTTCCTTCCTCCTTCCCACCTCTCCCTCCCTCCCTCCCTCTTTCCTTCCTTCCTTCCTTCCACCCACCCACAACCCACCAACCTATCCATCCATCCACTCTTCCTCCCTCCCTCCCTCCTTCTTCTCCTTCCTTCCATTCTCCTCCCTCTCTTTTCCTCCCTTTCTCCTCCCTCCCTCCCTTCCTTCCTTCCCATCTCTCCTTCCTTCCTTCCTTCCTTCCTTCCTCCTTCCAATATCTCCCTTCCTTCCTTCCTTCCTTCCACCCACCACCCACCCACCAACCTATCCATCCACCCATCCATCCATCTATCCAATCTTCCTCCCTCCCTCCCTCTCTCCTTCCTTTCTTCTCCTTTCTTCCATCTCTCCTCCCTAACTCTCTTCCTCCCTCTTTCCTCCCTTCCTTCCTTCCATCCACCCACCCTCCTATCCATCCATCCATCCATCCAATCCTCCTTTCTTTCTTTCTTTCTTTCTTTCTTTCTTTCTTTCTTTCTTTCTTTCTTTCTTCTCCCCCCTCCTCTCTCTCCTCACTCCCACGGTCCCACCTTGGGCATAAGGACCACATGGGGTGGAGGACTGGTGCCCCTCCCATTTGAAAGAGACAGAGGGCAGACTTAGGGGTAGATGAAAGCTTGACCTCTTGGAAGAAGAGATGGGGGTGAGGTCTTTCTTTTTCCCCTCCTCTCTTCCTCTTCCTCTCCTTCTCCTTCTCCCCCTCCTCATCCTCCTCCTTTCTCAGAAAAGCCAGAAGGAAAGTCCACTTCTTCCTCCTCCTTATCCCCCTCCATCTCTCCTCTTCCTTTCCTCTTTCTCTACCTCTCCTCCTGTCCCTCCTCCTTTCCTCTTCCTTTCCTCTTTTCCCCCCCCCTCCTCCTCCCTTCCCCTCCTTCTTCCCATTCTCCTTTGCAGGGACTGCAAGGTGTAAGCCCCCCCCCCCCCAAAGCGTGACATTGAACCGAAGCGGCCGTGCGCGTCTTCTTCTTCCTTGGCACAGCCCTGCAGCGAGGGGGGGCGGCCACCTGCAGCCCACGCCGTCTGCTCGGCACCCTCCTTGCTCTCTTGCCGGCTGCCTGCCCTGCTGCCATCCACGCTCTCTGCCACCCACCGCCTGGCGGTGCCCGGGGGATGGGGGTTGATGGCAGCTTGGTAAGCCTCCCTCCCTCCCTCCTCTTTGCCCGTGCAGGGCTTCGTCTCCCCCATCAAGCGCCTGGTCTTCCCGAAAGCCTCCCGCAAGCAAGCGCCCAAGGGGAACGTCTGCCGGCGGCGGCCCCTCCACTCCGTGCCTCTGTACCCCCCCGACTACCTCATTGACCCCCAGATTCTGCTGCAGGACTACGTGGAAAAGGAGGTGAAGGTGAGTGCAGGGGGGACACCCCCTCCCCCCAGGGGCACCCGGCAAATGTCGCCCATCCCCACAGGATCTTTCTGAGCCCCTCTGCCAATTCGACCCCCCCCCCCGGGGAGGTCTTTGGTGGTCTCTCTGAGGTTGATCGTTTTCTTGCAGACGTTTCATTACAAGCCCCGCCATCCTTCTAGCACTGATGGTGTTCCCTAGTTGGGTCATGAAATGTCTGCAAGGAAATAACCGTGTAACAAGGATCCCACAGTTCAACCCCAAGCTACAAATATTTAAAGAAATTTAAAAACAATTGAAGAATTGGCAGAACAAAACATGAAAGTTGACTGGCTAACCTACTTGCAAATCAAAACTAAACACAATAATGATACTAAAATATATGACATCGAAACAGAACCACACAAATTGGATAAAATAATTCATAGCTCGGATAGAAAGATGATAGGGAGAATATATAAATTTCTCCTGAAGTATAAAATGGAAGAGGAAATTGTGAAAGAACAAATGATAAAATGGGCGCAGAACTTTGGCTATAATATTGAATTGGATAAATGGGAAAATTTTGGGGGATCAAACTTAAAAATGACACTATCAGTTGCATACAAGGAAAATCAGTACAAAATGTTTTATAGATGGCACCTGGCACCAACAAGGTTAGCTAAAATCTCAACAAATACCTCCCCAAAATGCTGGAAATGTGAATCAATACATGGAACATACTATCACTTATGGTAGACCTGTGAGGAGGCTAATAATTTTTGGAAAAGGATCAAAAAGTGGCTAGAGGTAATAACAAGTGTTAAAATAGAACAGAAACCTGAATGTTTTTTTATTAGGAATAATGACTGCAAAATATAAAAAAGAATTTCAGTATTTAATACTACATATAACTACGGCGGCAAGGATTACCTTTGCCCAGAAATGGAAAAACGAATTAATTCCAAGCAAAGATGAAATAATAAGAAAGGTTATGGACTGAATGATGAAATGGACAAATTAACAAAAGAAATCCAGGGAAAAGAAGAAACAGAATACTACCAGATATGGGATAAATGGTAGAGGTGGATGGAGGAAAGAAACAAGGATCAATGAAGGAAGACAACAAAGCCCAAAAATAGTAGTTAAGGAGAATTAACACATATATATGTATCCAAGTGGTTTAAAGTTACTAGAGGTAATCAGCCAATACAGCAGACAGAAGAGTAAGATAAGAAGGTTAAAAATGGTGAAATACAAATGAAATATAATAGAAGGGGAAACAAGATAAGGTGAGCGATATCGATGGGCAATTGCTATTAGAAAGAACAGGAAGCTCCTGTTCGTATTGTATTGTGTAAATATGGTGTGCGTCTAAGTTTTGTGTATGTTTATTTTACATGTTTGTAAATAAAATTTAAAACTAATTTTTTTAACAGAGTTGGAAGGGACCTCAGAGGTCATCTAGTCCAACCCCCTGCTCAGGCAGGAAACCCTAGGCCAGGGGTGTCAAAACTTGGGAACTTTAAGACTTGTGGACTTCAACTCCCAGAATTGAAGTCCACAAGTCTTAAAGTTCCCAAGTTTGGACACCTCCGCCTTAGACCATTTCAGACCAAATTTTGAAAAGGCTCTGGGTGCAAAAACGGCGAGGAACATTTCCCCCCACTCCCCCAGCCCCGATCCATGCCCAAAAAAACCCAATTTATGAACAGACGAACGAGGAAAGCAGCAGAAAACAAAGCAAAGAGAAATATTTGTTCCTTGTTCGCGCAATCTGTGCTCACCGTAATTTCTGCCTTTAAAAATATAATTAATTACAAAGAAGATAAATTCATAACAGAAATGTACAAATATTTATTAGAAGTAACATTGGGAGAAGAAGCAGTTAAAGTTGGCATGTTAGTGTGGGCCAAAAATTTCAGACACAATATACTCCTAGTGGATTGGGAAAGAACTTGGAACACAAATTACAAATTAACAAGATCAAAGAAAACATGTACAAAATGTACCCGAACATGAATCCGATTTGCTGGAAGTGCAAAAAAAATGCAAGGGACTTTCTATCATATGTGGTGGAGCTGTCCGAAAACTCAAATGTATTGGATGAAAATTTGGAAACGGATACAACAAATGACAGAGGAGCAAATAGAATACAAACTGGAACTCTTTCTGCTGGGAATAATCAAGGGGAAATATAAAAAGAAAATTAAATACATACTAACACACCTGTTGGCTATAGCCAGAATAACATTTGTTGGAAACAGGAGTAATATTCCCCCAGATGAATGAGTGATTCAGAAAATTTTGTGCAGAATTGGGCAATTTAACGCTAAGGTTAAAGGACAAAGAAGAGTCTGAATACTATGAAATTCGGGATAATTGGTATAAGTGGTTGCATAACAGGAATAAAGTTAATTCAGCCGAGGAAACAATAGAGAAATGAATAGAACTGTAGATGAAGGTGTATAAATATAGAAGCGAGATTAGATTGATATATATACAGGTGTGATGACACAACAATGTTCAAGTGAGGATTGTAAGATGTTATAGAGCAGAGTTTCTCAACCTTGGCAATTTGAAGATGTCCGGATTTCAACTCCCAGAATTCCCCAGCCAGCATTTGCTGGCTGGGGAATTCTGGGAGTTGAAGTCCAGACATCTTCAAGTTGGCCAAGGTTGAGAAACACTGTTATAGAGGGGGGAAAACAATGAAAAAAATTGCTCATAAAAATATAATTCACATTTACTCATTTTTCGTTCTGATTTTTTTTCTCCTTATTTTCCTCTTTTTTCCTAGTTTTTAGGGCACCTGGCCTGGGTGAACACATCCCTCAATCCTTCGAGCCGGGATGAATTGTTGCAGCTTTTGGATACCGCGAGGGTAAATCTGCTTTGCCACGCTTTCGTGTGGCTCAATTCACTGTACGGCTAGTCCTCGACTTACAACCGTTCGTTTAGTGGCCGTTCTTTTACCACAGCCCCGAAAAAAGCGACTTTGGACTGCTTTTCACACTTATGACCGTTAAGGCGTCCCCGGGGTCATGCATTCAAAATTCAGACCTCAGCAACTGATTCGTATTTATGACGGTCCCCAGGTCACGCGATCCCCTTTTGGGCCTCCTGACAAGCAAGTCAATGGGGCAGACCGGTTCACTTAACAGCTGTGCCGAAAGAGGGGGCAAAATGGGGCAAAACTCACTTAACCAATGTTTCAGTTAGCAATGGAAATTTTGGGCTCAGTCGTGGTCGTAAGTCGAGGACTGCCTATAATGATCTTGGAATGGTTTTTTTGGGGCAGGGAGAACTTAATGCAGGGATGGGCAATTTTGCCAAGGGCCCATAAGAGACTCCGGAGCTGGAAAAGGCTGTGGCACATGGTGCCTCTCGCACTCCCAAGGGGGGTCAGGCTGGGACGACAGGCCTTCGTCAGCCCTGAGTTGTCCCTGACGTTTGGCTCCTCTTCCTCCCCGCAGCAACTGAAGGAGCTGCCGTTGCAGACCACACCTGAGCAGCAAAGCATCCTGAGCCTCTCTGCCCGCTGCCTCCTGCTCACCTGGAGGGACAACGAGGAGCTCATCCTCCGGATCCCCACCCACGAAATTGCCGCCGCTTCCTACCTGAGGGATGATGCGCTACATCTGCTGGTGCTGAAGACAGGTGCGCCGAGGAGGAGGAGGAGGAGGAGGAAGAGGAGGAGGAGGAGGAGGAGGAGGAGGAGGAGGAGGAGGAGGAGGAGGAGGAGGAGGAGGAGGAGGAGGAGGAGGAGGAGGAGGAGGAGGAGGACTGGGGGGTCCTTGGGGCTCTCTTGATGCTTTCCTTGCAGACGTTCTATGACCCAAACTAACTATCATCCTTATTCTTGGCCTGTTTTCCCTCCCTCCCTCCCTCCCTCTGCCAGGCCTGGGCGTTGACCCGGTCCCTGCAGGAGCCACGCTGGACCTTTATCCGGCAATCCCGCAACTGGACAAGAAATATCCTGCAGGAGCCGCTGCCGAGAAGAGAGCCCCGGACTCCCGGCAGTTGGGCTGCCCCATGGAACGGCGCCACACCATCTGCAGCCTGGACTGGAGGATGTCCCGCGGGGGCTCCGAGGGTCGTGCCAGCGGCGGAGGGAGCCTGGAGCGCAAGCAGGCCACGGGCAGCTGGGAGAAGAGGCAGCGGACCAGCAGTGGTACTGGGAGAGCCTTCGGCAGCTGGGAGCCCAGGCACGGCAACCAAGCCGGGGGCAGCTGGGAGCGTGGGAAAACCTACGGCAGCTGGGAACACCGCCATACGGGCAACAACCCGCTGGACCCCAAGGAGCCTTGCCCAGATGCCTACTGCAACTTGGTCATCTTGGCCGTGGCCAACCGAGTGAGTGTGCCAGCCTTGCGCCGAGAGGGTTTTTTTTTCCACAAGCAGGGCGCTAGAGGTCATCCAGCTGGTCCCCCCCATGCATGAAGCAGTGGGGGGAGGGGACAGGGCCCCAAAACTTTGTTTTGCTTTCAGTTTGTAAACCAAGGGGACACCTTAAAACCCTCGACCTCATCCATTTTAAGACGGGTGGACTTCAAAGTCTCGGAATTCCCAAGCCAGAAATGCAGGAGACGTGAATTCTAGTCCTGCCTTAGGCACGAAAGCCATCTGGGTGACTTTGGGCCAATCACCAGGAGAAGGTGAGTTCTAGTCCCACCTTAGGCATGAAAGCCATCCGGGTGACTTTGGGCCAATCACCAGGAGACGGTGAGTTCTAGTCCCACCTTAGGCATGAAAGCCATCTGGGTGACTTTGGGCCAATCACCAGGAGACGGTGAGTTCTAGTCCCACCTTAGGCATGAAAGCCATCTGGGTGACTTTGGGCCAATCACCAGGAGACGGTGAGTTCTAGTCCCACCTTAGGCATGAAAGCCATCCGGGTGACTTTGGGCCAATCACCAGGAGACGGTGAGTTCTAGTCCCACCTTAGGCATGAAAGCCATCTGGGTGACTTTGGGCCAATCACCAGGAGATGGTGAGTTCTAGTCCCACCTTAGGCATGAAAGCCATCTGGGTGACTTTGGGCCAATCACCAGGAGACGGTGAGTTCTAGTCCCACCTTAGGCATGAAAGCCATCCGGGTGACTTTGGGCCAATCACCAGGAGAAGGTGAGTTCTAGTCCCACCTTAGGCATGAAAGCCATCCGGGTGACTTTGGGCCAATCACCAGGAGACGGTGAGTTCTAGTCCCACCTTAGGCATGAAAGCCATCTGGGTGACTTTGGGCCAATCACCAGGAGACGGTGAGTTCTAGTCCCACCTTAGGCATGAAAGCCATCTGGGTGACTTTGGGCCAATCACCAGGAGACGGTGAGTTCTAGTCCCACCTTAGGCATGAAAGCCATCCGGGTGACTTTGGGCCAATCACCAGGAGACGGTGAGTTCTAGTCCCACCTTAGGCATGAAAGCCATCTGGGTGACTTTGGGCCAATCACCAGGAGATGGTGAGTTCTAGTCCCACCTTAGGCATGAAAGCCATCTGGGTGACTTTGGGCCAATCACCAGGAGATGGTGAGTTCTAGTCCCACCTTAGGCATGAAAGCCATCTGGGTGACTTTGGGCCAATCACCAGGAGATGGTGAGTTCTAGTCCCACCTTAGGCATGAAAGCCATCTGGGTGACTTTGGGCCAATCACCAGGAGAAGGTGAGTTCTAGTCCCACCTTAGGCATGAAAGCCATCCGGGTGACTTTGGGCCAATCACCAGGAGAAGGTGAGTTCTAGTCCCACCTTAGGCATGAAAGCCATCCGGGTGACTTTGGGCCAATCACCAGGAGATGGTGAGTTCTAGTCCCACCTTAGGCATGAAAGCCACCTGGGTGACTTTGGGCCAATCACCAGGAGAAGGAGAGTTCTAGTCCTGCCTTAGGCACGAAAGCCATCTGGGTGACTTTGGGCCAATCACCAGGAGACGCTGAATTCTAGTCCTGCCTTAAGCATGAAAGCCGGCTAGGTGACTTTGGGCCAGTCCTTCTCTCTCAACGCAGCCAACCTCGCAGGATTGTTGTGGGGAAAATAGGAAGTGGTGCCTGATATGTTCAACGCCTTGAATTCTTTGCAAAAATAATAAAGATACTAATAAACAAAACAAGAATAACCATCGCTGTTCCCTCCCTGCTCTCCGTCCAGGATACGGCTGAGGAGTCCTGTGCTCTGATCTGCCAAGTTTTCCAGATCATTTACGGGGACCAAAGCATCGAGTGTGTGGATCGGGCCGGCTACCACTACACCTCCACCCCAAAACGTCCTTGGCTCTCCAGCCGGAGTGAGTAGAACGCTCTGGAAACGGCCGTAAATGCCAGCTGGGTTCGCAAGTGCCAAAACGGGATCACACAGATGTGTGGGGGGTGGGTGGGTGGGGGTGGGGTTTGTGCCTGTCAGAACTTTGAAATTGTGTCCTAAATGCCTTTTGCAGGGGTGTGGGTGTCATAACTTTGAACGGTTCCTAAGCGAGGACTACCTGTACAAGAGACAGATATAGACTGAAATTTTAAAAAATCCTGATCTTTCCCACTCAACCTCATCACCTTGTGGTCTCCTTTCCCATCCCAGGTGAGAGCTGTCGGACCGATGGGACGTACGGTTATGACGCCGACTTCAGCTGCTGCAGCTCCTTGTAAGTCCCGCTCTTGTGACGGCTGACGACCAGCCGGACTGTTGCTTTTTCTTCTTCTTTCTTCTTCTTTTTTCTCTTCTTCTTTTTCTTCTCCTCCAGAACTAAGTGGATTCTGTTAAAGAGGGAGGGGGATTCAGATGACTTACTCTCTGGGAAAAAAAATATTGTGGTGGTAAGACACCCCTAAAACCCCTCAGGGTGTGTGTTCTGTTAAGATACAGCCTGTTGTGCCTTAAAACGGCTTCTACCATACTGCCATATAATGGCTTCTACTGTGCAGCGCAGTGGAGTTGCCATGGTAACGGCTTCACAGTACTCCACCAGGGGACTCCCTCTGGTAAGTGGGAAAATCCAACATTAGAAATTGCATTTGGTCCGGACATTTTCCCCCCTATAAATAAATACCTGGGCAATGCTGGGTTATTGGCTAGTTTAAAATAATTTTAAAAATATTTTGATTTTTGTCATTCACAGTTCATTTGGTCTCTCCTTTGGCATCCAATCAGAATAGAGTTGGAAGGGACCTTGGAGGTCTTCTAACCCAACCCCCTGCTCATCTTATACTATCTTATACTATCCTGCTTCAGTCTTTTCTTAAACACCTCCAGTGATGAAGTGCCCACAACTTCTGGTGGCAAGCAGTTCCACTGATTAATTGTCCTCACTGTTAGGAAGCTCCTCCTTCATTCCAGGTTGCTTCTCTCCTTGATTGGTTTCCCTCCATTGTTTTATTGTCCTGCCCTTCTGGTGCTTTGGAGAATAAGTTGAGCCCCCCCCCCCCCTCTTTCTGGCAGCCCCTCATCATCCTTTCTTTAATTATTGTAATTAATTATTGTAAATAATTATTGCAACTAATTAACGTAATTATTTCTTTGATATTGTTGTAAATTTTATCCTGCGGCGATTTGTCCCATGGTGAATTGGCCGTGATGAATTGTCTGGCAGTGACGACACCTCTAAGCAGCGGGATTGGTGCTTCCATCCAGCCTGCCTCTGGCTGGCATCTGGGAACGATATTAGTCCATCGCCACTAGAGGGCACCAGATCCTGGGAAACCGTTTTAGCCCCGCCTCCTCTGCCTACCAGGGAATATTTATTTTCCTAGCAAATTCTGAACAATCTTCTATATTTTATTTCGTCTTTTATTATATTGTTTTATTTCATTAATTTTTCTATTAGAGGTTGTCCTCGACCTGCGACCGCAATTCACCCCAAAACTTCTGTTGCTAAGCGAGACAGTAAGGTTTTTTGCCCCTCTTTACGTCCTGCCTTGCCACCGCTATTAAATGAATCGCTACAGTTGTTAAGTGATTCCCGCTTCTCTATTGGCTTGTCTTGTCAGAAGGTTGCAAAAGGGGAGGGTGTGACCCGGGGGCACTGCGACCGTCATAAATACAAGTCAGTTGCCAAGTGTCTGAATTTTGAATACGTGACCACAAGGACGTGGCAAAGGTCGTATGGTAGCCTCCAGCACACATGGTCCCATTCCCCGCCTTCCTGATGACATCACCAGCCTCA
>JAKRSK010007106.1:0-100269 GCA_029891615.1 Natrix natrix natrix
TGTGTGCGTGTGCACCGTCTGTTAGTTTTAAAAACGTCTGAGTGATCCAGGAAGAGGGGAGAGGGAGAGGGGCTGGAAGTTTGGTCCTGTGTTACAATCTGTGAGTTTTAAAAATGTCTGAGTGATCCAGGAAGAGGGGAGAGGCAGAGGGGCTGGACGTGTGGGTGCTGTGCACAGGCTGTGAGTTTTAAAAACGTCTGAATGTATCCAGGAAGAGGGATGAGACAGAGGGGCTGGACCTGTGGGTGCTGTGCACAGGCTGTGAGTATTAAAAACGTCTGAGTGAATCCAGGAAGAGGGAAGAGGCAGAGTGGTTGGAAGTGTGTGCGTGTGTACAGGCTGTAAAGTTTGCAAAACGTCTGAGTGAATCCAGGAAGAGGGAAGAGGCAGAGGGGCTGGAAGTGTGTGCGTGTGCACAGTCTGTGAGTTTTAAAAACGTCTCAGTTAATCCAGGAAGAGGGAAGAGACAGAGGGGCTGGAAGTGTGTGCGTGTGCACAGTCTGTGAGTTTTAAAAACATCTGAGTGATCCAGGAAGAGGGAAGAGACAGAGGGGCTGGACATTTGGGTGCTGTGCACAGTCTGTGAGTATTAAAAACGTCTGAATGAATCCAGGAAGAGGGAAGAGGCAGAGGGGCTGGAAGTGTGTGCGTGTGCACAGTCTGTGAGTTTTAAAAACGTCTGAGTGAATCCAGGAAGAGGGAAGAGGCAGAGGGGTTGGAAGTGTGTGCGTGTGCACAGTCTGTGAGTTTTAAAAACATCTGAGTGATCCAGGAAGAGGAGAGAGGGAGAGGGGCTGGAAGTGTGTGCGTGTGCAGAGGCTGTGAGTATTAAAAACGTCTGAGTGAATCCAGGAAGAGGGAAGAGGCAGAGGGGCTGGAAGTGTGTGCGTGTGTCCAGGATGTGAAGTTTGAAAACGTCTGAGTGAATCCAGGAAGAGGGAAGAGGCAGAGGGGCTGGAAGTGTGTGCGTGTGTCCAGGTTGTAAAGTTTGAAAACGTCTGAGTGAATCCAGGAAGAGGGGAGAGGCAGAGGGGCTGGACGTGTGGGTGCTGTGCACAGGCTGTGAGTATTAAAAACGTCTGAGTGAATCCAGGAAGAGGGAAGAGGCAGAGTGGTTGGAAGTGTGTGCGTGTGTACAGGCTGTAAAGTTTGCAAAACGTCTGAGTGAATCCAGGAAGAGGGTAGAGGCAGAGGGGCTGGAAGTGTGTGCGTGTGCACAGTCTGTGAGTTTTAAAAACGTCTGAGTGATCCAGGAAGAGGGGAGAGGCAGAGGGGCTGGACGTTTGGGTGCTGTGCACAGGCTGTGAGAATTAAAAACCTCTGAGTGAATCCAGGATGAGGGAAGAGACAGAGGGGCTGGGCCTTTGGGTGCTGTGCACAGGATGTCAGTTTGAGAAACGTCTGAGTGAATCCAGGAAGAGGGAGAGGCAGAGGGGCGGGACGTGTGGGTGCTCTGCACAGGCTGTGAGTATTAAAAACGTCTGAGTGAATCCAGGAAGAGGGAAGAGACAGAGGGCTGGAAGTGTGTGCGTGTGCACAGTCTGTGAGTTTTAAAAACGTCTGAGTGAATCCAGGAAGAGGGAAGAGACAGAGGGGCTGGACGTGTGGTGCTGTGTACAATCTGTGAGTTTTAAAAATGTCTGAGTGATCCAGGAAGAGGGGAGAGGCAGAGGGGCTGGACGTGTGGGTGCTGTGCACAGGCTGTGAGTTTTAAAAACTTCTGAATGTATCCAGGAAGAGGGATGAGACAGAGGGGCTGGACCTGTGGGTGCTGTGCACAGGCTGTGAGTATTAAAAACGTCTGAGTGAATCCAGGAAGAGGGAAGAGGCAGAGTGGTTGGAAGTGTGTGCGTGTGTACAGGCTGTAAAGTTTGCAAAACGTCTTAGTGAATCCAGAAAGAGGGAAGAGGCAGAGGGGATGGAAGTGTGTGGGTGCTTTGCACAGTCTGTGAGTTTTAAAATGTCTCAGTTAATCCGGGAAGAGGGAAGAGACAGAGGGGCTGGAAGTGTGTTCGTGTGCACAGTCTGTGAGTTTTAAAAACGTCTGAGTGATCCAGGAAGAGGGGAGAGGCAGAGGGGCTGGACGTTTGGGTCCTGTTTACAGGCTGTGAGTATTAAAAACGTCTGAGTGAATCCAGGAAGAGGGAAGAGGCAGAGGGGCTGGAAGTGTGTGCGTGTGCACAGGCTGTGAGCATTAAAAACGTCTGAATGAATCCAGGAAGAGGGAAGAGGCAGAGTGGTTGGAAGTGTGTGCGTGTGCACAGTCTGTGAGTTTTAAAAACATCTGAGTGATACAGGAAGAGGGGAGAGGGAGAGGGGCTGGAAGTGTGTGCGTGTGCAGAGGCTGTGAGTATTAAAAACGTCTGAATGAATCCAGGAAGAGGGAAGAGGCAGAGGGGCTGGAAGTGTGTGCGTGTGTCCAGGATGTAAAGTTTGAAAACGTCTGAATGAATCCAGGAAGAGGGAAGAGACAGAGGGGCTGGAAGTGTGTGCGTGTGTCCAGGTTGTAAAGTTTGAAAACGTCTGAGTGAATCCAGGAAGAGGGGAGAGGCAGAGGGGCTGGACCTGTGGGTGCTGTGCACAGGCTGTGAGTATTAAAAACGTCTGAGTGAATCCAGGAAGAGGGAAGAGGCAGAGTGGTTGGAAGTGTGTGCGTGTGTACAGGCTGTAAAGTTTGCAAAACGTCTTAGTGAATCCAGAAAGAGGGAAGAGGCAGAGGGGATGGAAGTGTGTGGGTGCTTTGCACAGTCTGTGAGTTTTAAAAACGTCTGAGTGATCCAGGAAGAGGGGAGAGGGAGAGGGGCTGGACGTTTGGGTGCTGTGCACAGGCTGTGAGAATTAAAAAACTCTGAGTGAATCCAGGATGAGGGAAGAGACAGAGGGGTGGGCCTTTGGGTGCTGTGCACAGGATGTCAGTTTGAGAAACGTCTGAGTGAATCCAGGAAGAGGGGAGAGGGAGAGGGGCTGGACCTGTGGGTGCTGTGCACAGGCTGTGAGTATTAAAAACGTCTGAGTGAATCCAGGAAGAGGGAAGAAGCAGAGTGGTTGGAAGTGTGTGCGTGTGCACAGTCTGTGAGTTTTAAAAATGTCTGAGTGATCCAGGAAGAGGGGAGAGGGAGAGGCGCTGGACGTGTGGGTGCTGTGCACAGGCTGTGAGTATAAAAAACGTCTGAGTGAATCCAGGAAGAGGGAAGAGGCAGAGGGGCTGGAAGTGTGGGTGCTGTGGACAGGCTTTGAGTATTAAAAACCTCTGAGTGAATCCAGGAAGAGGGGAGAAGCAGGGGGGCTGGAAGTGTGTGCATGTGCACAGTCTGTGAGTTTTAAAAACGTTTGAGTGATCCAGGAAGAGGGGAGAGGGCGAGAGGCTGGACGTTTGGGTGTTGTGCACTGGCTGTGAGAATTAAAAACCTCTGAGTGAATCCAGGATGAGGGAAGAGACAGAGGGGCTGGACGTGTGGGTGCTGTGCACAGGCTGTCAGTTTGAAAAACGTCTGAGTGAATCCAGGAAGAGGGGAGAGGGAGAGGGGCTGGACGTTTGGGTGCTGTGCACAGCCTGTGAGTATTAAAAACGTCTGAGTGAATCCAGGAAGAGAGAAGAGGCAGAGGGGCTGGACATGTGGGTGCTGTGCACAGGCTGTAAAGTTTGAAAATCGTCTGAGTGAATCCAGGAAGAGGGAAGAGACAGAGGGGCTGGAAGTGTGTGCGTGTGCACAGTCTGTGAGTTTAAAAACGTCTCAGTTAATCCAGGAAGAGGGAAGAGACAGAGGGGCTGGAAGTGTGTCCATGTGTACAGGCTGTAAAGTTTGCAAAACGTCTGAGTGAATCCAGGAAGAGGGGAGAGGCAGAGGGGCTGGACGTGTGGGTGCTGTGCACAGGCTGTGAGTATTAAAAACGTCTGAGTGAATCCTGGAAGAGGGAAGAGGCAGAGGGGCTGGAAGTGTGTGCGTGTGCACTGCCTGTGAGTCTTAAAACCATTTGAGTGAATCCAGGAAGAGGGAAGAGGCAGAGGGACTGAAAGAGTATGTGCGTGTTCACAGGCTGTGAGTCTTAAAACCGTTTGTTTTAATCCAGGAAGAGGGAAGAGGCAGAGGGGCTTGGAGTGTGTGGATGTGCACAGGCTGTGAGTTTAAAAACCGTCTAAATGAATCCAGGAAGACGGAAGAGGCAGAGGGGCTGGAAGTGTGTGGATGTGAACTGGATGTGAGTCTTAAAACCGTTTGAGTGAATCCAGGAAGAGGGAAGAGGCAGAGGGACTGAAAGAGTATGTGCCTGTTCACAGGCTGTGAGTCTTAAAACTGTTTGAGTGAATCCAGGAAGAGGCAGAGGGGCTGAATGATTGTGTGCGTGTGCACTGGCTGTGAGTCTTAAAACCTTTTGAGTGAATCCAAGAAGAGGGAAGAGGCAGAGTGGCTAGATGTGTGTGGCTGTGCACAGGCTGTGAGTCTTAAAACCATCTGAGTGAATCCAGGAAGAGGGGAGAGACAGAGGGGCTGGATGTGTGCGTGCTGTGCACAGGCTCTGAGTTTTAAAAAGTCTGAGTGAATCCAGGAAGAGGGAAGAGGCAGAGTGGTTGGAAGTGTTTGCGTGTGTCCAGGCTGTGATTTTTAAAAAAATATCAGTGATCCAGGAAGTGGGGAGAGGGAGAGGGGCTGGACGTTTGGGTGCTGTGCAAAGGTTGTGAGTATTAAAAACGTCTGAGTGAATCCAGAAAGAGGGAGGAGACAGAGGGGCTGGATATGTGGGTGCTGTGCACAGGCTGTGAGTATTAAAAACGTCTGAGTGAATCCAGGAAGAGGGAAGAGGCAAAGTGGTTGGAAATGTGTCCGTGTGTACAGTCTGTAAAGTTTGCAAAACTTCTGAGTGATCCAGGAAGAGGGGAGAGGGAGAGGGGCTGGACGTTTGGGTGCTGTGCACAGGCTGTGAGTATTAAAAACGTCTGAGTGAATCCAGGAAGAGGGAAGAGGCAGAGGGGCTGGAAGTGTGTGAGTGTGCACAGTCTGTGAGTTTTAAAACGTCTCAGTTAATCCGGGAAGAGGGAAGAGACAGAGGGGCTGGAAGTGTGTTCGTGTGCACAGTCTGTGAGTTTTAAAAACGTCTGAGTGATCCAGGAAGAGGGGAGAGGCAGAGGGGCTGGACGTTTGGGTCCTGTTTACAGGCTGTGAGTATTAAAAACGTCTGAGTGAATCCAGGAAGAGGGAAGAGGCAGAGGGGCTGGAAGTGTGTGCGTGTGCACAGGCTGTGAGCATTAAAAACGTCTGAATGAATCCAGGAAGAGGGAAGAGGCAGAGTGGTTGGAAGTGTGTGCGTGTGCACAGTCTGTGAGTTTTAAAAACATCTGAGTGATACAGGAAGAGGGGAGAGGGAGAGGGGCTGGAAGTGTGTGCGTGTGCACAGGCTGTGAGTATTAAAAACGTCTGAATGAATCCAGGAAGAGGGAAGAGGCAGAGGGGCTGGAAGTGTGTGCGTGTGTCCAGGATGTAAAGTTTGAAAACGTCTGAGTGAATCCAGGAAGAGGGGAGAGGCAGAGGGGCTGGACGTGTGGGTGCTGTGCACAGGCTGTGAGTTTTAAAAACTTCTGAATGTATCCAGGAAGAGGGATGAGACAGAGGGGCTGGACCTGTGGGTGCTGTGCACAGGCTGTGAGTATTAAAAACGTCTGAATGAATCCAGGAAGAGGGAAGAGGCAGAGTGGTTGGAAGTGTGTGCGTGTGCACAGTCTGTGAGTTTTAAAAACATCTGAGTGATACAGGAAGAGGGGAGAGGGAGAGGGGCTGGAAGTGTGTGCGTGTGCACAGTCTATGAGTTTTAAAAACGTCTGAGTGATACAGGAAGAGGGATGAGACAGAGGGGCTGGACCTGTGGGTGCTGTGCACAGGCTGTGAGTATTAAAAACGTCTGAATGAATCCAGGAAGAGGGAAGAGGCAGAGTGGTTGGAAGTGTGTGCGTGTGCACAGTCTGTGAGTTTTAAAAACATCTGAGTGATACAGGAAGAGGGGAGAGGGAGAGGGGCTGGAAGTGTGTGCGTGTGCACAGGCTGTGAGTATTAAAAACGTCTGAATGAATCCAGGAAGAGGGAAGAGGCAGAGGGGCTGGAAGTGTGTGCGTGTGTCCAGGATGTAAAGTTTGAAAACGTCTGAATGAATCCAGGAATAGGGAAGAGACAGAGGGGCTGGAAGTGTGTGCGTGTGTTCAGGTTGTAAAGTTTGAAAACGTCTGAGTGAATCCAGGAAGAGGGGAGAGGCAGAGGGGCTGGACGTGTGGGTGCTGTGCACAGGCTGTGAGTTTTAAAAACTTCTGAATGTATCCAGGAAGAGGGATGAGACAGAGGGGCTGGACCTGTGGGTGCTGTGCACAGGCTGTTAGTATTAAAAACGTCTGAATGAATCCAGGAAGAGGGAAGAGGCAGAGTGGTTGGAAGTGTGTGCGTGTGCACAGTCTGTGAGTTTTAAAAACATCTGAGTGATACAGGAAGAGGGGAGAGGGAGAGGGGCTGGAAGTGTGTGCGTGTGCACAGGCTGTGAGTATTAAAAACGTCTGAATGAATCCAGGAAGAGGGAAGAGGCAGAGGGGCTGGAAGTGTGTGCGTGTGTCCAGGTTGTAAAGTTTGAAAACGTCTGAGTGAATCCAGGAAGAGGGGAGAGGCAGAGGGGCTGGACGTGTGGGTGCTGTGCACAGGCTGTGAGTTTTAAAAACTTCTGAATGTATCCAGGAAGAGGGATGAGACAGAGGGGCTGGACCTGTGGGTGCTGTGCACAGGCTGTGAGTATTAAAAACGTCTGAGTGAATCCAGGAAGAGGGAAGAGGCAGAGTGGTTGGAAGTGTGTGCGTGTGTACAGGCTGTAAAGTTTGCAAAACGTCTTAGTGAATCCAGAAAGAGGGAAGAGGCAGAGGGGATGGAAGTGTGTGGGTGCTTTGCACAGTCTATGAGTTTTAAAACGTCTCAGTTAATCCAGGAAGAGGGAAGAGACAGAGGGTCTGGACGTGTGGGTGCTGTGCACAGTCTGTGAGTTTTAAAAACGTCTGAGTGATCCAGGAAGAGGGGAGAGGGAGAGGGGCTGGACGTTTGGGTGCTGTGCACAGGCTGTGAGAATTAAAAACCTCTGAGTGAATCCAGGATGAGGGAAGAGACAGAGGGGTGGGCCTTTGGGTGCTGTGCACAGGATGTCAGTTTGAGAAACGTCTGAGTGAATCCAGGAAGAGGGGAGAGGGAGAGGGGCTGGACCTGTGGGTGCTGTGCACAGGCTGTGAGTATTAAAAACGTCTGAGTGAATCCAGGAAGAGGGAAGAAGCAGAGTGGTTGGAAGTGTGTGCGTGTGTCCAGGCTGTAAAGTTTGAAAAACGTCTGAGTGAATCCAGGAAGAGGGGAGAGGCAGAGGGGCTGGAAGTGTGGGTGCTGTGCACACGCTGTGAGTATAAAAAACGTCTGAATGAATCCAGGAAGAGGGAAGAGGCAGAGTGGTTGGAAGTGTGTGCGTGTGCACAGTCTGTGAGTTTTAAAAATGTCTGAGTGATCCAGGAAGAGGGGAGAGGGAGAGGCGCTGGACGTGTGGGTGCTGTGCACAGGCTGTGAGTATAAAAAACGTCTGAGTGAATCCAGGAAGAGGGAAGAGGCAGAGGGGCTGGAAGTGTGGGTGCTGTGGACAGGCTTTGAGTATTAAAAACCTCTGAGTGAATCCAGGAAGAGGGGAGAAGCAGGGGGGCTGGAAGTGTGTGCATGTGCACAGTCTGTGAGTTTTAAAAACGTTTGAGTGATCCAGGAAGAGGGGAGAGGGCGAGAGGCTGGACGTTTGGGTGTTGTGCACTGGCTGTGAGAATTAAAAACCTCTGAGTGAATCCAGGATGAGGGAAGAGACAGAGGGGCTGGACGTGTGGGTGCTGTGCACAGGCTGTCAGTTTGAAAAACGTCTGAGTGAATCCAGGAAGAGGGGAGAGGGAGAGGGGCTGGACGTTTGGGTGCTGTGCACAGCCTGTGAGTATTAAAAACGTCTGAGTGAATCCAGGAAGAGAGAAGAGGCAGAGTGGTTGGAAATGTGTGCGTGTGCACCGTCTGTTAGTTTTAAAAACGTCTGAGTGATCCAGGAAGAGGGGAGAGGGAGAGGGGCTGGACGTTTGGGTCCTGTTTACAATCTGTGAGTTTTAAAAATGTCTGAGTGATCCAGGAAGAGGGAAGAGACAGAGGGGCTGGACATGTGGGTGCTGTGCACAGGCTGTGAGTTTTAAAAACGTCTGAGTGAATCCAGGAAGAGGGAAGAGACAGAGGGGCTGGAAGTGTGTGCGTGTGCACAGTCTGTGAGTTTAAAAACGTCTGAGTGAATCCAGGAAGAGGGAAGAGGCAGAGGGGTTGGAAGTGTGTGCGTGTGTACAGGCTGTAAAGTTTGCAAAACGTTTGAGTGAATCCAGGAAGAGGGTAGAGGCAGAGGGGCTGGAAGTGTGTGGGTGCTGTGCACAGGCTGTGAGTTTTAAAAACGTCTGAGTGAATCCGGAAGAGGGAAGAGGCAGAGGGGCTGGAAGTGTGTCGTGTGCACAGCCTGTGAGTCTTAAAAACGTCTGAGTGAATCCAGGAAGAGGGAAGAGGCAGAGGGGCTGGAAGTGTTGTGCGTGTTTACAGGCTGTGAGTCTTAAAACCGTCTGAGTGAATCCAGGAAGAGGGAAGAGGCAGAGGGGCTGGAGTGTGTGGATGTGCACAGGCTGTGAGTTTAAAAACCGTCTGAATGAATCCAGGAAGAGGGAAGAGGCAGAGGGGCTGGAAGTGTGTGGATGTGCACAGGCTGTGAGTCTTAAAAACGTCTGAGTGAATCCAGGAAGAGGGAAGAGGCAGAGGGGCTGAGAAGTGTGTGCGTGTTCACAGGCTGTGAGTCTTAAAAACGTCTGAGTGAATCCAGGAAGAGGGAAGAGGCAGAGGGGCTGAATGTGTGTGCGTGTGCACAGGATGTGAGTCTTAAAACCGTCTGAGTGAATCCAGGAAGAGGGAAGAGGCAGAGGGGCTGGAAGTGTGTGGATGTGCCCTGGCTGTGAGTCTTAAAACGTCTGAGTGAATCCAGGAAGAGGGAAGAGGCAGAGGGGCTGGAAGTGTGTGGGCTGTGCACAGGCTGTGAGTTTGTAAAATGTCTGAGTGAATCCAGGAAGAGGGAAGAGGCAGAGGGGCTGGAAGTTGTGTGGATGTGCACAGGCTGTGAGTCTTAAAACTCTTGAGTGAATCCAGGAAGAGGGAAGATGGCAGAGGGGCTGGAAGTGTGTGGATGTGCACAGGCTGTGAGTCTTAAAACGTCTGAGTGAATCCAGGAAGAGGGAAGAGGCAGAGGGGCTGGAAGTTTGTGGTGCTGTGCACTGGCTGTGAGTCTTAAAAACTTCTGAGTGAATCCAGAAGAGGGAAGAGGCAGAGGGGCTGGATGTGTGTGGCTGTGCACAGGCTGTGAGTCTTAAAACCTTTTGAGTGAATCCAGGAAGAGGGAAGAGGTAGAGGTGCTGGAAGTGTGTGGATGGGCCCTGGCTGTGAGTCTTAAAAACTTTTGTTTGAATCCAGGAAGAGGGAAGACGCAGAGGGGCTTGGAGTGTGTGGATGTGCACAGGCTGTGAGTTTAAAAACCGTCTAAAGGAATCCAGGAAGACGGAAGAGGCAGAGAGGCTGGAAGTGTGTGGATGTACACTGGCTGTGAGTCTTTAAACCGTTTCAGTGAATCCAGGAAGAGGGAAGAGGCAGAGGGGCTGAATGATTGTGTTTCAGCGTTCCAAATATTATGCAGAATTAAATCATTGTCCAAGTCAAAGTAGTCCTTAAAACTCCAATTTAATAAGACAGGCATGTTGGCATTATGCTGTTGAAATTTCAACTCTAAGGTACATCCGGTGAATTCCCCAAGTTAAAAGTTCATCATCTATCCCCACACCCCATAATTCATCACATGGTCCAATCTTCATCTTCCACGCTGGCATGTACACCCCTCTTCTTCCGGCCAGGTGTCGAGGTGCGGAGACAAAAGACGACCGTGAGCTTCTAAGAAATTCATAACAATACATTCCACAATCCTACTCCTTTCTATTCCCCCCTCCCAACTAGTATACCAATGAAACAGCATAATATATATGTTTTAATTATGTGGCAGGCCAAAGATCCTAAAAGGAACAGAATTACAGGCCTGACAGGCGGCCTCTCCTCAAGAGAAAAACGTTTCCTGAAAAGAGAATAACATAAATGTTAACTATCAAAATTTAACCACCTCTTCCTCCCCCAGGGGGACCCTTTGGCTTATCAGGGAATTTCTCATGGAATTGCTTCACTAATTTATCTGCTTTCAGATCCCAACTTTTCACCCACGTAGCTTCTGACAAAGGGTATCCCTTCCAATGCACTAAATATTGTAAACGACCTCTATACAGCCTGGAATCTAATATTTTTTTCACTTCATAATGTGTTTCCCCTTCTACCACTACGGGAGGAGGTGGAGTTTGGGTGGATGGTCTCGTGCTAGACTCCCTTACCGGCTTCAATAAGCTACAATGGAATACCGGGTAAATTTTCCCTAAGAGTCTGGGTAGGCTGAGTCGAACTGTAACTGGGTTAATTATCTTTTCTATTGGGAAAGGACCTAGAAATTTTGGACCTAATTTCTTACTAGGCATCTTTAATCTTATGTATTTAGTAGACAAAAAAACTTTGTCCCCCACTCGAAAGGGGGGTTGTAGGGAACGATGTTTATCAGCTTGCTTCTTGTAGGCTTCTGCCGCATCTGTTAGCGCCTTTTTGGTATTCTCCCATCCCTTCTTTAGTGCCTCCAGCCATTCATTCAGGGACATGGATGAGGGAGGTTCCTTAGGTAGTTCAGGCATGGGAACGAATTCCATGCCACTGGTAATCTGGAAAGGAGTTAATCCGGTACTGCTGTGAACCGTATTATTATATGCTACTTCAGCGAAAGGTAGCAAGTCCGACCAATTGTCTTGCTGATAGTCCACATAACACCGGATATACTGTTCCACCATCGCATTGGCCCTCTCTGCTGCCCCATTTGTGCTGGGATGAAATGCTGAGCTGAGTCCCTGCGTGGACCCGATCGATTTTAGGAATTCTCTCCAGAACTTGGCGGTGAATTGAACTCCGCGATCTGAAATGATCCTTTTTGGAACTCCATGTAGGCGATAAATGTGTTTCACAAACATTTTCGCTAATTTCTTTGCGGATGGTAGGCTTGAACAAGCGATAAAGTGTGCTTGCTTGGAAAACAAATCAATAACTGTCCAGATTACTTTATTACCACTGCTATCTGGAAGTTCGACAATGAAGTCCATTGCTATCTCTTCCCATGGTCGGCTAGGGTTGGCCACTTGTTGTAGTAGTCCAGGGGGCTTTCCCGGACGGGTTTTCATTGTTGCACAAGTAGCACAGCTTTTTACATAATCTTCCACCTCCGACCTCATCTTTGGCCACCAAAATTGACGTCTAGCGAGGTGGAGAGTTTTCAGGAATCCGAAATGACCTCCTAGTTTCGCATCATGACTCCGCTGTAGCACTTGCAATCTCATTTCTGCAGGGACGTACAGTTTGGATCCCTTCCAGGCTACGCCATCATTAATCGTTAGGATGTCTTTGTTGTTGTTGAACCATGGGTCTGTCTGGAGGGCTGCTTTCAGTTCGGTTCTCAGTTTATCTTGGCTTCGACTGGTGACTTGAGCTGCCTTTTGGTGAGAAGGAGATATGATGGGGTGGAAAATTTCTTCCTTCTTACTGTCAAACTGGGGTTTTCTCGACAGTGCATCTGCTAACAAGTTCTTCCCTGCGGGGATGTGTTTAATTTCAAATTTGAACCTTTGGAAATATTGGGCCCAACGGACCTGTTTGGGGGATAACTTTCGATGGGCAAGGAGAGTTTCGAGGTTTTTATGATCAGTCCATACCTCGAACGGTATATCCCCCCCTTCCAGGAGATGCCTCCAGGTGAGCATGCTCCACCTGATCGCGAATGCCTCCTTCTCCCAAATGGGCCACCTTCTTTCCGTAGTGGTGAGTTTCTTGGAGATGTAAGCGCATGGTAAGAGGTGGCCTTCTTTATTCTTTTGTAGTAGCACCGCGGCTATCGCGACATCACTGGCATCCGTTTGGATTATGAAAGGTCGCTCTGGATCGGGGTGTTGCAATATGGGTTCTTGGGCAAAGAGCCGTTTTAATTTCTCAAAAGCCTTTTGACAGTCGATTGTCCATTTTAATGGTTGGTTTGCTTTTGGTTTAGTAGGGGAAGGCCCCGTTCTTAATAGGTCAGTCAATGGTAGGGCAATTTCAGCAAAGGTTGGAATAAACTGCCTATAAAAGTTTGCAAATCCAAGGAAGCTTTGTAATTGTTTGCGAGTGCTTGGAGGTTTCCAATCTAACACCGCTTTCACTTTTTCTGGGTCCATTTCTACTCCTTCATTGGAGATACGATATCCCAGATAATCTAGCGAGGTCTTGTGGAATTCACACTTTGACAATTTTGCATAAAGTTTGGCAGCTAGAAGTTTTTTCAGGACTTGCCGTACCAGTTTCACATGTTCTTCCATGGTCTCAGAGAAGATCAAGATGTCATCTAAATAAACGAGTACTCCGCGGTACAGGTGGTCGTGTAGCACTTCATTTATGTACTGCATGAATACTGCGGGTGCTCCTTGTAGTCCGAAAGGCATGACTTTATATTGGAAGCTGCCTAAGGGAGTATTAAAAGCGGTCTTCCACTCATCCCCTTTCCGGATTCGTATACGGTAATACGCCTCTCTCAAATCCAGCTTGGTGAAGATCTTGCCCTTAGCCAAGTGGTTCAACATATCTTTCATGAGAGGGAGGGGATAGGTATTCTTTTCGCATACCGCATTCAAAGCTCGTAAGTCCACACAGAGGCGAACCCCCCCATCTTTCTTTTCCCTGAAGAGCACTGGGGCCGCTACTTTTGATTTTGCTGGTTCAATAAACCCTCTTTTCAAATTGGTGTCGATGTACTTCCTCAATTCTATCATCTCTTTAGGCGTCATAGAGTACATTTTGGGCTTTGGTAAGGTTACCCCAGGTTTGAACTCTATGGCACAATCTGTGGCGCGGTGAGGTGGAAGGTAGTTTCCGTCTTCCTCACTGAACACCTCCGCCAGATCCCAATAGATCTTTGGGACTCGTTGGATTCCCGGAAGTTTAGTGTCTGCTGCGGTTGCTGCAGGTTCTGGATGGGTTGGGCTGTTAGGTTCCAATGTTCCTGGGTGGCCTTTTGGTTCCACTGGTGGTAACGGCCCAAGTCCAATAGTCACCTTTCTAACGCCATCCTCCCACTTTATGGTAGGTTCCCACTTGTCCAACCATGCAAGCCCTAGGATAACTGACTCCTGCATTCCAGGGGCCACGATGAATCTGAGGAACTCATAGTGGCGGCCTATCACCAGTTTTACTAACTCAGTGATCTTTGTAGCCGGAGCTCCCCCAATTAGGGTTCCATCCACTTGCTCAAACGGAATGGGTTGTTTCAGGGGTCTGGTGTGTATACCTAGTTGCTCCACTATTGACATGCTGATTAAGCATCGGGTGCAGCCGGTATCTATAATCACCCCAACTTCCCCTTCTACCCCCGTTTTCGGTATTTGGAGTTTGGCTTTTATTTGGAAGGGGCGGATAGGTGCACTCACCATTGGGTCGTCTTCTGGGTTTCCTTCCTCTTCCTCCTCTGAAGTGTCCAGGGCGTTTCCAGTGGCTCCGGTCTCTGACCCTGCTGGCTGTTGTGCCAGACGACTTTTTTCTGGTGGTTTTCTGGGGGTTTTCTTGACTGTGCTGGCAGGTGGTTGGCGTGGTTGTGGAACTGGGGCTGGAGCCCAGCATGAAGATGCCCGGTGGCCAAGCTGACCACAACGGTAGCACTTTATTTTGGGGCCCCAAGAACGAGGGGTTGGCGGGAGCTTTTCAGTTTGCTGCCTTCTTTCCTTCCTCCATCTTCATTGAAATTTCGTCCTGCCCAGGGTTGGGTCAGAGCTGGGATTCAGTACCCCGATGAAAGAAAAAATTTTTAAGGGAGAGTTGAAATAATGTCAGCGTTCCAAATATCATGCAGAATTAAATCATTGTCCAAGGCAAAGTAGTCCTTAAAACTCCAATTTAATAAGACAGGCATGTTGGCATTATGCTGTTGAAATTTCAACTCTAAGGTACATCCGGTGAATTCCCCAAGTTAAAAGTTCATCATCTATCCCCACACCCCATAATTCATCACATGGTCCAATCTTCATCTTCCACGCTGGCATGTACACCCCTCTTCTTCCGGCCAGGTGTCGAGGTGCGGAGACAAAAGACGACCTTGAGCTTCTAAGAAATCCATAACAATACATTCCACAATCCTACTCCTTTCCATTCCCCCCTCCCAACTACTATACCAATGAAACAGCATAATATATATGTTTTAATTATGTGGCAGTCCAAAGATCCTAAAAGGAACAGAATTACAGGCCTGACATTGTGTGCTTGTGCACTGGCTGTGAGTCTTAAAACCTTTTGTGTCAATCCAGGAAGAGGGAAGAGGCAGAGGGGCTGAAAGTGTGTGGATGTGCCCCGTCTGTGAGTCGTAAAACCATTTGGTTGAATCCAGGAAGAGGGAAGAGGCGGAGGGGCTGGAAGTTTGTGGATGTGAACAGGCTGTGAGTCTTAAAACTATTTGAGTGAATCCAGGGAGAGGGAAGAGGGAGAGGGGCTGGAAGTGTGTGGATGTGCACAGGCTGTGTGTCTTAAAACCGTCTGAGTGAATCCAGGAAGAGGGAAGAGGCAGAGGGGCTGAAATAGTGTGTCCGTGTGCACGGGCTGTGAGTTTTGAAAACGCCTCAGTGAATCCAGGAAGATGGAAGAGGAAGAGTGGCTGGAGGTTTGTGGATGTGCACCGGTTGTGAGTTTTAAAACCGTCTACGTGAATCCAGGAAGAGGGAAGAGGGAGAGGGGCTGGAAGTGTGTGGATGTGCACTGGCTGCTAGTTTTAAAATCGTCTGAGTGAATCCAGGAAGAGGGATGAGGCAGAGGGGCTGGAAGTGTGTGGATGTGCACAGACTGTGAGTTTTAAAATTGTCTGAGAGAATCCAGGAAGAGGGAAGAGGCAGAGGGTCTAGAAGTGTGTGGATGTGCACTGGCTGCTAGTTTTAAAATCGTCTGAGTGAATCCAGGAAGAGGGATGAGGCAGAGGGGCTGGAAGTGTGTGGATGTGCACAGACTGTGAGTTTTAAAAACGCCTTAGTGAATCCAGGAAGAGGGAAGAGGTAGAGGGGCTGGAGGTTTGTGGATGTGCACCGGCTGTGAGTTTTAAAACCGTCTACGTGAATCCAGGAAGAGGGAAGAGGGAGAGGGGCTGGAAGTGTGTGGATGTGCACAGGATGTGTGTCTTAAAACCGTCTGAGTGTATCCAGGAAGAGGGAAGAGGCAGAGGGGCTGAAATAGTGTGTGCGTGTGCACGGGCTGTGAGTTTTAAAAACGCCTCAGTGAATCCAGGAAGAGGGAAGAGGCAGAGGGGCTCAAAGTGTGTGGATGTGCACAGACTGTGAGTCTTAAAACCGTCTAAATGAATCCAGGAAGAGGGAAGTGGCAGAGGGGCTGGAAGTGTGTGGATGTGCACCAGCTGTGAGTTTTAAAACCGTTTGAGTGAATCCAGGAAGAGGGAAGAGGCAGAGGGGCTGGAAGTGTGTGGATGTGCACTGGCTGTGAGTTTAAAAATTGTCTGAGTGAATCCAGGAAGAGGGATGAGGCAGAGGGGCTGGAAGTTTGTGGATGTGCACAGACTGTGAGGCTTAAAACCGTCTAAATGAATCCAGGAAGAGGGAAGAGACAGAGGGTCTGGAAGTTTGTGGATGTGCCCTGGCTGTGAGTCTTAAAACCGTTTGAGTGAATCCAGGAAGAGGGAAGAGGCAGAGAGGCTGGAAGTGTGTGGATGTGCCCTGCCTGTGAGTCTTAAAACCGTTTGAGTGAATCCAGGAAGAGGGAAGAGGCAGAGGGGCTGAAATAGTGTGTTCGTGTGCACGGGCTGTGAGTTTGTAAATTATGTGAGTGAATCCAGGAAGAGGGAAGAGGCAGAGGGGCTGGAAGTGTGTGGATGTGCACAGGCTGTGAGTCTAAAAACCTTCTAAATGAATCCAGGAAGACGGAAGAGGCAGAGGGGCTGGAAGTGTGTGGATGTGCACTGGCTGTGAGTCTTAAAACCGTTTGAGTGAATCCAGGAAGAGGGAAGAGGCAGAGGGACTGAAAGAGTATGTGCGTGTTCACAGGCTGTGAGTCTTAAAACTGTTTGAGTAAATCCAGGAAGAGGGAAGAGGCAGAGGGGCTGAATGATTGTGTGCTTGTGCACTGGCTGTGAGTCTTAAAACCTTTTGTGTCAATCCAGGAAGAGGGAAGAGGGAGAGGGGCTGGAAGTTTGTGGATGTGAACAGGCTGTGAGTCTTAAAACTATTTGAGTGAATCCAGGGAGAGGGAAGAGGAAGAGGGGCTAGAAGTGTGTGAATGTGCACAGGCTGTGTGTCTTAAAACCGTGTAAATGAATCCAGGTAGAGGGAAGTGGCAGAGGGGCTGGAAGTGTGTGGATGTGCATAGACAGTGAGTCTTAAAACCGTTTGAGTGAATCCAGGAAGAGGGAAGAGGCAGAGGGGCTGGAATTGTGTGGATGTGCACAGACTGTGAGTCTTAAAACCGTCTAAATGAATCCAGGAAGAGGGAAGAGGCAGAGGGGCTGGATGTGTGTGGCTGTGCACAGGCTATGAGTTTTAAAACCGTCTGAGTGAATCCAGGAAGAGGGAAGTGGCAGAGGGGCTGGAAGTGTCTGTGTGTGCACAGACTGTGAGTTTTAAAAACGTCTGAGTGAATTCAGGAAGAGGGAAGAGGCAGAGGGGCTGGAAGTGTGTGTGCTGTACACAAGCTGTGAGTTTGAAAAACGTCTGAGTTAATTTAGGAAGAGGGAATTAGCAGATGTGCTGCAAGTTTGTGGATGTGCACCGACTGTGAGTTTTAAAAACGTCTGAGTGAATCCGGGAAGAGGGAAGAGGCAGAGGGGCTGGAAGTCTATGTGTGTGCACAAGCTGTGAGTTTGAAAAATGTCTGATTGAAATCAGGAAGAGGGAATTAGCAGATGTGCTGGAAGGTTGTGCTTGTGCACCGACTGTGAGTTTTAAAACCGTCTGAGTGAATCCAGGAAGAGGGGAGAGGCAGAGGGGCTGAAAGTTTGAGAATGTGCACAGGCTATGAGTTTTAAAACCGACTGATTGAATCCAGGAAGAGGGAAGAGGCAGAGGGGCTGAAATAGTGTGTGCCTGTGCACAGGCTGTGAGTTTTAAAAGTGTCTGAGTGAATCCAAGAAGAGGGAAGAGGCAGAGGGGATGAAATAGTGTGTCCCAGTGCACAGGTTGTGAATTATAAAAAGGTCTGAGTGAATCCAAGAAAAGGGAAGAGGCCGAGATGCTGAAAGAGTATGTGCGTGTTCACAGGCTGTGAGTCTTAAAACCGTATGAGTGAATTCAGGATGGGGGAAGAGGCAGAGGGGCTGGAAGTGTGTGGATGTGCACAGGCTGTGAGTCTTAAAACCGTGTGAGCGAATCCAGGTAGAGGGGAGAGGCAGACGGGCTGGAGGTTTGTAGGTGTGCACAGGCTGTGAGTCTTAAAACCGTCTGAGTGAATCCAGGAAAAGGTGAGAGGCAGAGGGGCTGGAAGTTTGAGAATGTGCACAGGCTGTGAGTTTTAAAACCGACTGATTCAATCCAGGAAGAGGGAAGAGGCAGAGGGGCTGGAAGTGTGTGGATGTGCCCAGGCTGTGAGTCTTAAAACCGTTTGAGTGAATCCAGGAAGAGGGAAGAGGCAGAGGGGCTGGAAGTGTATGGATGTGCACAGGCTGTGAGTTTGTAAAATGTCTGAGTGAAATCAGGAAGAGGGAACACACAGAGGGGCTGGAAGTGTGTGTGCTGTGCACAGGCTGTGAGTTTTAAAAACGTCTGAGTGAATCCAGGAAGAGGGAAGAAGCAGATGTGCTGGACGTTTGTTCATGTGCACCGGCTGTGAGTTTTAAAAACATCAGAGTGAATCCAGGAAGAGGGAAGAAGCAGATGTGCTGGAAGTTTTTTTGTGTGCACAGGCTGTGAGTTTTAAAAACGTCTGAGTGAATCCGGGAAGAGGGAAGAGGCAGAGGGGCTGGAAGTGTATGTGTGTGCACAAGCTGTGAGTTTGAAAAATGTCTGATTGAAATCAGGAAGAGGGAAGAAGCAGATGTGCTGGAAGTTTGTTTGTGTGCACAGGCTGTGAGTCTTAAAAACGTCTGAGTGACTCCAGGAAGAGGGAAGTGGCAGAGGGGCTGGAAGTGTGTGTGATGTGCACAGGCTGTGAGTTTGAAAAACGTCTGAGTGAATCCAGGAAAAGGGAAGTGGCAGAGGGGCTGGAAGTGTGTGTGCTGTGCACAGGCTGTTAGTTGGAAAAACATCTGAGTGAATACAGGAAACGGGAAGAGGCAGAGTGGCTGGAAGTGTGTGTGCTGTACACAAGCTGTGAGTTTGAAAAACGTCTGATTGAATTCAGGAAGAGGGAAGAAGCAGATGTGCTGGAAGTTTGTTTTTGTGCACAGGCTGTGAGTCTTAAAAACGTCTGAGTGAATCAAAGAAGAGGGAAGTGGCAGAGGGGCTGGAAGTGTTTGTGATGTGCAGAGGCTGTGAGTTCTAAAAACATCTGAGTGAATACAGGAAACGGGAAGATACAGAGTGGATGGAAGTGTTTGCGTGTGCACAGACTGTGAGTTTCAAAAACGCCTGAGTGAATGCAGGAAGAGGGAAGAGACAGAGGGGCTGGAAGTGTGTGGATGTGCACAGACTGTGAGTTTTAAAACGTCTGAGTGAATTCAGGAAGAGGGAAGAAGCAGATGTGCCTGAAGTTTGTTTGTGTGCACAGGCTGTGAGTCTTAAAAACGTCTGAGTGAATCCAGGAAGAGGGAAGTGGCAGAGGGGCTGGAAGTGTGTGTGATGTGCACAGGCTGTGAGTTTGAAAAACGTCTGAGTGAATCCAGGAAAAGGGAAGTGGCAGAGGGGCTGGAAGTGTGTGTGCTGTGCACAGGCTGTTAGTTGGAAAAACATCTGAGTGAATACAGGAAACGGGAAGAGGCAGAGTGGCTGGAAGTGTGTGTGCTGTACACAAGCTGTGAGTTTGAAAAACGTCTGATTGAATTCAGGAAGAGGGAAGAAGCAGATGTGCTGGAAGTTTGTTTTTGTGCACAGGCTGTGAGTCTTAAAAACGTCTGAGTGAATCAAAGAAGAGGGAAGTGGCAGAGGGGCTGGAAGTGTTTGTGATGTGCACAGGCTGTGAGTTCTAAAAACATCTGAGTGAATACAGGAAACGGGAAGATACAGAGTGGATGGAAGTGTTTGCGTGTGCACAGACTGTGAGTTTCAAAAACGCCTGAGTGAATGCAGGAAGAGGGAAGAGACAGAGGGGCTGGAAGTTTGTGGATGTGCACAGGGTGTGAATTTTAAAACCGACTGATTGAATCCAGGAAGAGGGAAGAGGCAGATGTGCCTGAAGTTTGTTTGTGTGCACAGCCTGTGAATCTTAAAAACGTCTGAGTGAATCCAAGAAGAGGGAAGAGGCAGAGTGGCTGGAAGTGTGTGTGCTGTACACAAGCTGTGAGTTTGAAAAACGTCTGATTGAATTCAGGAAGAGGGAAGAAGCAGATGTGCTGGAAGTTTGTTTTTGTGCACAGGCTGTGAGTCTTAAAAACGTCTGAGTGAATCAAAGAAGAGGGAAGTGGCAGAGGGGCTGGAAGTGTTTGTGATGTGCAGAGGCTGTGAGTTCTAAAAACATCTGAGTGAATACAGGAAACGGGAAGATACAGAGTGGATGGAAGTGTTTGCGTGTGCACAGACTGTGAGTTTCAAAAACGCCTGAGTGAATGCAGGAAGAGGGAAGAGACAGAGGGGCTGGAAGTGTGTGGATGTGCACAGACTGTGAGTTTTAAAACGTCTGAGTGAATTCAGGAAGAGGGAAGAAGCAGATGTGCCTGAAGTTTGTTTGTGTGCACAGGCTGTGAGTCTTAAAAACGTCTGAGTGAATCCAGGAAGAGGGAAGTGGCAGAGGGGCTGGAAGTGTGTGTGATGTGCACAGGCTGTGAGTTTGAAAAACGTCTGAGTGAATCCAGGAAAAGGGAAGTGGCAGAGGGGCTGGAAGTGTGTGTGCTGTGCACAGGCTGTTAGTTGGAAAAACATCTGAGTGAATACAGGAAACGGGAAGAGGCAGAGTGGCTGGAAGTGTGTGTGCTGTACACAAGCTGTGAGTTTGAAAAACGTCTGATTGAATTCAGGAAGAGGGAAGAAGCAGATGTGCTGGAAGTTTGTTTTTGTGCACAGGCTGTGAGTCTTAAAAACGTCTGAGTGAATCAAAGAAGAGGGAAGTGGCAGAGGGGCTGGAAGTGTTTGTGATGTGCACAGGCTGTGAGTTCTAAAAACATCTGAGTGAATACAGGAAACGGGAAGATACAGAGTGGATGGAAGTGTTTGCGTGTGCACAGACTGTGAGTTTCAAAAACGCCTGAGTCAATGCAGGAAGAGGGAAGAGACAGAGGGGCTGGAAGTTTGTGGATGTGCACAGGGTGTGAATTTTAAAACCGACTGATTGAATCCAGGAAGAGGGAAGAGGCAGATGTGCCTGAAGTTTGTTTGTGTGCACAGCCTGTGAATCTTAAAAACGTCTGAGTGAATCCAAGAAGAGGGAAGAGGCAGAGTGGCTGGAAGTGTGTGTGCTGTACACAAGCTGTGAGTTTGAAAAACGTCTGATTGAATTCAGGAAGAGGGAAGAAGCAGATGTGCTGGAAGTTTGTTTTTGTGCACAGGCTGTGAGTCTTAAAAACGTCTGAGTGAATCAAAGCAGAGGGAAGTGGCAGAGGGGCTGGAAGTGTTTGTGATGTGCAGAGGCTGTGAGTTCTAAAAACATCTGAGTGAATACAGGAAACGGGAAGATACAGAGTGGATGGAAGTGTTTGCGTGTGCACAGACTGTGAGTTTCAAAAACGCCTGAGTGAATGCAGGAAGAGGGAAGAGACAGAGGGGCTGGAAGTGTGTGGATGTGCACAGACTGTGAGTTTTAAAACGTCTGAGTGAATTCAGGAAGAGGGAAGAAGCAGATGTGACTGAAGTTTGTTTGTGTGCACAGGCTGTGAGTCTTAAAAACGTCTGAGTGAATCCAGGAAGAGGGAAGTGGCAGAGGAGCTGGAAGTGTGTGTGATGTGCACAGGCTGTGAGTTTGAAAAACGTCTGAGTGAATCCAGGAAAAGGGAAGTGGCAGAGGGGCTGGAAGTGTGTGTGCTGTGCACAGGCTGTTAGTTGGAAAAACATCTGAGTGAATACAGGAAACGGGAAGAGGCAGAGTGGCTGGAAGTGTGTGTGCTGTACACAAGCTGTGAGTTTGAAAAACGTCTGATTGAATTCAGGAAGAGGGAAGAAGCAGATGTGCTGGAAGTTTGTTTTTGTGCACAGGCTGTGAGTCTTAAAAACGTCTGAGTGAATCAAAGAAGAGGGAAGTGGCAGAGGGGCTGGAAGTGTTTGTGATGTGCACAGGCTGTGAGTTCTAAAAACATCTGAGTGAATACAGGAAACGGGAAGATACAGAGTGGATGGAAGTGTTTGCGTGTGCACAGACTGTGAGTTTCAAAAACGCCTGAGTGAATGCAGGAAGAGGGAAGAGACAGAGGGGCTGGAAGTTTGTGGATGTGCACAGGGTGTGAATTTTAAAACCGACTGATTGAATCCAGGAAGAGGGAAGAGGCAGAGTGTGCCTGAAGTTTGTTTGTGTGCACAGCCTGTGAATCTTAAAAACGTCTGAGTGAATCCAAGAAGAGGGAAGAGGCAGAGTGGCTGGAAGTGTGTGTGCTGTACACAGGCTGTGAGTTTGAAAAACGTCTGATTGAATTCAGGAAGAGGGAAGAAGCAGATGTGCTGGAAGTTTGTTTTTGTGCACAGGCTGTGAGTCTTAAAAACGTCTGAGTGAATCCAAGAAGAGGGAAGTGGCAGAGGGGCTGGAAGTGTTTGTGATGTGCACAGGCTGTGAGTTCTAAAAACATCTGAGTGAATACAGGAAACGGGAAGATACAGAGTGGATGGAAGTGTTTGCGTGTGCACAGACTGTGAGTTTCAAAAACGCCTGAGTGAATGCAGGAAGAGGGAAGAGACAGAGGGGCTGGAAGTTTGTGGATGTGCACAGGGTGTGAATTTTAAAACCGACTGATTGAATCCAGGAAGAGGGAAGAGGCAGATGTGCCTGAAGTTTGTTTGTGTGCACAGCCTGTGAATCTTAAAAACGTCTGAGTGAATCCAAGAAGAGGGAAGAGGCAGAGTGGCTGGAAGTGTGTGTGCTGTACACAAGCTGTGAGTTTGAAAAACGTCTGATTGAATTCAGGAAGAGGGAAGAAGCAGATGTGCTGGAAGTTTGTTTTTGTGCACAGGCTGTGAGTCTTAAAAACGTCTGAGTGAATCAAAGAAGAGGGAAGTGGCAGAGGGGCTGGAAGTGTTTGTGATGTGCACAGGCTGTGAGTTCTAAAAACATCTGAGTGAATACAGGAAACGGGAAGATACAGAGTGGATGGAAGTGTTTGCGTGTGCACAGACTGTGAGTTTCAAAAACGCCTGAGTCAATGCAGGAAGAGGGAAGAGACAGAGGGGCTGGAAGTTTGTGGATGTGCACAGGGTGTGAATTTTAAAACCGACTGATTGAATCCAGGAAGAGGGAAGAGGCAGATGTGCCTGAAGTTTGTTTGTGTGCACAGCCTGTGAATCTTAAAAACGTCTGAGTGAATCCAAGAAGAGGGAAGAGGCAGAGTGGCTGGAAGTGTGTGTGCTGTACACAAGCTGTGAGTTTGAAAAACGTCTGATTGAATTCAGGAAGAGGGAAGAAGCAGATGTGCTGGAAGTTTGTTTTTGTGCACAGGCTGTGAGTCTTAAAAACGTCTGAGTGAATCAAAGCAGAGGGAAGATACAGAGTTGATGGAAGTGTTTGCGTGTGCACAGACTGTGAGTTTCAAAAACGCCTGAGTGAATGCAGGAAGAGGGAAGAGACAGAGGGGATGGAAGTGTGTGGATGTGCACAGACTGTGAGTTTTAAAACGTCTGAGTGAATTCAGGAAGAGGGAAGAAGCAGATGTGCCTGAAGTTTGTTTGTGTGCACAGGCTGTGAGTCTTAAAAACGTCTGAGTGAATCCAGGAAGAGGGAAGTGGCAGAGGGGCTGGAAGTGTGTGTGATGTGCACAGCCTGTGAGTTTGAAAAACGTCTGAGTGAATCCAGGAAAAGGGAAGTGGCAGAGGGGCTGGAAGTGTGTGTGCTGTGCACAGGCTGTTAGTTGAAAAACATCTGAGTGAATACAGGAAACGGGAAGAGGCAGAGTGGCTGGAAGTGTGTGTGCTGTACACAAGCTGTGAGTTTGAAAAACGTCTGATTGAATTCAGGAAGAGGGAAGAAGCAGATGTGCTGGAAGTTTGTTTTTGTGCACAGGCTGTGAGTCTTAAAAACGTCTGAGTGAATCAAAGAAGAGGGAAGTGGCAGAGGGGCTGGAAGTGTTTGTGATGTGCACAGGCTGTGAGTTCTAAAAACATCTGAGTGAATACAGGAAACGGGAAGATACAGAGTGGATGGAAGTGTTTGCGTGTGCACAGACTGTGAGTTTCAAAAACGCCTGAGTGAATGCAGGAAGAGGGAAGAGATAGAGGGGCTGGAAGTTTGTGGATGTGCACAGGGTGTGAATTTTAAAACCGACTGATTGAATCCAGGAAGAGGGAAGAGGCAGATGTGCCTGAAGTTTGTTTGTGTGCACAGCCTGTGAATCTTAAAAACGTCTGAGTGAATCCAAGAAGAGGGAAGTGGCAGAGGGGCTGGAAGTGTGTGGATGTGCACAGGCTGTGAGTTTGTAAATTGTCTGAGTGAATCCGGGAAGAGGGAAGAGGCAGAGGGACTGGAAGTGTGTGGATGTGCACAGGCTGTGAGTCTTAAAACCGTCTAAATGAATCCAGGAAGACGGAAGAGGTAGAGGGGCTGGAAGTGTGTGGATGTGCACCAGCTGTGAGTTTTAAAACCGTTTCAGTGAATCCAGGAAAAGGGAAGAGGCAGAGGAGCTGGAAGTTTGTGGATGTGCACAGGGTGTGAGTTTTAAAACCGACTGATTGAATCCAGGAAGAGGGAAGAGGCAGAGGGGCTGGAAGTGTGTGTGCTGTGCACAGGCTGTGAGTTTGAAAAACATCTGAGTGAATACAGGAAGAGGGAAGAGGCAGAGGGGCTAGAAGTGTGTTTGCTCTGCACAAGTTGTGAGTTTGAAAAACGTCTGAGTGAATACAGGAAAAGGGAAGAGACAGAGTGGATGGAAGTTTGTTTGTGTGCACAGACTGTGAGTTTTATAACATCTGAGTGAATCCAGGAAGAGGGAAGAAAGAAGAGTGGCTGGAAGTGTTTGTGTGTGTGTTTGTGTGTGTGCGTGTGTGCACAGGCTGTGAGTTTTAAAAAGTGTGAGTGAATCCAGGAAGAGGAAAGAAGCAGATGTGCTGGAAGTTTGTTTGTGTGCACAGGCTTTGAGTCTTAAAACCGTCTGAGTGAATCCAGGAAGAGGGAATTACCAGATGTGCTGGAAGTTTGTGCATGTGCACAGCCTGTGAGTCTTAAAACCGTTTGAGTGAATTCAGGATGGTGGAAGAGGCAGAGGGGCTGGAAGTGTGTGGATGTGCACAGGCTGTGAGTCTTAAAACCATCTGAGTGAATCCAGGTAGAGGGGAGAGGCAGAGGGGCTGGAGGTTTGTGGGTATGCGCAGGCTGTGAGTCTTAAAACCGTCTGAGTTAATCCAGGAATAGGGGAGAGGCAGAGAGGCTGGATGTGTGTGGATGTGCACATGCTGTGAGTCTTAAAACCGTCTGAGTGAATCCAGGAAAAGGGGAGAGGCAGAGGGGCTGGAAGTTTGAGAATGTGCATAGGCTATGCGTTTTAAAACCGACTGATTGAATCCAGGAAGAGGGAAGAGGCAGAGGGGCTGAAATAGTGTGTGCCTGTGCACTGGATGTGAGTTTTAAAAGTGTCTGAGAGAATCCAAAAAGAGGGACGAGGCAGAGACCCTTACTTAAGAGGCCTGCACTCGACCCAATGGAGCTAGCTAACTATCGTCCAGTCTCCAACCTTCCGTTTTTAGCGAAGGTTGTCGAGAATGTGGTGGCGCAGCAGTTTCCACAACACCTTGACGAATCCGAGTATCTAGACTCACGCCAGTCCGGCTTCCGACCCGGGCACAGCACAGAGACAGCCTTGGTCGCGTTGGTCGATGATCTCTGGAGGGCCAGAGATAGAGGTTGTTCCTCTATCCTGGTCCTATTAGACCACTCGGCGGCTTTTGATACCATCGACCATGGTATCCTACTGCGCCGGTTGAAGGGGATAGGAGTCGGAGGTACCGTTCTGCGGTGGTTCGGCTCCTACCTCTCCGACCGGAAGCAATGTGTGTTGACAGGGGGACAGAGGTCGACCCCGAGGCCACTCACTTGTGGAGTGCCACAGGGGTCGGTCCTCTCGCCTCTCCTGTTCAACACATATGTGAAGCCGCTGGGTGAGATCGTCCGTGGTTTTGGGGTTGAGTGTCACTTCTACGCTGATGATACCCAGCTGTATATTTCAACCCCAAACCACCCCAACGAGGCTGTCGAAGTGATGTCCCGGTGTTTGGAAGCCGTCGGGGTCTGGATGGGGGACAACAGACTTAAACTCAACCCCTCCAAGACTGAGTGGCTGTGGCTACCGGCACCTCGGTTCAGCCAGCTGATTCCATCGCTGGCCATAGGGGGCGAACAATTGCCCCCTGTGGAACGGGCGCGCAATTTGGGCGTCCTCCTTGATGCCCGGCTGTCAATGGATGACCATGTGGCAGCCGTGGCGAGGGGGGCGTTCCACCAGGTTCGCCTGGTGCGCCAATTGCGCCCCCTACTGGACCGGGATGCCCTACGCACGGTCACTCACGCTTTGGTGACGTCCCGCCTGGATTACTGCAACGCTCTCTACATGGGGCTGCCCTTGGGACGCGCCCGGAGACTGCAGTTAGTTCAGAACGCAGCCGCGCGGGCTGTGATGGGGAGTACAAGGTACTCCCACGTAACACCTCTCCTGCGCGAGCTGCACTGGCTACCTGTGGTTTTTCGGGTGCGTTTCAAGGTGCTGATTACCATCTTTAAAGCGCTCCATGGCACGGGACCTAGTTACTTGCGGGATCGCATCCTCCCACATACATCCCTGCGGCCAATTCGCTCACACAGAGAGGGACTTCTCCTGGTGCCGTCCACTAGGCAATGCCAACGGGCGACACCAAGGAGTAGGGCCTTCTCTGTGATGGGCCCAACCCTCTGGAATGACCTCCCCCCCGACATTAGAACCACTACTGACCTCCGCTCCTTCCGGCAAAAATTGAAGACTCACCTGTTCCGATTAGCAGGCCTGGCATAATTACAACTGTCCCTCCTGGCAAATGTATTAACTGGTTATTTTAGGGGTATTGTTTTTAACTTATTGTGTGTGTTTTAGGGGTTCAAAATCCTATATTTATATATATTGCTTTGTACAGTTCTTTTAATTCCATTTTTAACCTCCTCCATTCAACTGTACATATTCAATTTTTATTGTATTTTGATATATTTTGCATGGACTGTACACCGCCCCGAGTCCCTTTTGGGAGAGGGGGCGGTCTAGAAGCATGAATAAATAAATAAATAAATAAGAGGGGCTGGAAGTGTGTGGATGTGCACAGGGTGTGAGTCTTAAAACCGTTTTAGTGAATCCAGGAAGAGGGAAGAGGCAGAGGGGCTGGAAGTGTGTGGATGTGCACAGGCTGTGAGTTTGTAAATTGTCTCAGTGAATCCAGGAAGAGAGAAGAGGCAGAGTGGCTGGAAGTGTGTGGATGTGCACAGGCTGTGAGTCTTAAAACCGTCTAAATGAATCCAGGAAGATGGAAGAGGTAGAGGGGCTGGAAGTGTGTGAATGTGTACAGGCTGTGAGTTTTAAAACCGTTTGAGTGAATCCAGGAAGAGGGAAGAGGCAGAGGGGCTGGAGGTTTTTGGATGTGCACAGGGTGTGAGTTTTAAAACCGACTGATTGAATCCAGGAAGAGGGAAGAGGCAGAGGGGCTGAAATAGTGTGTGCCTGTGCACAGGCTATGAGTTTTAAAAGTGTCTGAGTGAATCCAGGAAGAGGGAAGAGGCAGAGGAGCTGGAAGTGTGCCCGTGTGCACTGACTGTGAGTTTCAAAAACGCCTGAGTGAATCCAGGAAGAGGGAAGAGGCAGAGGGGCTGAAATAGTGTGTGCCTGTGCACAGGGTGTGAGTCTTAAAACCGTTTTAGTGAATCCAGGAAGAGGGAAGAGGCAGAGGGTCTGGAAGTTTGTGGATGTGCACAGGGTGTGAGTTTTAAAACCGACTGCTGGAATCCAGGAAGAGGGAAGAGGCAGAGGGGAAGAAATAGTGTGTGCCTGTGCACAGGCTGTGAGTTTTAAAACTGTTTGAGTGAATCCAGGAAGAGGGAAGAGGCAGAGGGGCTGAATGATTGTGTGTGTGTGTGCACTGGCTGTGAGAATTAAAACCGTCTGAGTGAATCCAGGAAGAGGGAAGAGGCAGAGGGGATGGAAGTGTGTGGATGTGCCCTGGTTGTGAGTCTTAAAACCGTTTGAGTGAATCCAGGAAGAGGGAAGAGGCAGAGGGGTTGGAAGTGTGTGGATGTGCACAGGCTGTGAGTTTGTAAATTGTGTGAGTGAATCCAGGAAGAGGGAAGAGGCAGAGGGGCTGGAAGTGTGTGTGCCTGTGCACCGGTTGTGAGTTTTAAAAACATCTACGTGAATCCAGGAAGAGGGAAGAGGGAGAGGGGCTGGAAGTGTGTGGATGTGCACAGGATGTGTGTCTTAAAACCGTCTGAGTGAATCCAGGAAGAGGGAAGAGGCAGAGCGGCTGAAATAGTGTGTGCGTGTGCACAAGCTTTGAGTCTTAAAACCGTCTGAGGAAATCCAGGAAGAGGGAAGAGGGAGAGGGGCTGGAAGTGTGTGTGCTGTGCACAGGCTGTGAGTTTGAAAAACATCTGAGTGAATACAGGAAGAGGGAAGAGGCAGAGGGGCTGGAAGTGTGTTTGCTGTGCACAAGCTGTGAGTTTAAAAACGTCTGAGTGAATACAGGAAAAGGGAAGAGACAGAGTGGATGGAAGTGTGTTTGTGTGCACAGACTGTGAAGTGTTATAACATCTGAGTGAATCCAGGAAGAGGGAAGAAAGAAGAGTGGCTGGAAGTGTTTGTGTGTGTGTGTGTGTGTGTGTGCACAGGCTGTGAGATTTAAAATTGTCTGAGTGAATCCAGGAAGAGGGATGAGGCAGAGGGGCTGAAAGTTTGTGGATGTGAACAGACTGTGAGTCTTAAAACCGTCTAAATGAATCCAGGAAGAGGGAAGTGGCAGAGGGGCTGGAAGTGTGTGGATGTGCACCAGCTGTGAGTTTTATTTATTTATTTATTTATTTATTTATTTATTATTCGTATTTATAGACCGCCCCCTCTCCCGAAAGGGACTCGGGGCGGTGTACAGTCACTAAAATGCGTTATAAAATACATACATAAAACAGTTAAATAATTAAATACGTAGGTGGAGGAGGTTGCAAGACTGTATATAGAATAATAAATATAGTACATTAAAAACTCTAATAACCCAGGAGTTAAAATATTACCCAAAATTACCCAATTAAAATATATCCACCGGGAGGTAAAAACTAAGAATGTGCCAGGCCAGCTAATCGAAACAGGTGAGTCTTTAATTTTTGACGGAAGGAACGGAAGTCAGTGGTAGTTCTAATGTCGGGGGGGAGGTCATTCCAGAGGGTTGGGCCCATCACAGAGAAGGTCCTACCCTTAGGCGTCGCCCGCTGGCACTGCCTAGTGGACGGCACCAGTATTAGTCCCTCCCTGTGAGAGCGGATTGGTCGTAGGGATGTGTGCGGGAGGATACGATCCCGCAGGTAACTGGGTCCTGTGCCATGGAGTGCTTTAAAGATGGTAATCAATACCTTGAAACGCACCCGAAAAACCACAGGCAGCCAGTGCAGCTCGCGCAGGAGTGGTGTCACGTGGGAGTATCTTGAGCTCCCCATAATCACCCGCGCGGCTGCGTTCTGGACTAGCTGTAGTCTTCGGATGCGTCCCAAGGGAAGCCCCATGTAGAGGGCTGTAAAACCGTTTGATTGAATCCAGGAAAGGGGAAGAAGCAGAGGGGCTGGAAGTGTGTGGATGTGCACCGGCTGTGAGTTTTAAAATTGTCTGAGTGAATCCAGGAAGAGGGATGAGGCAGAGGGGCTGGAGGTGTGTGGATGTGCACAGACTGTGATTCTTAAAACCGTCTAAATGAATCCAGGAAGAGACAGAGGGGCTGGAAGTTTGTGGATGTGCCCTGGCTGTGAGTCTTAAAACCGTTTGAGTGAATCCAGGAAGAGGGAAGAGGCAGAGGGACTGAAAGAGTATGTGCGTGTTCACAGGCTGTGAGTCTTAAAACTGTTTGAGTGAATCCAGGAAGAGGGAAGAGGCAGAGGGGCTGAATGATTGTGTGCTTGTGCACTGGCTGTGCGTCTTAAAACCTTTTGTGTCAATCCAGGAAGAGGGAAGAGGCAGAGGGGCTGGAAGTGTGTGGATGTGCACAGACTGTGAGTCTTAAAGCCGTCTAAATGAATCCAGGAAGAGGGAAGAGGCAGAGGGGCTGGAAGTGTGTGGATGTGCACAGGCTGTGTGTCTTAAAACCGTCTGAGTGAATCCAGGAAGAGGGAAGAGGCAGAGGGGCTGAAATAGTGTGTTCGTGTGCACGGGCTGTGAGTTTTAAAAACGCCTCAGTGAATCCATGAAGAGGGAAGAGGCAGAGGGGCTCAAAGTGTGTGGATGTGCATAGGCTGTGAGTTTTAAAATTGTCTGAGTGAATCCAGCAAGAGGGATGAGGCAGAGGGGCTGGAAGTGTGTGGATGTGCCCTGGCTGTGAGTCTTAAAACTGTTTGTGTGAATCCAGGAAGAGGGAAGAGGCAGAGGGGCTGGAAGTGTGTGGATGTGCCCTGGCTGTGAGTTTTAAAACTGTTTGTGTGAATCCAGGAAGAGGGAAGAGGCAGAGGGGCTGGAAGTGTGTGGATGTGCCCTGGCTGTGAGTTTTAAAATTGTCTGAGTGAATCCAGGAAGAGGGATGAGGCAGAGGGGCTGGAAGTGTGTGGATGTGCCCTGGCTGTGAGTCTTAAAACCTTTTGTGTCAATCCAGGAAGAGGGAAGAGGCAGAGGGGCTGGAAGTTTGTGGATGTGAACAGGCTGTGAGTCTTAAAACTATTTGAGTGAATCCAGGGAGAGGGAAGAGGGAGAGGGGATGGAAGTGTGTGGATGTGCACAGGCTGTATGTATTAAAACCGTCTGAGTGAATCCAGGAAGAGGGAAGAGGCAGAGGGGCTGAAATAGTGTGTTCGTGTGCACGGGCTGTGAGTTTTAAAAACGCCTCAGTGAATCCATGAAGAGGGAAGAGGCAGAGGGGCTCAAAGTGTGTGGATGTGCATAGGCTGTGAGTTTTAAAATTGTCTGAGTGAATCCAGGAAGAGGGAAGTGGCAGAGGGGCTGGAAGTGTGTGGATGTGCACCAGCTGTGAGTTTTAAAACCGTTTGAGTGAATCCAGGAAGAGGGAAGAGGCAGAGGGGCTGGAAGTATGTGGATGTGCACCTGCTGTGAGTTTTAAAACCGTTTGAGTGAATCCAGGAAGAGGGAAGAGGCAGAGGGGGTGGAAGTGTGTGGATGTGCATAGGCTGTGAGTTTTCAAATTGTCTGAGTGAATCCAGCAAGAGGGATGAGGCAGAGGGGCTAGACGTGTGTGGATTTGCACCGGCTGTAAATTTTAAAATTGTCTGAGTGAATCCAGGAAGAGGAATGAGGCGGAGCGGCTGGAAGTGTGTGGATGTGCACAGACTGTGAGTCTTAAAACCGTCTAAATGAATCCAGGAAGAGGGAAGAGGGAGAGGGGCTGGAAGTGTGTGGATGTGCACAGGATGTGTGTCTTAAAACCGTCTAAATGAATCCAGGAAGAGGGAAGTGGCAGAGGGGCTGGAAGTGTGTGGATGTGCACCAGCTGTGAGTTTTAAAACCGTTTGAGTGAATCCAGGAAGAGGGAAGAGGCAGAGGGGCTGGAAGTGTGTGGATGTGCACAGACTGTGAGTCTTAAAACCGTCTCAATGAATCCAGGAAGAGGGAAGAGACAGAGGGGCTGGAAGTTTGTGGATGTGCCCTGGCTGTGAGTCTTAAAACTGTTTGAGTGAATCCAGGAAGAGGGAAGAGGCAGAGGGGCTGAATGATTGTGTGCTTGTGCACTGGCTGTGAGTCTTAAAACCTTTTGTGTCAATCCAGGAAGAGGGAAGAGGGAGAGGGGCTAGAAGTGTGTGGATGTGCACAGGCTGTGTGTCTTAAAACCGTCTAAATGAATCCAGGTAGAGGGAAGTGGCAGAGGGGCTGGAAGTGTGTGGATGTGCATAGACAGTGAGTCTTAAAACCGTTTGAGTGAATCCAAGAAGAGGGATGAGGCAGAGGGGCTGGAAGTGTGTGGATGTGCACCAGCTGTGAGTTTTAAAACCGTTTGAGTGAATCCAGGAAGAGGGAAGAGGCAGAGGGGCTGGAAGTGTGTGGATGTGCACAGACTGTGAGTCTTAAAACCGTCTCAATGAATCCAGGAAGAGGGAAGAGACAGAGGGGCTGGAAGTTTGTGGATGTGCCCTGGCTGTGAGTCTTAAAACTGTTTGAGTGAATCCAGGAAGAGGGAAGAGGCAGAGGGGCTGAATGATTGTGTGCTTGTGCACTGGCTGTGAGTCTTAAAACCTTTTGTGTCAATCCAGGAAGAGGGAAGAGGGAGAGGGGCTAGAAGTGTGTGGATGTGCACAGGCTGTGTGTCTTAAAACCGTCTAAATGAATCCAGGTAGAGGGAAGTGGCAGAGGGGCTGGAAGTGTGTGGATGTGCATAGACAGTGAGTCTTAAAACCGTTTGAGTGAATCCAGGAAGAGGGATGAGGCAGAGGGGCTGGAAGTGTGTGGATGTGCACAGACTGTGAGTCTTAAAGCCGTCTAAATGAATCCAGGAAGAGGGAAGAGACAGAGGGGCTGGAAGTTTGTGGATGTCCATAGACAGTGAGTCTTAAAACCGTCTACGTGAATCCAGGAAGAGGGAAGAGGGAGAGGGGCTGGAAGTGTGTGTGTGTGCACAGTCTGTGAGTTTTAAAAACCTCTTTCTGAATCCAGGAAGAGGGAAGAGGCAGAGGGGCTGGAAGTGTGTGGATGTGCACAGGCTGTGTGTCTTAAAACCGTCTAAATGAATCCAGGTAGAGGGAAGTGGCAGAGGGGCTGGAAGTGTGTGGATGTGCATAGACAGTGAGTCTTAAAACCGTTTGAGTGAATCCAGGAAGAGGGAAGAGGCAGAGGGACTAGAAGTGTGTGGATTTGCACCGGCTGTGAGTTTTAAAATTATCTGAGTGAATCCAGGAAGAGGGATGAGGCGGAGGGGCTGGAAGTGTGTAGATGTGCATAGACTGTGAGTCTTAAAACCGTCTAAATGAATCCAGGAAGAGGGAAGAGTGAGAGGGGCTGGAAGTGTGTGGATGTGCACAGGATGTGTGTCTTAAAACCGTCTAAATGAATCCAGGAAGAGGGAAGTGGCAGAGGGGCTGGAAGTGTGTGGATGTGCACCAGCTGTGTGTTTTAAAACCGTTTGAGTGAATCCAGGAAGAGGGAAGAGGCAGAGGGGCTGGAAGTGTGTGGATGTGCATAGGCTGTGAGTTTTCAAATTGTCTGAGTGAATCCAGCAAGAGGGATGAGGCAGAGGGGCTAGACGTGTGTGGATTTGCACCGGCTGTAAATTTTAAAATTGTCTGAGTGAATCCAGGAAGAGGAATGAGGCGGAGGGGCTGGAAGTGTGTGGATGTGCACAGACTGTGAGTCTTAAAACCGTCTAAATGAATCCAGGAAGAGGGAAGAGGGAGAGGGGCTGGAAGTGTGTGGATGTGCACAGGATGTGTGTCTTAAAACCGTCTAAATGAATCCAGAAAGAGGGAAGTGGCAGAGGGGCTGGAAGTGTGTGGATGTGCACCAGCTGTGAGTTTTAAAACCGTTTGAGTGAATCCAGGAAGAGGGAAGAGGCAGAGGGGCTGGAAGTGTGTGGATGTGCACAGACTGTGAGTCTTAAAACTGTTTGAGTGAATCCAGGAAGAGGGAAGAGGCAGAGGGGCTGAATGATTGTGTGCTTGTGCACTGGCTGTGAGTCTTAAAACCTTTTGTGTCAATCCAGGAAGAGGGAAGAGGGAGAGGGGCTAGAAGTGTGTGGATGTGCACAGGCTGTGTGTCTTAAAACCGTCTAAATGAATCCAGGTAGAGGGAAGTGGCAGAGGGGCTGGAAGTGTGTGGATGTGCATAGACAGTGAGTCTTAAAACCGTTTGAGTGAATCCAGGAAGAGGGATGAGGCAGAGGGGCTGGAAGTGTGTGGATGTGCACAGACTGTGAGTCTTAAAGCCGTCTAAATGAATCCAGGAAGAGGGAAGAGACAGAGGGGCTGGAAGTTTGTGGATGTCCATAGACAGTGAGTCTTAAAACCGTCTACGTGAATCCAGGAAGAGGGAAGAGGCAGAGGGGCTGGAAGTGTGTGGATGTGCACAGACTGTGAGTCTTAAAACCGTCTCAATGAATCCAGGTAGAGGGAAGTGGCAGAGGGGCTCGAAGTTTGTGGATGTGCCCTGGCTGTGAGTCTTAAAACTGTTTGAGTGAATCCAGGAAGAGGGAAGAGGCAGAGGGGCTGGAAGTGTGTGGATGTGCACCAGCTGTGTGTTTTAAAACCGTTTGAATGAATCCAGGAAGAGGGAAGAGGCAGAGGGGCTGGAAGTGTGTGGATGTGCACAGACTGTGAGTCTTAAAACCGTCTCAATGAATCCAGGAAGAGGGAAGAGACAGAGGGGCTGGAAGTTTGTGGATGTGCCCTGGCTGTGAGTCTTAAAACTGTTTGAGTGAATCCAGGAAGAGGGAAGAGGCAGAGGGGCTGAATGATTGTGTGCTTGTGCACTGGCTGTGAGTCTTAAAACCTTTTGTGTCAATCCAGGAAGAGGGAAGAGGGAGAGGGGCTAGAAGTGTGTGGATGTGCACAGGCTGTGTGTCTTAAAACCGTCTAAATGAATCCAGGTAGAGGGAAGTGGCAGAGGGGCTGGAAGTGTGTGGATGTGCATAGACAGTGAGTCTTAAAACAGTTTGAGTGAATCCAGGAAGAGGGAAGAGGCAGAGGGGCTAGAAGTGTGTGGATTTGCACCGGCTGTGAGTTTTAAAATTGTCTGAGTGAATCCAGGAAGAGGGATGAGGCGGAGGGGCTGGAAGTGTGTAGATGTGCACAGACTGTGAGTCTTAAAACCGTCTAAATGAATCCAGGAAGAGGGAAGAGGGAGAGAGGCTGGAAGTGTGTGGATGTGCACCAGCTGTGAGTTTTAAAACCGTTTGAGTGAATCCAGGAAGAGGGAAGAGGCAGAGGGGCTAGAAGTGTGTGGATTTGCACCGGCTGTGAGTTTTAAAATTGTCCGAGTGAATCCAGGAAGAGGGATGAGGCGGAGGGGCTGGAAGTGTGTGGATGTGCACAGACTGTGAGTCTTAAAACCGTCTAAACGAATCCAGGAAGAGGGAAGAGGGAGAGGGGCTGGAAGTGTGTGGATGTGCACCAGCTGTGAGTTTTAAAACCATCTCAATGAATCCAGGAAGAGGGAAGTGGCAGAGGGGCTGGAAGTGTGTGGATGTCCATAGACAGTGAGTCTTAAAACCGTCTACGTGAATCCAGGAAGAGGGAAGAGGGAGAGGGGCTGGAAGTGTGTGTGTGTGCACAGTCTGTGAGTTTTAAAAACCTCTTTCTGAATCCAGGAAGAGGGAAGAGGCAGAGGGGCTGGAAATGTGTGGATGTGCACAGACTGTGAGTCTTAAAACCGTCTAAATGAATCCAGGAAGAGGGAAGAGGCAGAGGGGCTGGAAGTGTGTGGATGTGCACAGGCTGTTTGTTTTAAAAGCGCCTGAGTGAAGCCAGGAAGTGTGGAGAGGCAGAGGGGCTGGAAGTTTGTGGATGTGCCCTGGCTGTGAGTCTTAAAACTGTTTGAGTGAATCCAGGAAGAGGGAAGAGGCAGAGGGGCTGAATGATTGTGTGCTTGTGCACTGGCTGTGAGTCTTTAAAACCTTTTGTGTCAATCCAGGAAGAGGGAAGAGGCAGAGGGGCTGGAAGTGTGTGGATGTGCCCCGTTTGTGAGTCTTAAAACCGTTTGGTTGAATCCAGGAAGAGGGAAGAGGCAGAGGGGCTGGAAGTTTGTGGATGTGAACAGGCTGTGAGTCTTAAAACTATTTGAGTGAATCCAGGGAGAGGGAAGAGGGAGAGGGGCTGGAAGTGTGTGGATGTGCACAGGCTGTATGTATTAAAACCGTCTGAGTGAATCCAGGAAGAGGGAAGAGGCAGAGCGGCTGAAATAGTGTGTTCGTGTGCACGGGCTGTGAGTTTTAAAAACGCCTCAGTGAATCCATGAAGAGGGAAGAGGCAGAGGGGCTCAAAGTGTGTGGATGTGCATAGGCTGTGAGTTTTAAAATTGTCTGAGTGAATCCAGGAAGAGGGATGAGGCAGAGGGGCTGGAAGTGTGTGGATGTGCATAGACTGTGAGTCTTAAAACCGTCTAAATGAATACATGAAGAGGGAAGTGGCAGAGGGGCTGGAAGTGTGTGGATGTGCACCAGCTGTGAGTTTTAAAACCGTTTGAGTGAATCCAGGAAGAGGGAAGAGGCAGAGGGGCTGGAAGTGTGTGGATGTGCACCAGCTGTGAGTTTTAAAACCGTTTGAGTGAATCCAGGAAGAGGGAAGAGGCAGAGGGGCTGGAAGTTTGTGGATGTGAACAGGCTGTGAGTCTTAAAACTATTTGAGTGAATCCAGGGAGAGGGAAGAGGGAGAGGGGCTGGAAGTGTGTGGATGTGCACAGGCTGTGTGTTTTAAAAGCGCCTGAGTGAAGCCAGGAAGAGTGGTGAGGCAGAGGGGCTGGAAGTTTGTGGATGTGCACAGGCTGTGAGATTTATAAACGCCTCAGTGAATCCAGAAAGAGGGAAGAGGGAGAGGGGCTGGAAGTGTGTGTGTGTGCACAGTCTGTGAGTCTTAAAAACCTCTTTCTGAATCCAGAAAGAGGGAAGAGACAGAGGGGCTGGAAGTGTGTGGATGTGCATAGACTGTGAGTCTTAAAACCGTCTACGTGAATCCAGGAAGAGGGAAGAGGGAGAGGGGCTGGAAGTGTGTGGATGTGCACAGGATGTGTGTCTTAAAACCGTCTGAGTGAATCCAGGAAGAGGGAAGAGGCAGAGGGGCTGAAATAGTGTGTGCGTGTGCACGGGCTGTGAGTTTTAAAAACGCCTCAGTGAATCCAGGAAGAGGGAAGAGGCAGAGGGGCTGGAAGTGTGTGGATGTGCACCGGCTGTGAGTTTTAAAATTGTCTGAGTGAATCCAGGAAGAGGGAAGAGGGAGAGGGGCTGGAAGTGTGTGGATATGCACAGGATGTGTGTCTTAAAACCGTCTGAGTGAATCCAGGAAGAGGGAAGAGGCAGAGGGGCTGGAAGTGTGTGGATGTGCACCGGCTGTGAGTTTTAAAATTGTTTGAGTGAATCCAGAAAGAGGGAAGAGACAGAGGGGCTGGAAGTGTGTGGATGTGCATAGACTGTGAGTCTTAAAACCGTCTACGTGAATCCAGGAAGAGGGATGAGGCAGAGGGGCTGGAAGTGTGTGGATGTGCACAGACTGTGAGATTTAAAAACGCCTCAGTGAATCCAGGAAGAGGGAAGAGGCAGAGGGGCTGAAATAGTGTGTTCGTGTGCACGGGCTGTGAGTTTTAAAAACGCCTCAGTGTATCCATGATGAGGGAAGAGACAGAGGGGCTGGAAGTGTGTGGATGTGCATAGACTGTGAGTCTTAAAACCGTCTACGTGAATCCAGGAAGAGGGAAGAGGGAGAGGGGCTGGAAGTGTGTGGATATGCACAGGATGTGTGTCTTAAAACCGTCTGAGTGAATCCAGGAAGAGGGAAGAGGCAGAGGGGCTGGAAGTGTGTGGATGTGCTCCGGCTGTGAGTTTTAAAATTGTCTGAGTGAATCCAGGAAGAGGGATGAGGCAGAGGGGCTGGAAGTGTGTGGATGTGCACAGACTGTGAGTCTTAAAACCGTCTAAATGAATCCAGGAAGAGGGAAGAGACAGAGGGGCTGGAAGTTTGTGGATGTGCCCTGGCTGTGAGTCTTAAAACCGTCTGAGTGAATCCAGGAAGAGGGAAGAGGGAGAGGGGCTGGAAGTGTGTGGATGTGCATAGACTGTGAGTCTTAAAACCGTCTACGTGAATCCAGGAAGAGGGAAGAGGGAGAGGGGCTGGAAGTGTGTGGATATGCACAGGATGTGTGTCTTAAAACCGTCTGAGTGAATCCAGGAAGAGGGAAGAGGCAGAGGGGCTGGAAGTGTGTGGATGTGCTCCGGCTGTGAGTTTTAAAATTGTCTGAGTGAATCCAGGAAGAGGGAAGAGACAGAGGGGCTGGAAGTGTGTGGATGTGCATAGACTGTGAGTCTTAAAACCGTCTACGTGAATCCAGGAAGAGGGAAGAGGCAGAGGGCCTGGAATTGTGTGGATGTGCATAGACTGTGAGTCTTAAAACCGTCTACGTGAATCCAGGAAGAGGGAAGAGGGAGAGGGGCTGGAAGTGTGTGGATGTGCACAGGATGTGTGTCTTAAAACCGTCTGAGTGAATCCAGGAAGAGGGAAGAGGCAGAGGGGCTGAAATAGTGTGTGCGTGTGCACGGGCTGTGAGTTTTAAAAACGCGTCAGTGAATCCAGGAAGAGGGAAGAGGCAGAGGGGCTCAAAGTGTGTGGATGTGCACAGGCTGTGAGATTTAAAATTGTCTGAGTGAATCCAGGAAGAGGGATGAGGCAGAGGGGCTGAAAGTTTGTGGATGTGAACAGACTGTGAGTCTTAAAAGCGTCTAAATGAATCCAGGAAGAGGGAAGTGGCAGAGGGGCTGGAAGTGTGTGGATGTGCACCAGCTGTGAGTTTTAAAACCGTTTGAGTGAATCCAGGAAGAGGGAAGAGGCAGAGGGGCTGGAAGTGTGTGGATGTGCACCAGCTGTGAGTTTTAAAACCGTTTGAGTGAATCCAGGAAGAGGGAAGAGGCAGAGGGGCTGGAAGTGTGTGGATGTGCACCAGCTGTGAGTTTTAAAACCGTTTGAGTGAATCCAGGAAGAGGGAAGAGGCAGAGGGGCTGGAAGTGTGTGGATGTGCATAGGCTGTGAGTTTTAAAATTGTCTGAGTGAATCCAGCAAGAGGGATGAGGCAGAGGGGCTGGAAGTGTGTGGATGTGCACAGACTGTGAGTCTTAAAACTGTCTAAATCAATCCAGGAAGAGGGAAGTGGCAGAGGGGCTGGAAATGTGTGGATGTGCACAGGCTATGAGTTTTAAAATTGTCTGAGTGAATCCAGGAAGAGGGATGAGGCAGAGGGGCTGGAAGTGTGTGGATGTGCCCTGTTTGTGAGTCTTAAAACCGTTTGGTTGAATCCAGGAAGAGGGAAGAGGCAGAGGGGCTGGAAGTGTGTGGATGTGCACCAGCTGTGAGTTTTATTTATTTATTTATTTATTATTCGTATTTATAGACCGCCCCCTCTCCCGAAAGGGACTCGGGGCGGTGTACAGTCACTAAAATGCGTTATAAAATACATACATAAAACAGTTAAATAATTAAATACGTAGGTGGAGGAGGTTGCAAGACTGTATATAGAATAATAAATATAGTACATTAAAAACTCTAATAACCCAGGAGTTAAAATATTACCCAAAATTACCCAATTAAAATATATCCACTGGGAGGTAAAAACTAAGAATGTGCCAGGCCAGCTAATCGAAACAGGTGATTCTTTAATTTTTGACGGAAGGAACGGAAGTCAGTGGTAGTTCTAATGTCGGGGGGGAGGTCATTCCAGAGGGTTGGGCCCATCACAGAGAAGGTCCTACCCCTAGGCGTCGCCCGCTGGCACTGCCTAGTGGACGGCACCAGTAGTAGTCCCTCCCTGTGAGAGCGGATTGGTCGTAGGGATGTGTGCGGGAGGATACGATCCCGCAGGTAACTGGGTCCAGTGCCATGGAGCGCTTTAAAGATGGTGATCAGGACCTTGAAACGCACCCGAAAAACCACAGGCAGCCAGTGCAGCTCGCGCAGGAGTGGTGTCCCGTGGGAGTATCTTGAGCTCCCCATAATCACCCGCGCGGCTGCGTTCTGGACTAGCTGTATTCTTCGGATGCGTCCCAAGGGAAGCCCCATGTAGAGGGCTGTAAAACCGTTTGATTGAATCCAGGAAAGGGGAAGAGGCAGAGGGGCTGGAAGTGTGTGGATGTGCACCGGCTGTGAGTTTTAAAATTGTCTGAGTGAATCCAGGAAGAGGGATGAGGCAGAGGGGCTGGAAGTGTGTGGATGTGCACAGACTGTGAGTCTTAAAACCGTCTAAATGAATCCAGGAAGAGGGAAGAGACAGAGGGGCTGGAAGTTTGTGGATGTGCCCTGGCTGTGAGTCTTAAAACCGTTTGAGTGAATCCAGGAAGAGGGAAGAGGCAGAGGGACTGAAAGAGTATGTGCGTGCTCACAGGCTGTGAGTCTTAAAACTGTTTGAGTGAATCCAGGAAGAGGGAAGAGGCAGAGGGGCTGAATGATTGTGTGTTTGTGCACTGGCTGTGAGTCTTAAAACCTTTTGTGTCAATCCAGGAAGAGGGAAGAGGCAGAGGGGCTGGAAGTGTGTGGATGTGCCCAGTTTGTGAGTCTTAAAACCATTTGGTTGAATCCAGGAAGAGGGAAGAGGCAGAGGGGCTGGAAGTGTGTGGATGTGCACAGGCTGTGTGTCTTAAAACCGTCTGAGTGAATCCAGGAAGAGGGAAGAGGCAGAGGGGCTGAAATAGTGTGTTCGTGTGCACGGGCTGTGAGTTTTAAAAACGCCTCAGTGAATCCATGAAGAGGGAAGAGGCAGAAGGGCTCAAAGTGTGTGGATGTGGATAGGCTGTGAGTTTTAAAATTGTCTGAGTGAATCCAGGAAGAGGGATGAGGCAGAGGGGCTGGAAGTGTGTGGATGTGCACAGACTGTGAGTCTTAAAACCTTTTGAGTGAATCCAGGAAGAGGGAAGAGGCAGAGGGGCTGGAAGTGTGTGTATGTGCCCCGTTTGTGAGTCTTAAAACCGTTTGGTTGAATCCAGGAAGAGGGAAGAGGCAGAGGGGCTGAATGATTGTGTGCTTGTGCACTGGCTGTGAGTCTTAAAACCTTTTGTGTCAATCCAGGAAGAGGGAAGAGGCAGAGGGGCTGGAAGTTTGTGGATGTGAACAGGCTGTGAGTCTTAAAACTATTTGAGTGAATCCAGGGAGAGGGAAGAGGCAGAGGGGCTGAATTATTGTGTGCTTGTGCACTGGCTGTGAGTCTTAAAACCTTTTGTGTCAATCCAGGAAGAGGGAAGAGGCAGAGGGGCTGGAAGTGTGTGGATGTGCACAGGCTGTGTGTCTTAAAACCGTCTAAATGAATCCAGGTAGAGGGAAGTGGCAGAGGGGCTGGAAGTGTGTGGATGTGCATAGACAGTGAGTCTTAAAACCGTTTGAGTGAATCCAGGAAGAGGGAAGAGGCAGATGGGCTGGAAGTGTGTGGATGTGCATAGGCTGTGAGTTTTAAAATTGTCTGAGTGAATCCAGCAAGAGGGATGAGGCAGAGGGCCTGGAAGTGTGTGGATGTGCACAGACTGTGAGTCTTAAAACCGTCTAAATGAATCCAGGAAGAGGTAAGAGACAGAGGGGCTGGAAGTTTGTGGATGTCCATAGACAGTGAGTCTTAAAACCGTCTACGTGAATCCAGGAAGAGGGAAGAGGGAGAGGGGCTGGAAGTGTGTGTGTGTGCACAGTCTGTGAGTTTTAAAAACCTCTTTCTGAATCCAGGAAGAGGGAAGAGGCAGAGGGGCTGGAAGTGTGTGGATGTGCACAGGCTGTGTGTTTTAAAAGCGCCTGAGTGAAGCCAGGAAGAGTGGAGAGGCAGAGGGGCTGGAAGTTTGTGGATGTGCCCTGGCTGTGAGTCTTAAAACTGTTTGAGTGAATCCAGGAAGAGGGAAGAGGCAGAAGGGCTGAATGATTGTGTGCTTGTGCACTGGCTGTGAGTCTTAAAACCTTTTGTGTCAATCCAGGAAGAGGGAAGAGGCAGAGGGGCTGGAAGTGTGTGGATGTGCCCCGTTTGTGAGTCTTAAAACCCTTTGGTTGAATCCAGGAAGAGGGAAGAGGCAGAGGGGCTGGAAGTTTGTGGATGTGAACAGGCTGTGAGTCTTAAAACTATTTGAGTGAATCCAGGGAGAGGGAAGAGGGAGAGGGGCTGGAAGTGTGTGGATGTGCACAGGCTGTATGTATTAAAACCGTCTGAGTGAATCCAGGAAGAGGGAAGAGGCAGAGCGGCTGAAATAGTGTGTTTGTGTGCACGGGCTGTGAGTTTTAAAAACGCCTCAGTGAATCCATGAAGAGGGAAGAGGCAGAGGGGCTGGAAGTTTGTGGATGTGAACAGGCTGTGAGTCTTAAAACTATTTGAGTGAATCCAGGGAGAGGGAAGAGGGAGAGGGGATAGAAGTGTGTGGATGTGCACAGGCTGTGTGTCTCAAAACCGTCTGAGTGAATCCAGGAAGAGGGAAGAGGCAGAGGGTCTGGAAGTGTGTGGATGTGCACCGGCTGTGAGTTTTAAAATTGTCTGAGTGAATCCAGGAAGAGGGATGAAGCGGAGGGGCTGGAAGTTTGTGGATGTGAACAGGCTGTGAGTCTTAAAACTATTTGAGTGAATCCAGGGAGAGGGAAGAGGGAGAGGGGCTGGAAGTGTGTGGATGTGCACAGGCTGTATGTATTAAAACCGTCTGAGTGAATCCAGGAAGAGGGAAGAGGCAGAGGGGCTGAAATAGTGTGTTCGTGTGCACGGGCTGTGAGTTTTAAAAACGCCTCAGTGAATCCATGAAGAGGGAAGAGGCAGAGGGGCTCAAAGTGTGTGGATGTGCATAGGCTGTGTGTTTTAAAATTGTCTGAGTGAATCCAGGAAGAGGGATGAGGCAGAGGGGCTGGAAGTGTGTGGATATGCACAGACTGTGAGTCTTAAAACCGTCTAAATGAATCCAGGAAGAGGGAAGTGGCAGAGGGGCTGGAAGTGTGTGGATGTGCACCAGCTGTGAGTTTTAAAACAGTTTGAGTGAATCCAGCAAGAGGGAAGAGGCAGAGGGGCTGGAAGTGTGTGGATGTGCACCAGCTGTGAGTTTTAAAAACATCTGAGTGAATCCAGGAAGAGGGAAGAGGCAGAGTGGGTGGAAGTGTGTGTCTGTGTGTGTGTGCACCAGCTGTGAGTTTTAAAAACATCTGAGTGAATCCAGGAAGAGGGAAGAGGCAGAAGGGCTGGAAGTGTGTGCTTGTGCACCAGCTGAGAGTTTTAAAAACATCTGAGTGAATCCAGAAAGAGGGAAGAGGCAGAGGGGCTGGAAGTGTGTGTGTATGTGTGTGTGCACCCGCTGTGAGTTTTAAAAACATCTGAGTGAATCCAGGAAGAGGGAAGAGGCAGAGGGGCTGGAAGTGTGTGTGTGTGTGTGTGTGTGTGCACCAGCTGTGAGTTGTAAAAATGTCTGAGTGAATCCAGGAAGAGGGAAGAGGCAGAGGGGTTGGAACTTTGTGTGTGTGTGTGTGTGTGCGTGTGCGCACCAGCTGTGAGTTTTAAAAACATCTGAGTGAATCCAGGAAGAGGGAAGAGGCAGAGGGGCTGGAAGTGTGTGGATGTGCACAGACTGTGAGATTTAAAAACGCCTCAGTGAATCCAGGAAGAGGGAAGAGGCAGAGGGGCTGAAATAGTGTGTTCGTGTGCACGGGCTGTGAGTTTTAAAAACGCCTCAGTGTATCCATGATGAGGGAAGAGACAGAGGGGCTGGAAGTGTGTGGATGTGCATAGGCTGTGTGTTTTAAAATTGTCTGAGTGAATCCAGGAAGAGGGATGAGGCAGAGGGGCTGGAAGTGTGTGGATATGCACAGACTGTGAGTCTTAAAACCGTCTAAATGAATCCAGGAAGAGGGAAGTGGCAGAGGGGCTGGAAGTGTGTGGATGTGCACCAGCTGTGAGTTTTAAAACCGTTTGAGTTAATCCAGGAAGAGGGAAGAGGCAGAGGGGCTGGAAGTGTGTGGATGTGCATAGGCTGTGAGTTTTAAAATTGTTTGAGTGAATCCAGCAAGAGGGATGAGGCAGAGGGGCTGGAAGTGTGTGGATGTGCACAGACTGTGAGTCTTAAAACCGTCTAAATGAATCCAGGAAGAGGGAAGAGACAGAGGGGCTGGAAGTTTGTGGATGTCCATAGACAGTGAGTCTTAAAACCGTCTACGTGAATCCAGGAAGAGGGAAGAGGGAGAGGGGCTGGAAGTGTGTGTGTGTGCACAGTCTGTGAGTTTTAAAAACCTCTTTCTGAATCCAGGAAGAGGGAAGAGGCAGAGGGGCTGGAAGTGTGTGGATGTGCACAGACTGTGAGTCTTAAAACCGTCTAAATGAATCCAGGAAGAGGGAAGAGGCAGAGGGGCTGGAAGTGTGTGGATGTGCACAGGCTGTGTGTTTTAAAAGCGCCTGAGTGAAGCCAGGAAGAGTGGAGAGGCAGAGGGGCTGGAATTTTGTGGATGTGCCCTGGCTGTGAGTCTTAAAACTGTTTGAGTGAATCCAGGAAGAGGGAAGAGGCAGAGGGGCTGAATGATTGTGTGCGTGTGCACTGGCTGTGAGTCTTAAAACCTTTTGTGTCAATCCAGGAAGAGGGAAGAGGCAGAGGGGCTGGAAGTGTGTGGATGTGAACAGGCTGTGAGTCTTAAAACTATTTGAGTGAATCCAGGGAGAGGGAAGAGGGAGAGGGGCTGGAAGTGTGTGGATGTGCACAGGCTGTATGTATTAAAACCGTCTGAGTGAATCCAGGAAGAGGGAAGAGGCAGAGGGGCTGGAAGTGTGTGGATGTGCCCTGGCTGTGAGTCTTAAAAGCTTTTGAGTGAATCCAGGAAGAGGGAAGAGGTAGAGGTGCTGGAAGTGTGTGGATATGCCCTGGCTGTGAGTCTTAAAACCGTTTGTTTGAATCCAGGAAGAGGGAAGAGGTAGAGGGGCTTGGAGTGTCTGCATGTGCACAGGCTGTGAGTTTAAAAACCGTCTAAATGAATCCAGGAAGACGGAAGAAGCAGAGGGGCTGGAAGTGTGTGGATGTGCACTCGCTGTGAGTCTTAAAACCGTTTGAGTGAATCCAGGAAGAGGGAAGAGGCAGAGGGGCTGAATGATTGTGTGCGTATGCACTGGCTGTGAGTCTTAAAACCGTCTGAGTGAATCCAAGAAGAGGGAAGAGGCAGAGGGGCTGGAAGTGTGTGGATGTGCCCTGGCTGTGAGTCTTAAAATCGTTTGAGTGAATCCAGGAAGAGGGAAGAGGCAGCGGGGCTGGAAGTGTGTGGATGTGCACAGGCTGTGAGTTTTAAAAACATCTGAGTGAATCCAGGAAGAGGGTAGAGGCAGAGGGGCTGGAAGTGTGTGCGTGTGCACTGGCTGTGAGTTTTAAAAGTGTCTGAGAGAATCCAGGAAGAGGGAAGAGGCAGAGGGGCTGGAGGTTTGTGGGTGTGCGCAGGCTGTGAGTTTTAAAACCGACTGATTCAATCCAGGAAGAGGGAAGAGGCACAGGGGCTGAAATAGTGTGTGCCTGTGCACAGGATGTGAGTTTTAAAAGTGTCTGAGAGAATCCAGGAAGAGGGAAGAGTCAGAGGGGCTGGAAGTGTATGGATGTGCCCAGGCTGTGAGTCTTAAAACCGTTTGAGAGAATCCAGGAAGAGGGAAGAGGCAGAGGCGCTGGAAGTGTGTGGATGTGCATCGGCTGTGAGCATTAAAACCGTTTGAGTAAATCCAGGATGAGAGAAGAGGCAGAGGAGCTGGAAGTTTGTGGATGTACACAGGGTGTGAGTTTTAAAACCGACTGATTGAATCCAGGAAGAGGGAAGAGACAGAGGGACTGGAAGTGTGTGGATGTGCACTGGCTGTGAGTTTCAAAAACACCTGAGTGAATCCAGGAAGAGGGAAGAGGCAGAGGGGTTGGAACTGTGTGTGTGTGTGTGCGCGCGCGCGCGCGCGCACCAGCTGTAAGGTTTAAAAACATCTGAGTGAATCCAGGAAGAGGGAAGAGGCAGAGGGGCTGGAAGTGTGTGTGTGTGTGTGTGTGTGTGTGTGTGCACCAGCTGTGAGTTTTAAAAACATCTGAGTGAAACCAGGAAGAGGGAAGAGGCAGAGGGGCTGGAAGTGTGTGTGTGTGTGTGTGTGTGTGTGTGTGTGTGTGTGCTGTGCACAGGCTGTGAGTCTTAAAAAGGTCTGAGTGAATCCAGGAAGAGGGAAGAGGCAGAGGTGCTGGAAGTTTGTATGTCTCGGTGTGTGTGTGTGTGCACCAGCTTTGAGTTTTAAAAGCATCTGAGTGAATCCAGGAAGAGGGAAGTGGCAGAGGGGCTGGAAATGTGTGTCTGTGTGTGTGTGTGTGTGTGCACCAACTCTGAGTTGTAAAAATGTCTGAGTGAATCCAGGAAGAGGGAAGAGGCAGAGGGGCTGGAAGTGTTTGCATGTGCACCCGCTGTGAGTTTTAAAAACATCTGAGTGAATCCAGGAAGAGGGAAGAGGCAGAGGGCCTGGAAGTGTGTGTGTGTGTGTGTCTGTGTGCACCAGCTGTGAGTTTTAAAAGCAACTGAGTGAATCCAGGAAGAGGGAAGTGGCAGAGGGGCTGGAAGTGTGTGTGTGTGTTTGTGTGTGTGTGCACCAACTCTGAGTTGTAAAAATGTCTGAGTGAATCCAGGAAGAGGGAAGAGGCAGAGTGGCTGGAAGTGTGTGTGCGTGTGTGTGTGCGTGCCCACCAGCTGTGAGTTTTAAAAACATCTGAGTGAATCCAGGAAGAGGGAAGAGGCAGAGGGCCTGGAAGTGTGTGTGTGTGTGTGTGTGTGTGTGTGTGTGCACCAGCTGTGAGTTTTAAAAGCATCTGAGTGAATCCAGGAAGAGGGAAGTGGCAGAGGGGCTGGAAGTGTGTGTGTGTGTGTGTGTGTGTGTGTGCACCAGCTGTGAGTTTTAAAAACATCTGAGTGAATCCAGGAAGAGGGAAGAGGCAGAGGGCCTGGAAGTGTGTGTGTGTGTGTGTGTGTGTGTGCACCAGCTGTGAGTTTTAAAAGCATCTGAGTGAATCCAGGAAGAGGGAAGCGGCAGAGGGGCTGGAAGTGTGGGTGCCTGTGTGTGTGTGCGTGCCCACCAGCTGTGAGTTTTAAAAACATCTGAGTGAATCCAGGAAGAGGGAAGAGGCAGAGGGCCTGGAAGTGTGTGTGTGTGTGTGTGTGTGTGTGCACCAGCTGTGAGTTTTAAAAGCATCTGAGTGAATCCAGGAAGAGGGAAGTGGCAGAGGGGCTGGAAGTGTGTCTGTGTGTGTGTGTGTGTGTGTGTGTGTGTGTGTGCACCAGCTGTGAGTTTTAAAAGCATCTGAGTGAATCCAGGAAGAGGGAAGCGGCAGAGGGGCTGGAAGTGTGGGTGCCTGTGTGTGTGTGCGTGCCCACCAGCTGTGAGTTTTAAAAGCATCTGAGTGAATCAGGGAAGAGGGAAGTGGCAGAGGGGCTGGAAATGTATGTCTGTGTGTGTGTGTGTGTGTGCACCAACTCTGAGTTGTAAAAATGTCTGAGTGAATCCAGGAAGAGGGAAGAGGCAGAGGGGCTGGAAGTGTGTGTGTGTGTGTGTGTGCGTGTGTGTGTGTGTGTGTGTGTGCACCAGCTGTGAGTTTTAAAAACATCTGAGTGAATCCAGGAAGAGGGAAGAGGCAGAGTGGGTGGAAGTGTGTGTCTGTGTGTGTGTGCACCAGCTGTGAGTTTTAAAAACATCTGAGTGAATCCAGGAAGAGGGAAGAGGCAGAAGGGCTGGAAGTGTGTGCTTGTGCACCCGCTGTGAGTTTTAAAAACATCTGAGTGAATCCAGGAAGAGGGAAGAGGCAGAGGGCCTGGAAGTGTGTGTGTGTGTGTGTCTGTGTGCACCAGCTGTGAGTTTTAAAAGCAACTGAGTGAATCCAGGAAGAGGGAAGTGGCAGAGGGGCTGGAAGTGTGGGTGCCTGTGTGTGTGTGCGTGCCCACCAGCTGTGAGTTTTAAAAGCATCTGAGTGAATCAGGGAAGAGGGAAGTGGCAGAGGGGCTGGAAATGTATGTCTGTGTGTGTGTGTGTGTGTGCACCAACTCTGAGTTGTAAAAATGTCTGAGTGAATCCAGGAAGAGGGAAGAGGCAGAGTGGCTGGAAGTGTGTGTGCGTGTGTGTGTGTGCGTGCCCACCAGCTGTGAGTTTTAAAAACATCTGAGTGAATCCAGGAAGAGGGAAGAGGCAGAGGGCCTGGAAGTGTGTGTGTGTGTGTGTGTGTGTGTGTGTGTGTGTGTGCACCAGCTGTGAGTTTTAAAAGCATCTGAGTGAATCCAGGAAGAGGGAAGTGGCAGAGGGGCTGGAAGTGTGTGTGTGTGTGTGTGTGTGTGTGCACCAGCTGTGAGTTTTAAAAGCATCTGAGTGAATCCAGGAAGAGGGAAGCGGCAGAGGGGCTGGAAGTGTGGGTGCCTGTGTGTGTGTGCGTGCCCACCAGCTGTGAGTTTTAAAAACATCTGAGTGAATCCAGGAAGAGGGAAGAGGCAGAGGGCCTGGAAGTGTGTGTGTGTGTGTGTGTGTGTGTGCACCAGCTGTGAGTTTTAAAAGCATCTGAGTGAATCCAGGAAGAGGGAAGTGGCAGAGGGGCTGGAAGTGTGTCTGTGTGTGTGTGTGTGTGTGTGTGTGTGTGTGTGCACCAGCTGTGAGTTTTAAAAGCATCTGAGTGAATCCAGGAAGAGGGAAGCGGCAGAGGGGCTGGAAGTGTGGGTGCCTGTGTGTGTGTGCGTGCCCACCAGCTGTGAGTTTTAAAAGCATCTGAGTGAATCAGGGAAGAGGGAAGTGGCAGAGGGGCTGGAAATGTATGTCTGTGTGTGTATGTGTGTGTGTGCACCAGCTGTGAGTTTTAAAAACATCTGAGTGAATCCAGGAAGAGGGAAGAGGCAGAGTGGGTGGAAGTGTGTGTCTGTGTGTGTGTGCACCAGCTGTGAGTTTTAAAAACATCTGAGTGAATCCAGGAAGAGGGAAGAGGCAGAAGGGCTGGAAGTGTGTGCTTGTGCACCAGCTGAGAGTTTTAAAAACATCTGAGTGAATCCAGAAAGAGGGAAGAGGCAGAGGGGCTGGAAGTGTGTGTGTATGTGTGTGTGCACCCGCTGTGAGTTTTAAAAACATCTGAGTGAATCCAGGAAGAGGGAAGAGGCAGAGGGGCTGGAAGTGTGTGTGTGTGTGTGTGTGTGTGCACCAGCTGTGAGTTGTAAAAATGTCTGAGTGAATCCAGGAAGAGGGAAGAGGCAGAGGGGTTGGAACTTTGTGTGTGTGTGTGTGTGTGTGCGTGTGCGCACCAGCTGTGAGTTTTAAAAACATCTGAGTGAATCCAGGAAGAGGGAAGAGGCAGAGGGGCTGGAAGTGTGTGGATGTGCACCAGACTGTGAGATTTAAAAACGCCTCAGTGAATCCAGGAAGAGGGAAGAGGCAGAGGGGCTGGAATAGTGTGTTCGTGTGCACGGGCTGTGAGTTTTAAAAACGCCTCAGTGTATCCATGATGAGGGAAGAGACAGAGGGGCTGGAAGTGTGTGTGGATGTGCATAGGCTGTGTGTTTTAAAAATTGTCTGAGTGAATCCAGGAAGAGGGATGAGGCAGAGGGGCTGGAAGTGTGTGGATGTGCACAGACTGTGAGTCTTAAAACCGTCTAAATGAATCCAGGAAGAGGGAAGTGGCAGAGGGGCTGGAAGTGTGTGTGGATGTGCACCAGCTGTGAGTTTTAAAACCGTTTGAGTGAATCCAGGAAGAGGGAAGAGGCAGAGGGGCTGGAAGTGTGTGGATGTGCATAGGCTGTGAGTTTTAAAATTGTTTGAGTGAATCCAGCAAGAGGGATGAGGCAGAGGGGCTGGAAGTGTGTGGATGTGCACAGACTGTGAGTCTTAAAACCGTCTAAATGAATCCAGGAAGAGGGAAGAGACAGAGGGGCTGGAAGTTTGTGGATGTCCATAGACAGTGAGTCTTAAAACCGTCTACGTGAATCCAGGAAGAGGGAAGAGGGAGAGGGGCTGGAAGTGTGTGTGTGTGCACAGTCTGTGAGTTTTAAAAACCTCTTTCTGAATCCAGGAAGAGGGAAGAGGCAGAGGGGCTGGAAGTGTGTGGATGTGCACAGACTGTGAGTCTTAAAACCGTCTAAATGAATCCAGGAAGAGGGAAGAGGCAGAGGGGCTGGAAGTGTGTGGATGTGCACAGGCTGTGTGTTTTAAAAGCGCCTGAGTGAAGCCAGGAAGAGTGGAGAGGCAGAGGGGCTGGAATTTTGTGGATGTGCCCTGGCTGTGAGTCTTAAAACTGTTTGAGTGAATCCAGGAAGAGGGAAGAGGCAGAGGGGCTGAATGATTGTGTGCGTGTGCACTGGCTGTGAGTCTTAAAACCTTTTGTGTCAATCCAGGAAGAGGGAAGAGGCAGAGGGGCTGGAAGTGTGTGGATGTGAACAGGCTGTGAGTCTTAAAACTATTTGAGTGAATCCAGGGAGAGGGAAGAGGGAGAGGGGCTGGAAGTGTGTGGATGTGCACAGGCTGTATGTATTAAAACCGTCTGAGTGAATCCAGGAAGAGGGAAGAGGCAGAGGGGCTGGAAGTGTGTGGATGTGCCCTGGCTGTGAGTCTTAAAAGCTTTTGAGTGAATCCAGGAAGAGGGAAGAGGTAGAGGTGCTGGAAGTGTGTGGATATGCCCTGGCTGTGAGTCTTAAAACCGTTTGTTTGAATCCAGGAAGAGGGAAGAGGTAGAGGGGCTTGGAGTGTCTGCATGTGCACAGGCTGTGAGTTTAAAAACCGTCTAAATGAATCCAGGAAGACGGAAGAAGCAGAGGGGCTGGAAGTGTGTGGATGTGCACTCGCTGTGAGTCTTAAAACCGTTTGAGTGAATCCAGGAAGAGGGAAGAGGCAGAGGGGCTGAATGATTGTGTGCGTATGCACTGGCTGTGAGTCTTAAAACCGTCTGAGTGAATCCAAGAAGAGGGAAGAGGCAGAGGGGCTGGAAGTGTGTGGATGTGCCCTGGCTGTGAGTCTTAAAATCGTTTGAGTGAATCCAGGAAGAGGGAAGAGGCAGCGGGGCTGGAAGTGTGTGGATGTGCACAGGCTGTGAGTTTTAAAAACATCTGAGTGAATCCAGGAAGAGGGTAGAGGCAGAGGGGCTGGAAGTGTGTGCGTGTGCACTGGCTGTGAGTTTTAAAAGTGTCTGAGAGAATCCAGGAAGAGGGAAGAGGCAGAGGGGCTGGAGGTTTGTGGGTGTGCGCAGGCTGTGAGTTTTAAAACCGACTGATTCAATCCAGGAAGAGGGAAGAGGCACAGGGGCTGAAATAGTGTGTGCCTGTGCACAGGATGTGAGTTTTAAAAGTGTCTGAGAGAATCCAGGAAGAGGGAAGAGTCAGAGGGGCTGGAAGTGTATGGATGTGCCCAGGCTGTGAGTCTTAAAACCGTTTGAGAGAATCCAGGAAGAGGGAAGAGGCAGAGGCGCTGGAAGTGTGTGGATGTGCATCGGCTGTGAGCATTAAAACCGTTTGAGTAAATCCAGGATGAGAGAAGAGGCAGAGGAGCTGGAAGTTTGTGGATGTACACAGGGTGTGAGTTTTAAAACCGACTGATTGAATCCAGGAAGAGGGAAGAGACAGAGGGACTGGAAGTGTGTGGATGTGCACTGGCTGTGAGTTTCAAAAACACCTGAGTGAATCCAGGAAGACGGAAGCGGCAGAGGGGCTGGAAGTGTGTGGATGTGCCCCGGCTGTGAGTCTTAAAACCGTTTGAGTGAATCCAGGAAGAGGGAAGAGGCAGAGGGGCTGGAAGTGTGTGGATGTGCACAGGCTGTGAGTTTGTAAATTGTCTGAGTGAATCCAGGAAGAGGGAAGAGGCAGAGGGGCTGAAATAGTGTGTGCCTGTGCACAGGCTGTGAGTTTTAAAAGTGTCTGAGTGAATCCAGGAAGAGGGAAGAGGCATAGGGGCTGGAAGTGTGTGGATGTGCACAGGCTGTGAGTTTTATAACTGACTGATTCAATCCAGGAAGAGGGAAGAGGCACAGGGGCTGAAATAGTGTGTGCCTGTGCACAGGATGTGAGTCTTAAAACCGTTTGAGTGAATCCAGGAAGAGGGAAGAGGCAGAGGGGATGGAAGTGTGTGGATGTGCACAAGTTGTGAGTTTTAAAACTCTCTAAGTGAATCCAGGAATAGGGAAGAGGCAGAGAGGCTGGATGTGTGTGGATGTGCACATGCTGTGAGTCTTAAAATCCTCTGAGTGAATCCAGGAAGAGGGAAGAGGCAGCGGGGCTGGAAGTGTGTGCGTGTGCACAGGCTGTGAGTTTTAAAAACATCTGAGTGAATCCAGGAAGAGGGTAGAGGCAGAGGGGCTGGTAGTGTGTGTGCCTGTGCACAGGCTGTGAGTTTTAAAAGTGTCTGAGTGAATCCAGGAAGAGGGAAGTGTTTGTGTGTGTGTGTGTGTGTGTGTGTTTGTGCGCGCGCGCGCGCACAGAATGTGGGTTTTAAAACTGTCGGAGTGAATTCAGGAAGAGGAAAGAAGCAGATGTGCTGGAAGTTTGTTTGTGTGCACAGGCTTTGAGTCTTAAAACCATCTGAGTGAATCCAGGAAGAAGGAATTACCAGATGTGCTGGAAGTTTGTGCATGTGCACAGCCTGTGAGTCTTAAAAATGTATCAGTGAATCCAGGAAGTGGGAAGAGGCAGAGGGGCTGGAAGTGTGTGTGCCTGTGCACAGGCTGTGAGTTTTAAAAGTGTCTGAGAGAATCCAGGAAGAGGGAAGAGTCAGAGGGGCTGGAAGTGTATGGTTGTGCCCAGGCTGTGAGTTTGAAAAACGTCTGAGTGAATACAGGAAAAGGGAAGAGACAGAGTGGATAGAAGTGTGTTTGTGTGCACAGACTGTGAGTTTTATAACATCTGAGTGAATCCAGGAAGAGCGAAGAAACAGAGTGGCTGGAAGTGTTTGTGTGTGTGTGTGTGCGCGCGCGCGCGCACAGAATGTGGGTTTTAAAACGTCTGAGTGAATTCAGGAAGAGGAAAGAAGCAGATGTGCTGGAAGTTTGTTTGTGTGCACAGGCTTTGAGTCTTAAAACCATCTGAGTGAATCCAGGAAGAGGGAATTACCAGATGTGCTGGAAGTTTGTGCATGTGCACAGCCTGTGAGTCTTAAAAATGTATCAGTGAATCCAGGAAGTGGGAAGAGGCAGAGGGGATGGAAGTGTGTGGATGTGCACAAGTTGTGAGTTTTAAAACTATCTGAGTGAATCCAGGAATAGGGGAGAGACAAAGAGGATGGATGTGTGTGGATGTGCACATGCTGTGAGTCTTAAAATCCTCTGAGTGAATCCAGGAAGAGGGAAGAGGCAGAGGGGCTGGAAGTGTTTGTGTGTGTTCGCGCTCGCGCAGGCTGTGTGTTTTAAAAACCTCTGAGTGAATCCAGGAAGAGGGAAGAGGCAGCGGGGCTGGAAGTGTGTGCGTGTGCACAGGCTGTGAGTTTTAAAAACATCTGAGTGAATCCAGGAAGAGGGTAGAGGCAGAGGGGCTGGTAGTGTGTGTGCCTGTGCACAGGCTGTGAGTTTTAAAAGTGTCTGAGTGAATCCAGGAAGAGGGAAGAAACAGAGTGGCTGGAAGTGTTTGTGTGTGTGTTTGTGTGTGTGTGTGTGTGCGCGCGCACACAGAATGTGGGTTTTAAAACTGTCGGAGTGAATTCAGGAAGAGGAAAGAAGCAGATGTGCTGGACGTTTGTTTGTCTGTGCACAGGCTTTCAGTTTTTAAAATGTCTGAGTGAATTAAGGAAGAGGGAAGAGGAGGAGGGGGTGGAAGTTTGTTCTGGGCACAGGCTGTGAGTTTTAAAAACCTCTGAGTGAATCCAAAAAGAGGGAAGAGGCACAGGGACTGGAAGTGTGTGAATGTGCACTGGCTGTGATTTTCAAGAACGCCTGAGTGAATCCAGGAAGACGGAAGAGGCAGAGGGGCTGGAAGTGTGTGGATGTGCCCCGGCTGTGTGTCTTAAATCCGTTTGAGTGAATCTAAGAAGAGGGAAGAGGCAGAGGGGATGGAAGTGTGTGGATGTGCACAGGCTGTGAGTTTTAAAAACATCTGAGTGAATCCAGGAAGAGGGTAGAGGCAGAGGGGCTGGAAGTGTGTGCGTGTGCACTGGCTGTGAGTTTTAAAAGTGTCTGAGAGAATCCAGGAAGAGGGAAGAGGCAGAGGGGCTGGAGGTTTGTGGGTGTGCGCAGGCTGTGAGTTTTAAAACCGACTGATTCAATCCAGGAAGAGGGAAGAGGCACAGGGGCTGAAATAGTGTGTGCCTGTGCACAGGATGTGAGTTTTAAAAGTGTCTGAGTGAATCCAGCTAGAGGGATGAGACAGAGGGGCTGGAAGTGTGTGGATGTGCCCAGGCTGTGAGTCTTAAAACCGTCTAAATGAATCCAGGAAGAGGGAAGAGGCAGAGGGGCTGGAAGTGTGTGGATGTGCATCGGCTGTGAGCATTAAAACCGTTTGAGTAAATCCAGGATGAGAGAAGAGGCAGAGGGGCTGGAAGTTTGTGGATGTGCATAGGGTGTGAATTTTAAAACCGACTGATTGAATCCAGGAAGAGGGAAGAGACAGAGGGACTGGAAGTGTGTGGATGTGCACTGCCTGTGAGTTTCAAAAACACCTGAGTGAATCCAGGAAGACGGAAGCAGGCAGAGGGGCTGGAAGTGTGTGGATGTGCCCCGGCTGTGAGTCTTAAAACCGTTTGAGTGAATCCAGGAAGAGGGAAGAGGCAGAGGGGCTGGAAGTGTGTGGATGTGCACAGGCTGTGAGTTTGTAAATTGTCTGAGTGAATCCAGGAAGAGGGAAGAGGCAGAGGGGCTGAAATAGTGTGTGCCTGTGCACAGGCTGTGAGTTTTAAAAGTGTCTGAGTGAATCCAGGAAGAGGGAAGAGGCATAGGGGCTGGAAGTGTGTGGATGTGCACAGGCTGTGAGTTTTATAAACTGACTGATTCAATCCAGGAAGAGGGAAGAGGCACAGGGGCTGAAATAGTGTGTGCCTGTGCACAGGATGTGAGTCTTAAAACCGTTTGAGTGAATCCAGGAAGAGGGAAGAGGCAGAGGGGATGGAAGTGTGTGGATGTGCACAAGTTGTGAGTTTTAAAAATGTTTGAGTGAATCCAGGAATAGGGAAGAGGCAGAGAGGCTGGATGTGTGTGGATGTGCACATGCTGTGAGTCTTAAAATCCTCTGAGTGAATCCAGGAAGAGGGAAGAGGCAGCGGGGCTGGAAGTGTGTGCGTGTGCACAGGCTGTGAGTTTTAAAAACATCTGAGTGAATCCAGGAAGAGGGTAGAGGCAGAGGGGCTGGTAGTGTGTGTGCCTGTGCACAGGCTGTGAGTTTTAAAAGTGTCTGAGTGAATCCAGGAAGAGGGAAGAAACAGAGTGGCTGGAAGTGTTTGTGTGTGTGTGTGTGTGTGTGTGTGTTTGTGCGCGAGCGCGCGCACACAGAATGTGGGTTTTAAAACTGTCGGAGTGAATTCAGGAAGAGGAAAGAAGCAGATGTGCTGGAAGTTTGTTTGTGTGCACAGGCTTTGAGTCTTAAAACCATCTGAGTGAATCCAGGAAGAGGGAATTACCAGATGTGCTGGAAGTTTGTGCATGTGCACAGCCTGTGAGTCTTAAAAATGTATCAGTGAATCCAGGAAGTGGGAAGAGGCAGAGGGGATGGAAGTGTGTGGATGTGCACAAGTTGTGAGTTTTAAAACTATCTGAGTGAATCCAAGAAGAGGGAAGAGGCAGCGGGGCTGGAAGTGTGTGTGTGTGTTCACGCTCGCGCAGGCTGTGTGTTTTAAAAACCTCTGAGTGAATCCAGGAAGAGGGAAGAGGCAGCGGGGCTGGAAGTGTGTTCGTGTGCACAGGCTGTGAGTTTTAAAAACATCTGAGTGAATCCAGGAAGAGGGTAGAGGCAGAGGGGCTGGTAGTGTGTGTGCCTGTGCACAGGCTGTGAGTTTTAAAAGTGTCTGAGTGAATCCAGGAAGAGGGAAGAAACAGAGTGGCTGGAAGTGTTTGTGTGTGTGTGTGTGTGTGTGTGTGTGTGCGCGCGCGCACAGAATGTGGGTTTTAAAACTGTCGGAGTGAATTCAGGAAGAGGAAAGAAGCAGATGTGCTGGAAGTTTGTTTGTCTGTGCACAGGCTTTGAGTTTTTAAAATGTCTGAGTGAATTAAGGAAGAGGGAAGAGGAGGAGGGGGTGGAAGTTTGTTCTGTGCACAGGCTGTGAGTTTTAAAAACCTCTGAATGAATTCAAAAAGAGGGAAGAGGCACAGGGACTTGAAGTGTGTGGATGTGCACTGGCTGTGATTTTCAAGAACGCCTGAGTGAATCCAGGAAGACAGAAGAGGCAGAGGGGCTGGAAGTGTGTGGATGTGCACAGGCTGTGAGTTTTAAAAACATCTGAGTGAATCCAGGAAGAGGGTAGAGGCAGAGGGGCTGGAAGTGTGTGTGCCTGTGCACAGGCTGTGAGTTTTAAAAGTGTCTGAGTGAATCCAGGAAAAGGGAAGAGGCAGAGGAGCTGGAAGTGTGTGCGTGTGCACTGGCTGTGAGTTTTAAAAGTGGCTGAGAGAATCCAGGAAGAGGGAAGAGGCATAGGGGCTGGAAGTGTGTGGATGTGCACAGGCTGTGAGTTTTATAACTGACTGATTCAATCCAGGAAGAGGGAAGAGGCACAGGGGCTGAAATAGTGTGTGCCTGTGCACAGGATGTGAGTCTTAAAACCGTTTGAGTGAATCCAGGAAGAGGGAAGAGGCAGAGGGGCTGGTAGTGTGTGTGCCTGTGCACAGGCTGTGAGTTTTAAAAGTGTCTGAGTGAATCCAGGAAGAGGGAAGAGGCATAGGGGCTGGAAGTGTGTGGATGTGCACCGGCTGTGAGTCTTAAAACTCTCTGAGTGAATCCAGGAATAGGGAAGAGGCAGAGAGGCTGGATGTGTGTGGATGTGCACATGCTGTGAGTCTTAAAATCCTCTGAGTGAATCCAGGAAGAGGGAAGAGGCAGCGGGGCTGGAAGTGTGTGCGTGTGCACAGGCTGTGAGTTTTAAAAACATCTGAGTGAATCCAGGAAGAGGGTAGAGGCAGAGGGGCTGGAAGTGTGTGTGCCTGTGCACAGGCTGTGAGTTTTAAAAGTGTCTGAGTGAATCCAGGAAAAGGGAAGAGGCAGAGGAGCTGGAAGTGTGTGCGTGTGCACTGGCTGTGAGTTTCAAAAACGCCTGAGAGAATCCAGGAAGAGGGAAGAGGCAGATGGGCTGGAAGTGTGTGGATGTGCACAGGCTGTGAGTTTTAAAAGTGGCTGAGAGAATCCAGAAAGAGGGAAGAGGCAGAGGGGCTGGAGGTTTGTGGGTGTGCGCAGGCTGTGAGTTTTAAAACCGACTGATTCAATCCAGGAAAAGGGAAGAGGCAGAGGAGCTGGAAGTGTGTGTGCCTGTGCACAGGCTGTGAGTTTTAAAAGTGTCTGAGTGAATCCAGGAAAAGGGAAGAGGCAGAGGGGCTGGAAGTGTGTGTGCCTGTGCACAGGCTGTGAGTTTTAAAAGTGTCTGAGAGAATCCAGGAAGAGGGAAGAGTCAGAGGGGCTGGAAGTGTATGGTTGTGCCCAGGCTGTGAGTCTTAAAACCGTTTGAGTGAATCCAGGAAGAGGGAAGAGGCAGAGGGGCTGGAAGTGTGTCTGCTGTGCACAGGCTGTGAGTTTGAAAAACGTCTGAGTGAATACAGGAAAAGGGAAGAGACAGAGTGGATAGAAGTGTGTTTGTGTGCACAGACTGTGAGTTTTATAAAATCTGAGTGAATCCAGGAAGAGGGAAGAAACAGAGTGGCTGGAAGTGTTTGTGTGTGTGTGTGTGTGTGCGCGCGCGCACAGAATGTGGGTTTTAAAACGTCTGAGTGAATTCAGGAAGAGGAAAGAAGCAGATGTGCTGGAAGTTTGTTTGTGTGCACAGGCTTTGAGTCTTAAAACCATCTGAGTGAATCCAGGAAGAAGGAATTACCAGATGTGCTGGAAGTTTGTGCATGTGCACAGCCTGTGAGTCTTAAAAACGTCTCAGTGAATCTAGGAAGAGGGAAGAGGCAGAGGGGATGGAAGTGTGTGGATGTGCACATGCTGTGAGTCTTAAAATCCTCTGAGTGAATCCAGGAAGAGGGTAGAGGCAGAGGGGCTGGAAATCTGTCTGTGTGTTCGCGCTCGCGCAGGCTGTGAGTTTTAAAAACCTCTGAGTGAATCTAGGAAGGGGGAAGAGGAAAAGGGGCTTGAAGTGTGCACCTGTGGACACGCTTTGGGTTTTAAAAACATCTCAGTGAATCCAGGAAGAGGGAAGAGGCACAGGGGCTGGAACTGTTTGTCTGTGCACAGGCTTTGAGTTTTTAAAATGTCTGAGTGAATTAAGGAAGAGGGAAGAGGAGGAGGGGGTGGAAGTTTGTTCTGTGCACAGGCTGTTAGTTTTAAAAACCTCTGAGTGAATCCAAAAACAGGGAAAAGGCACAGGGACTGGAAGTGTGTGTGTGCGCACAGGCTGTGAGTTTTAAAATCCCCTGATTGAATCCAGGAAGAGGGAAGAGGCAGCGGGGCTGGAAGTGTCTTTGTGCGCACTGGCTGTGAGTTTTAAAAATGTCTGATTGAATCGAGGAAGAGGGAAGACGCAGAGGGGCTTGAAGTTTATGCGAGTGCACAGGATGTGAGTTTGAAAAACCTCTGAGTGAATACAGGAAGCGGGAAGAAGCAGATGTGCTGGAAGTGTGTTTGGTGTGCACAGGCTGTGAGTTTAAAAAACGTCTGCGTGAATACAGGAAACGGGAAATAGAGTGGATGGAAGTGTGTTTGTGTGCACAGACTGTGAGTTTGAAAATTGTCTGAGTGAATTCAGGAAGAGGGAATTTCCAGGTGTGATTGAAGTTTGTACATGTGCACCGGCTGTGAGTTTTAAAAATGTCTGAGTGAATCCAGGAAGAGGGAAGAGGCAGAGTGGCTGGAAGTGTGTTTGCTGTTGACAGGCTGTGAGTTTAAAAAACGTCTGAGTGAATACAGGAATAGGGAAGAGGCAGAGGGGCTGGAAGTGTGCGTTTTGTGCACAGGCTGTGAGTTTTAAAAACGTCTGAGTGAATCCAGGAAGAGGGAAAAGCAGATGTGCTGGAAGTGTATGTGTGTGCCCAAGCTGTGAGTTTGAAAAACGTCTGAGTGAATTCAGGAAGAGGGAAGAAGCAGATGTGCTGGAAGTTTATTTGTGTGCACTGGCTGTGAGTCTTAAAAACGTCTGAGTGAATCCAGGAAGAGGGAAGAGGCAGAGGGGCTGGAAGTGTGCGTTCTGTGCCCAGGCTATGAGTTTTAAAAACATCTCAGTGAATCCAGGAAGAGGGAAAAGCAGATGTGCTGGAAGTGTATGTGTGTGCACAGGCTGTGAGTTTTAAAAACCTCTGAGTGAATCCAGGAAGAGGGAAGAGACAAAGGGGCTGGAAGCGTGTTGCGAACAGGCTGTGAGTCTTAAAAACGTCTGCGTATATCCTGGAAGAGGGTAGAGGGAGAGGTGCTGGAAGTGTGTTTGTGTGCACAGGCTGTGAGTTTTAAAAACCTCTTTGTGAATCCAGGAAGAGGGAAGAGGCAGAGGTGCTGGAAGTGTGTGTGTGTTTGTGTGTGTGTGTGTGTGTGTGCACAGGCTGTGAGTCTTAAAAAGGTCTGAGTGATTCCAGGAAGAGGGAAGAGACAAAGGGGCTGTAGGTGTGTTTGTGTGTGCACAGGTTGTGTCTTTTAAAAAGGTCTGAGTGAATCCAGGAAGTGGGAAGAGATAGAGGCCTGGAAGTATGAGTGCTGTGCTCAGGCTGTGAGTCTTAAAAACCTCTGAGTGAATCCAGGAGGAGGGAAGAGTCACAGGGGCTGGAAGTTTGTGTGTGTGCACAGGCTTTGAGTTTTAAAATATCTGAGTGAATCTAGAAGAGGGAAGAGGCAGAGGGGCCCGAGGTTTGTGCTGTGAAAAGGCTGTGAGTCTTAAAAAGGTCTAAGTGAATCCAGAAAGTGGGAAGAGGAAGAGGGGCTGGAAATGTGTGCGTGTGCACAGGCTGTGAGTTTTAAAAACCTCTGAGTGATTCCAGGAAGAGGGAGAGGCAGAGGGGCTGGAAGTGTGTGTGTGTGTGCACAGGCTGTGAGTCTTAAAAAACATCTGAGTGAATCCAGGAAGAGGGAAGAGACAAAGGGGCTGTAGGTGTGTTTGTGTGTGCACAGGTTGTGTCTTTTAAAAACGTCTGAGTAAATCCAGAAAGTGGGAAGAGGCAAAGGGGCTGGAAGTGTTTCTGTGTGTGCACAGGTTGTGTGTTTTAAAAAGGTCTGAGTGAATCCAGGAAGTGGGAAGAGATGGAGGCCTGGAAGTGAATCCAGGAAGAGGGAAGAAGCAGAGCGGCCCGAAGTTTTTGCTCTGCACAGGCTGTGAGTCTTAAGAACATCTGAGTGAATCCAGGAAGTGGGAAGAGGCAAAGGGGCTGGAAGTTTGTTGTGCACAGGCTGTGCATCTTAAAAAGATCTGAATGAATCCAGGAAGTGGGAAGAGATAGAGGCCTGGAAGTGTGTGTGCTGTGCTCAGGCTGTGAGTCTTAAAAACTTCTGAGTGAAACCTGGAAGAGGGAAGAGGCACAGGGGCTGGAAGTGTGTGTGTGTGTGCACAGGCTTTGAGTTTTAAAATGTCTGAGTGAATCTAGAAGAGGGAAGAGGCAGAGGGGCCCGAGGTTTGTGCTGTGAAAAGGCTGTGAGTCTTAAAAACGTCTAAGTGAATCCATAAAATGTGACCATGGAGATGCTACAACAGTCATAAGTGTGAAAACCGGTCGTAGGTCAGTTTTCAGGAGGAGGAGCTTCCTAGGACAATGGCAGTCTACCTCTGAGCTCCCTTTTATCATGGGGGCTCCTCGACGGGGGATGGGGTGTTGTCGGCCCTCTTTACCATCCTGAGGGCCGGGAATTTATTCAGCAACCACCCTGGCTCTCTTTAAGATCAATTTGGTCTCCCAGGGTGGTCAGACAGCCAGGAGGAAGGAGGAAAGAGGAGGAACGCTCCGGAGAGGGAGTTTGAGGGAGCTTGAAGCAGAGGCCCGAGCAGCGGAGAAGCGGTTTGAGCGGCTGCTGGAGCGGCAGAGTGACGGTTCAGCGGAGAAACAGCTAGAGGAATGGCGCAGACGTTCCGGACGACCCAGGTGATGACCCTGCAACCCGAGCGGCTACGGCGACGGGGTGGCGGCAAGAAACATCGAGCGCCATTTTTTCCGGCCGTGGTGAGGTCTTTAGATCGGATGGGAGGTTGGCGAGGGTCGTGCGAGAGCCGCGGGAGAGAGGAGCGAAGCCGAGGCGCTGGGGGCCGCTGGAGGCCGTTGGAATATCAGCAGGACAAGAGGCGGAGTGTGAGGGTCTATGCCTGAGCTTTCCCGGCTTCTCTACCCTGCCCTTCGCTGCTAATATGTCCCCCCCCCGCTGAACTGGGATCTCCGCCTTACTGCCTTTGCAAACTGCTTCCTGGCTCCTACTGTGGACATTCGTTTTCTCCCCTCTTTCTTATGGGAGCCCTGACTTATAAACTTATACCAACTTATACCAACATTGCAATACCCTATTATGAGCTAAACCCTGTCACAGCCGGAAGATCACGATTTACCTGAGGTCAGACCTGCTACGATTGCGAGAGTCCCCCCTCTCGCAGGTATGCCCTCCTGCCCTTTCCAGGGCCCACCTTGATGACGGGTTCATTAACCCAGAGAGGTGGAGGAAGCGGGGAATTAGGGGGTTTTTAGTTAAATGTTTTTTAAATATTTTAGGGGGTTCCAGGGTGGGGGGGAGGGCTATACAGGCCAGGAGTGTGGTTAGACCCAGGCGAACAGGTGTGGTCAGGAGGGAAGTGAGCGGAGCGGGGGAGGGGAGGGAAAATAACATTCCTATAGAGGGCTCTGTGATACCTACGGTCGTAGGGAGGGGTAGGCGCGAGGACAGTCGAAGAACGTGTAGTCGGTTGGGAGACCGTGGTCGTTGGACACGCCCGGTCATTTGTACCAACCCCCGCATTCTAGGTGGTCAGGTTCTACAGAGCCAGGGCCTCAGGCTGATGTTGTGTAACACGAGGTCCATGGTTAACAAGGCCCCCCTCATCAACGATCTGATTTCAGAGGGGGAGCCGGACCTCGTGGGAATAACGGAAACCTGGTTGGGCCATGAGGGAGGTTTGCCCCTCGTGGAAATGTGCCCACCAGGCTACCGTGTATTCCACCAGCCACGTGCCCAGGGCAGGGGTGGTGGGGTAGCGGTAATTATACGGGAGAATCTGGGACCGAGAGAATTCACTGTGCCGCAGATATCCGGGTGTGAGTCTCTGGGCGTGAGATGGGGCCCAGGGAGACAGCTGGGCCTGCTGATTGTATACTTGGCTCCTCGCTATACATCAACGGCCCTGCCCGAACTCCTCGAGCGGATCACTGAGATGGCGGTTGAGACCCCCAAACTCTTAGTTATGGGGGATTTCAACCTGCCGTCGATGGGAGAAGCATCCGAGGCAGTTCGGGAGTTCATGGCTTCCATGGCAGCCATGGATCTGACTCAAGTAATTCAGGGCTCCACGCACGAGGGAGGCCACACACTGGATCTTGTGTTTGTCTCCGACCAGTGGACGAGTGATCTAGGAGTAGGGGATCTAGCCATCACGCCCCTGTCATGGTCAGATCACTCACTTCTTCGGCTCGATTTCCCTGGCGCTACCCCCCGCCGCGGGGAGGCGGAACCAGATTGTCCTAGATGGTTCCGCCCCAGGTGTCAGATGGAACCAGATAGGTTCCAGACGGAGCTTGGGCCACTTCCTGTGGACCTGACCCGCTCCCGGATGGAGGACTTGGTGGCTGCATGCAATAGTGCGGCTGCCGGGGCCTTAGACCGGGTTGCGCCTTTGCGGCCTCTCCGGTGGCAACGAACCGCCCTGGCTCCCTGGTTTAACGAGGAGCTAAGGGCGATGAAACGCCACAAGAGACGCCTAGAGAGCAGATGGAGATCCTCTCGCTCCGAATTTGACCGAACACAGGTAAGAACCTACTTAAGGACTTACCTTGTGGCATTAAGAGTGGCCAAACGTCGATATTGTGCCACTCTCATTGCGTCCTCCGAGAACCGCCCTGCCGCCCTGTTTCGGGTGACCCGCTCCCTCTTGTCACAGAGGCAGCGGGAGCCCCCTTTGCAGGGCAGGGCAGAGGAATTTGGGGAATACCTGCAGGATAAAATCGCTCAAATCCGGAGGGAATGGGCCCCCTTCAGTGTTCCAGGGGGGACATCCGAGGTGAGACTTGAGAGACCATGCTGGGAGGAGTTTGACTCTGTTTCCACCGAGGATTTGGACAGGTTGCGTGGGCGACTGCGAGCCACCACGTGTTTATTGGACCCGTGTCCCTCCTGGCTTGTACTGGCATCCTGGGAGGTTACACGAGGCTGGCTATTGGGACTTGTGAACGCTTCATTGAGTGAGGGTTTCCTGCCAGCCGCCTTGAAAGAGGCGGTTGTGAGGCCCTTGCTCAAGAAGCCTTCTCTGGACCCAATGGAGCTAGCAAATTATCGTCCTGTCTCCAACCTTCCTTTTTTAACGAAGGTTGTAGAGAGCGTGGTGGCTCAGCAGTTCCCACGTCACCTGGAGGAAACCGATTATCTAGACCCGCGCCAGTCCGGTTTCCGGCCCGGGCACAGCACAGAGACGGCCTTGATCGCGTTGGTGGATGATCTCTGGAGGGCCAGAGATAGGGGTTGTTCCTCTATCCTGGTCCTATTAGACCTCTCAGCGGCTTTTGATACCATCGACCATGGTATCCTACTGCGCCGGCTGGAGGGGTTGGGGGTAGGAGGCACCGTGTTGCGGTGGTTCTGCTCCTACCTCTCCGACCGGACGCAATGTGTGTTGGCAGGGGAGCAGAGGTCGACCCTGAGGCCGCTCACTTGTGGGGTGCCACAGGGGTCGGTCCTCTCGCCTCTCCTGTTCAACACATATATGAAGCCGCTGGGCGAGATCATCCGTGGTTTGGGGATGGGATACCACCTGTATGCTGATGATACACAGCTGTACATTTCCACCCCAAACCACCCCAACGAGGCCGTCGAAGTGATGTCCCGGTGTTTGGAAGCCGTACGGGTCTAGATGGGAGACAACAGACTCAGACTCAACCACTCCAAGATGGAGTGGCTGTGGCTACCGGCCCCCAGGTTCAACCAGTGTATTCCATCGCTGGCCATCGGGGGCGAGCAACTGGCCCCCGTGGAGCGGGCGCGCAATTTGAGCATCCTCCTAGACGCCCGGCTGTCTATGGAAGACCATGTGGCAGCCGTGGCAATGGGGGCTTTCCACCAGGTTCGCCTGGTGCGCCAATTGCGCCCCCTATTGGACCGGGATGCCCTCCGCACAGTCACTCACGTGCTGGTGACGTCCCGCCTGGACTACTGTAATGCTCTCTGCATGGGGCTCCCCTTGAGATGCACCCGGAGACTGCAACTGGTCCAGAATGCGGCCGCGCGGGCAATTACGGGGAGAACGAGGTTCTCCCATATAACACCTCTCCTGCGCGAGCTGCACTGGCTCCCTGTGGTCTACTGGGTGCGCTTCAAGGTGTTAGTTTCCATCTTTAAAGCGCTCCATGGCACAGGACCTAGCTATTTGCAGGATCGCATTCTGCCCCATACATCCCTGCGACCAATTCGCTCTCACAGAGAGGGACTCCTCCGGGTGCCGTCCACCAGACAGTGTCAGAGGGCGGCGCCCAGGAGTAGGGCCTTCTCTGTGATGGGCCCAGCCCTCTGGAATGACCTCCCCCCAGACATCAGGATAACGACCGATCTCCGCTCCTTCCGCACGAAACTCAAGACCCACCTGTTCCAACTAGCCGGCCTGGCTTAAACTAAAACTTTCTAACCTCCCTGGCAATTTTAATTACGGTAAATGTAAATTTTGGGGTTTTAAATTATTTTAACTGTTTTAATTTATTGTTATTTATTTTAACCTAGTGGCTTTTTATTGGAATTTTATTTGTTAAGCATTGATGTCACCTCCTCCATGCCACATCTGTATATTTGTTTTGATTGTACGTCGCCCCGAGTCCCTTTGCGGAGAGGGGGCGACTGATAAGTCAAATAAAATAAATAAATAAATAAAATAAATAAAGTGGGAAGAGGAAGAGGGGCTGGAAATGTGTGCGTGTGAACAGGCTGTGAGTTTTAAAAACATCTGAGTGAATCCAGAAAGTGGGAAGAGGTAGAGGGGCTTTAAGTGTGTGTGCGTGGGTTCAGGCTGTGAGTCTTAAAAAGTTCTGAGTGAATCCAGAAAGTGGGAAGAGGCAAAGGGGCTGGAAGTGTTTCTTTGTGTGTTTGTTTGTGTGTGTGTGTTTGTGTCCACACAGGCTGTGAGTTTTAAAAACGTCTGAGTGAATCCAGGAAGAGGGAAAAGCAGATGTGCTGGAAGTGTATGTGTGTGCACAAGCTGTGAGTTTGAAAAACGTCTGAGTGAATACAGGAAGAGGGAAGAAGCAGATGTGCTGGAAGTTTGTTTGTGTGCACAGGCTGTGAGTCTTAAAAACATCTGAGTGAATCCAGGAAGAGGGAAGTGGCAGAGGGGCTGGAAGTGTGTGTGTTTGTGCGGACTGTGAGTTTTAAAACGTCTGAGTGAATTCAGGAAGAGGGAAGAAGCAGATGTGGTAGAAGTTTGTTTGTGTGCACAGGCTGTGAATCTTAAAAACGTCTGAGTGAATCCAGGAAGAGGCAAGTGGCAGAGGGGCTGGAAGTGTGTGTGTGTGCACAGACTGTGAGTTTTAAAATGTGTGAGTGAATCCAGTAAGAGGGAAGAGGCAGAGGGGCTGGAAGTGTGTGTGCTGTGCACAGGCTGTGAGTTTGAAAATTGTCTGAGTGAATTCAGGAAGAGGGAATTACCAGATGTGCTGGAAGTTTGTGCATGTGCACAGTCTGTGAGTTTGAAAAACCTCTGAGTGAATACAGGAAGCGGGAAGAAGCACATGTGCTGTAAGTTTGTTTGTGTGCACAGGCTGTGAATCTTAAAAACGTCTGAGTGAATCCTGAAAGAGGGAAGAGGCAAAGGGGCTGGAAGTGTGTTTGTGTGCACAGACTGTGAGTTTTAAAAAGGTCTGAGTGAATCCAGGAAGAGGGAAGTGGCAGAGGGCCTGGAAGTGTGTGTGTGAGCACAGACTGTGAAGTTTAAAACGTCTGAGTGAATCCAGGAAGAGGGAAAAGCAGATGTGCTGGAAGTGTATGTGTGTGCACAAGCTGTGAGTTTGAAAAACGTCTGAGTGAATTCAGGAAGAGGGAAGAAGCAGATGTGCTGGAAGTTTGTTTGTGTGCACAGGCTTTTAAATCTTAAAAACGTCTGAGTGAATCCTGGAAGAGGGAAGAGGCAAAGGGGCTGGAAGTGTGTTTGTGTGCACAGACTGTGAGTTTTAAAAAGGTCTCAGTGAATCCATGAAGAGGGAAGAGGCAGAGGGCCTGGAAGTGTGTGTGTGAGCACAGACTGTGAGTTTTAAAACGTCTGAGTGAATTCAGGAAGAGGAGGAAGCAGATGTGCTGGAAGTTTATTTGTGTGCACAGGCTGTGAGTCTTAAAAACGTTTTAAAATGTGTGAGTGAATCGAGGAAGAGGGAAGTGGCAGAGGGGCTGGAAGTGTGTGTGTGAGCACAGACTGTGAGTTTTAAAACGTCTGAGTGATTTCAGGAAGAGGCAGATGTGCTGGAAGTTTGTTTTTGTGCACAGGCTGTGAGTTTGAAAATTGTCTGATTGAATTCAGGAACAGGGAATTACCAGATGTGCTAGAAGTGTGTGCATGTGCACTGGCTGTGAGTCTTAAAAACGTCTGAGTGAATACAGGAAGAGGGAAGAGGCAGAGGGGCTGGAAGTGTCTGTGATGTGCAAAGGCTGTTAGTTTGAAAAACATCTGAGTGAATACAGGAATGGGGAAGAGGCACAGGGGCTGGAAGTTTGTGTGTGTGCACAGGCTTTGAGTTTTAAAATGTCTGAGTGAATCTAGAAGAGGGAAGAGGCAGAGGGGCCCGAGGTTTGTGCTGTGAAAAGGCTGTGAGTCTTAAAAAGGTCTAAGTGAATCCAGAAAGTGGGAAGAGGAAAAGGGGCTGGAAATGTATGCGTGTGAACAGGCTGTGAGTTTTAAAAACATCTGAGTGAATCCAGGAAGAGGGAAGAGGCAGAGGGGCTGGAAGTGTGTCTGCGTGTGTGTGTGTGTGCATGTGTGTGTGTGTGTGTGTGTGTGTGTGTGCACAGGCTGTGAGTTTTAAAAACCTCTGAGTGATTCCAGGAAGAGGGAGAGGCAGAGGGGCTGGAAGTTTGTGTCCGTGAGCACAGGTTGTGAGTCTTAAAAAGGTCTGAGTGAATCCAGAAAGTGGGAAGGGGAAAAGGGGCTGGAAGTGTGTGTGCATGTGCACAGGCTGTGAGTCTTAAGAAACATCTGATTGAATCCAGGAAGAGGGAAGAGACAAAGGGGCTGGTTGTTTGTTGTGCACAAGCTGTGAGTCTTAAAAAGGTCTGAATGAATGCAGGAAGTGGGAAGAGATAGAGGCCTGGAAGTGTGTGTGCTGTGGTAAAGCTGTGAGTCTTAAAAATGCCTGAGCGAATCCTGGAAGAGGGAAGAGGCACAGGGGCTGTGGGTGTGTTTTTGTGCACAGGCTGTGAGTTTTAAAAACCTCTTTGTGAATCCAGGAAGAGGGAAGAGGTACAGGGGTTGGAAGTGTGTGTGTGTGCACAGGCTTTTTTTTTTAAACAAAGTTTTATTAGTTTTTTAATATTTTACAAAGGGAAAAGGTATGGGAAAGATTACAAATTTTGGCAGCCGCGAAATGCGGTAGGTGCAACCCCCCCTCCAGACTCATAGTATACATTTGCCTAAAGTTCAAATATTACATAATAGCATATAGTCAGTGTGGTAAATTCAATTGGTAATTTCGGTCAGTTTATATCACGTGGATTTTCTTACTCATTTGTGTGATCTGAGCTTTCTTAATGTCGCCCCATCTCCCCCCGTTGGCAGTGCTCCGGCCCCTCCCGTGTCTTGTATATCTACTGAAGTGTCTTCTGGTTTTTCTAGGAGTAGTTAATTTTTTTCCATAAAGGCCTGCGCCTCTATGGGTGTGTTAATTCTAACTCTTGTCTCCTCCCAGAATATTAGCATACCTTCAGGCAGTAACCATCGAAACCACACCCCCTTCTGGTATAGTTTATTCGCCAATTGCGAATAAGATTTTCTTTTCTCCCTCACTGTCTTGGGGATCTGTTTCAGAATGGTTATCTCCTTATCTTTGTATGTCAAGGCTTGCCTCCTTTGTGCATTCAGGATTTCATCTCTTGTGCTTTTCCTAAGAAATTCAATGTGTACCTCCCTGGGGACATTGTGTGTTCTAGCATACGCTGAGTTCACTCTATAAGCCAGGTCTATTTCCCACCCCATCTGTTGTTTTTCCTTCTGAATATACTCTGCCAAAATGGTTGTCATGATGTCCCTTATGTCTTCATCATCTGTCTCCATCACATTCTGAAATCTAAGATAAAAAGACATTCTCTCAAACTCTATTTTCATTTGTTGGGTGTCAAGTTCTTTGTTTCCCCTCTGCACACCCTCTATCCCCCCCCCCTCATCTCAGCCGCCCCATCCTCCAAAAGATCCAGTCTCTGTGAGTTCTTATTAATTTTATCCTGGTTCTCTTTAATTTCTTCTTTCATCTCCTTCAATTGTCTCTTTATTTCCTCTTGTCCCTGTAGAATTTGTTGAAACATTTGATGAAACTCCAGGTCCATAGATTTAGGTTGCTTGAAGGCTGTTAACGTTGATTGTGTACTAGGACTGGAGGTTGCAGATGTTGGGGCAGAGGCAGCAAAGCCTGACTTTCCAGGAGGTGATCTTTTAGATGCCATTGTTTATAAAGTAAAGAGTCCAGTCAGTATAAAGAAGGATCAGTCAGAGGGGTAGACCAGCCAAGAGAGTCGAGGAGACAGAGAGTCCAGGCACAGGGGAATTTTCTAATCACCCTGGCAAAAGAGCAGACGTTTTTCACTCCAGGAGGTTCAGAAGCAAACAATCCACAAGAGAATTATCCAGGTAGCACGGAGACAAAGACCGGAAGCCTGAAGCTAAAAGGTGGAGTCAAGTTTCACATTTCATGAAGACAGGCGGAAGTGTGCCATCTTGCCCTGCCAACTTCGGATATTGAGGCAACAAATAAAGTTTTCAAAGTTCAAAGTTCCCAGGGCTTCCAGATCTCATTGTCTTAAAACTTAAAAGTTTAAATCTGAAAATCCATAGTAGGGGTGTGACATCTTTGGTTTGGCTCTCCCCCTCCTCCTTCCCTTGGGGCTGAGAGCTCACTTGTTTCCAGCCGCTTGTCCAAGGGGGGGGGAAATCCCCCTCCTTTCCAGCCGCACCTCTCCAAATCAAGCCAAAAGTACAAATTTCCACAGCTGACAGATTTTGAAGTTGGTAATAGGAATGAAGGAAGTCTACACCTCACCGCTCCGCCGCCGCATCCTTCAGCTTTCTTTTTTCACTCCGAACAGCCTCTCAGCAAAGACGCCCACGCGTCCTCCGATCTGCTCCCCGGTGCCTTGGGCGCGCGGGGGACCTCCCGCCGGCTGCCGCCAATGCAGGGATCCTCCGTGATGCCGCCCCTCCGGCAGGACGCCTCTGCGGGGCGTCCTGTGCCCCCCAAGAAGTGGGGAAGCCCACCGGAGAGCCGGAGCGAGCAACAAGTTCCCCGTCGCCATCAGCCGCCGGAACCGGAAGTGTGCACAGGCTTTGAGTTTTAAAATATCTGAGTGAATCTAGAAGAGGGAAGAGACAGAGGGGCCCGATGTTTGTGCTGTGAAAAGGCTGTGAGTATTAAAAAGGTCTAAGTGAATCCAGAAAGTGGGAAGAGGAAGAGGAGCTGGAAATGTGTGCGTGTGAACAGGCTGTGAGTTTTAAAAACATCTGAGTGAATCCAGGAAGAGGGAAGAGGCAGAAGGGCTGGAAGTGTGTCTGCGTGTGTGTGTGTGTGTATGTGTGTTTGTGTGTGTGTGTGTGCACAGGCTGTGAGTTTTAAAAACCTCTGAGTGAATCCAGGAAGAGGGAGAGGCAGAGGGGCTGGAAGTTTGTGTGCGTGTGCACAGGCTGTGAGTCTTAAAAACTTCTGAGTGAATCCAGGAAGGGGGAAGAGACAAAGGGGTTGGAAGTGTGTGTGCTGTGCTAAGGCTGTGAGTCTTAAAAACGTCTGAGTGAATCCAGAAAGTGGGAAGAGGCAAAGGGGCTGGACGTTTGTGCGTGTGCACAAGCTATGAGTCTTAAAAACGTCTGAGTGAATCCAGGAAGAGGGAAAAGCAGATGTGCTGGAAGTGTATGTGTGTGCACAAGCTGTGAGTTTGAAAAACGTCTGTGTAAATTCAGGAAGAGGGAAGAAGCAGATGTGCTGGAAGTTTATTTGTGTGCACAGGCTGTGAGTCTTAAAAAGATCTGAGTGAATCCAGAAAGTGGGAAGGGGAAGAGGGGCTGGAAATGTGTGTGCGTGTGCACAGGCTGTGAGTCTTTAAAAACATCTGAGTGAATCCAAGAAGAGGGAAGGGACAAAGGGGCTGGAAGTGTGTTGCGAACAGGCTGTGTGTCTTAAAAACGTCTGAGTATATCCTGGAAGAGGGTAGAGGCAGAGGGGATGGAAGAGTGTGTGTGTGTGTGTGTGTGTGTCTGTGTGTGCACAGGCTGTGAGTTTTAAAAACCTCTTTGTGAATCCAGGAAGAGGGAAGAGGCAGAGGGGCTGGAAGTGTGTGTGTGTGTGTGTGTGTGTGTGTGTGTGTGCACAGGCTGTGAGTTTTAAAAACCTCTGAGTGAATCCAGGAAGAGGGAGAGGCAGAGCGGCTGGAAGTGTGTGTACGTGTGCACAGGCTGTGAGTCTTAAAAACGTCTGAGTGAATCCAGGAAGAGGGAAGAGGCAGAGCGGCTGGAAGTGTGCGTTCTGTGCACAGGCTGTGAGTTTTAAAAACGTCTGAGTGAATCCAGGAAGGGGGAAAAGCAGATGTGCTGGAAGTGTATGTGTGTGCACAAGCTGTGAGTTTTAAAAACCTCTTTCTGAATCCAGGAAGAGGGAAGAGGTACAGGGGTTGGAGGGGCCAGAAGTGTGTGTGCGTGAGCACAGGCTGTGAGTCTTAAAAAGTTCTGAGTGAATCAAGGAAGGGGGAAGAGACAAAGGGGTTGGAAGTGTATGTGTGTGTGTGTGTGCGTGTGTGTTTGTTTGTGTGCACAGGCTGTGAGTTTTAAAATCCTCTGAGTGAATCCAGGAAGAGGGAAGAGGAAAAGGGGCTGGACGTGTGTGCGTGTGCACAAGCTATGAGTCTTAAAAAGTTCTGAGTGAATCCAGGAACGGGGAAGAGACAAAGGGGTTGGAAGTGTGTGTGTGTGTGTGTGCGTGTGTGTTTGTTTGTGTGCACAGGCTGTGAGTTTTAAAATCCTCTGAGTGAATCCAGGAAGAGGGAAGAGGAAAAGGGGCTGGACGTGTGTGCGTGTGCACAAGCTATGAGTCTTAAAAACGTCTGAGTGAAACCAGGAAGTGGGAAGAGGCAAAGGGGATGGAAGTGTGTTGTGAGCAGGCTGTGAGTCTGAAAAATGTATGAGTGAATCCAAGAAGAGGGAAGAGGCACAGGGGCTTGAAGTGTGTTGTGCACAGGCTGTGAGTCTTAAAAACGTCTGAGTGAATCCTGGAAGAGGGAAGAGGCAAAGGGGCTGGAAGTGTGTGTGTGTGTGCACAGGTTGTGAGTTTTAAAAAGGTCTGAGTGAATATAGGAAGTGGGAAGAGATAGAGGCCTGGAAGTGTGTGTGCTGTGCTCAGGCTGTGAGTCTTAAAAATGTCTGAGTGAATCCTGGAAGAGGGAAGAGGCAGAGGGGCTGTAGGTGTGTTTGTGTGCACAGGCTGTGAGTTTTAAAAACCTCTTTGTGAATCCAGGAAGAGGGAAGAGGCACAGGGGCTGGAAGTGTGTGTTTGTGCACAGGCTTTGAGTTTTAAAATGTCTGAGTGAATCTAGAAGAGAGAAGAGGCAGTGGGGCCCGAAGTTTGTGCTGTGAAAAGGCTGTGAGTCTTAAAAACGTCTGAGTGAATCCAGAAAGTGGGAAGAGGCAAAGGGGCTGGAAGTGTGTGTGTGTGTGTGTGTGTGGTGTGGTGTGTGCGCGCGTGCACAGGCTGTGAGTTTTAAAAACCTCTTTGTGAATCCAGGAAGAGGGAAGCGGCACAGGGGCTGGAAGTGTGTGTGTGTGCACAGGCTTTGAGTTTTAAAATGTCTGAGTGAATCTAGAAGAGGGAAGAGGCAGCGGGGCCCGAGGTTTGTGCTGTGAAAAGGCTGTGAGTCTTAAAAGGGTCTAAGTGAATCCAGAAAGTGGGAAGAGGAAGAGGGGCTGGAAATGTGTCCGTGTGTACAGGCTGTGAGTTTTAAAAACCTCTGAGTGATTCCAGGAAGAGGGAGAGGCAGAGGGGCTGGAAGTTTGTGTCCGTGTGCACAGGTTGTGAGACTTAAAAAGGTCTGAGTGAATCCAGAAAGTGGGAAGGGGAAGAGGGGCTGGAAGTGTGTGTGCATGTGCACAGGTTGTGAGTCTTAAAAAACATCTGAGTGAATCCAGGAAGAGGGAAGAGACAAAGGGGCTGGAAGTTTGTTGTGCACAAGCTGTGAGTCGTAAAAAGGTCTGAATGAATGCAGGAAGTGGGAAGAGATAGAGGCCTGGAAGTGTGTGTGCTGTGCTCAGGCTGTGAGTCTTAAAAATGTCTGAGTGAATCCTGGAAGAGGGAAGAGGCTGACGGGCTGTAGGTGTGTTTTTCTGCACAGGCTGTGAGTTTTAAAAACCTCTTTGTGGAGCTTCCGGTTGTTTCACGAACATCGCAGGGAGGCTTTTTCTGAGCTTGTCGAATCAATAGACTGTAGAGGTGTTTTTTTAAGATCGTTAACACCTTGGACACTCCTAAATACTTAGGAATTTAGGAGGGAAAAATACAGCTGTCGGGTAGAGACACTTGTGTAGCCTCCCAGAAGGATTTATAGCCTTTGGGGTGCGGGCAAGGAGAGCCCCCCTTTGCAGCTGTTGTATGCTCCGGTCTTTTGAGATCCTCCGCTGATTTAGTGGAGCACGACGTTGGGAACAGCTTTTAACACCGAGCAACCCAAGAAGGAACACATTTGCAAGTATTTTAAGTTTTAGTCTCCAACCTTCCCTTTCTAGCGAAGGTTGTTGAGAATGTGGTGGCACAGCAATTTCCGCGACACCTTGACGAATCCGAATATCTAGACCCACGCCAGTCCGGCTTCCCACCCGGGCACAGCACGGAGACAGCCTTGGTCGCGTTGGTCGATGATCTCTGGAGGGCCAGAGATAGAGGTTGTTCCTCTATCATGGTCCTATTAGACCTCTCAGCGGCTTTTGATACCATCGACCATGGTATCCTATTGCGCCGGCTGGAGGGGTTGGGAGTCGGAGGCACCGTTTTGCGGTGGTTCGGCTCCTACCTCTCCGACCGGACGCAATGTGTGTTGACGGGGGGCAGAGGTCGACCCTGAGGCCACTCACTTGTGGGGTGCCGCAGGGGTCGGTCCTCTCGCCTCTCCTGTTCAACGCATATGTGAAGCCACTGGGGGAGATCATCCGTGGTTTTGGGGTTGAATATCATCTGTACGCTGATGACACCCAGCTGTACATTTCAACCCCAAACCACCCCAACGAGGCTGTCGAAGTGATGTCCCGATGTTTGGAAGCCGTCGGGGTCTGGATGGGGGACAACAGACTCAAACTCAACCCCTCCAAGACTGAGTGGCTGTGGCTACCAGCACCTCGGTTCAGCCAGCTGACTCCATCGCTGGCCATAGGGGGCGAACAATTGCCCCCTGTGGAATGGGCGCGCAATTTGGGCGTCCTCCTAGATGCCCGGCTGTCAATGGATGACCATGTGGCAGCTGTGGCAAGGGGGGCGTTCCACCAGGTTCGCCTGGTGCGCCAATTGCGCCCCCTACTGGACCGAGATGCCCTACGCACGGTCACTCATGCACTGGTGACGTCTCGCCTGGACTACTGCAATGCCCTCTACATGGGGCTCCCCTTGGGACGCGCCCGAAGACTGCAGCTAGTCCAGAACGCAGCCGCGCGGGCTGTCATGGGGAGTACTAGGTACTCCCACGTAACACCTCTCCTGCGCGAGCTGCACTGGCTGCCTGTGGTTTTTCGGGTGCGTTTCAAGGTCCTGATCACCATCTTTAAAGCGCTCCATGGCACAGGACCTAGTTACTTGCGGGATCGCATCCTGCCACACACATCCCTGCGGCCAATTCACTCTCACAGGGAGGGACTTCTCCTGGTGCCGTCCACTAGGCAATGCCAACGGGCGGCGCCAAGGAGTAGGGCCTTCTCTGTGATGGGCCCAACCCTCTGGAATGACCTCCCCCCCGACATTAGAACCACCACTGACTTCCGCTCCTTCCGACAAAAATTGAAGACTCACCTGTTCCGATTGGCTGGCCTGGCATAATCATAACTGTTACCTCCAGGCAGACATATTTCTTAACTGGTATTTTAGGGGAATTGTTTTTAAATTTAATGTTATGGGATATTTTTAGGGGTTTTAAATCTATATTTATATTTACTCAGCTGTACAGTTCTTTTTAACCTTCTTTTTAACCTCCTCCATATCTATCTATCTTTCTATTTAATAATTTTAACTGTTCAATTATTTAGTTATTTATATAATGTATTTCTTGTATGGACTGTACACCGCCCCGAGTCCCTTTCGGGAGAGGGGGCGGTCTATAAGCGCTCAGTAAATAAATAAATAAAATAAATAAATAAATTTAAGTTTGAATGCTATTGCTGAATTTGAAAGGCGTGGGCTTAGAACAAAGGATTCAAATGGTGTTAATTTATAGTTGAAAACCTAAAGAAAACGAAAGCTAATTGCTTGCTGACAGCTGGGGCGGCTGAAATAGCTATTAACAACTTCTAAGTCAGTTTACATAACCTGACCTACTTGGAAGAGTATTTTGTGAGAAAGTTGGGAAGAAGTGTCCTCCTTTTTTCTGTTAAATATGGCAACGGAACAAGGGGTGGTTCCCTTAGCCGCTACAATGAACCTCCAGGACTTGAAGGATTTTATAGGCAAAGAAATTAAAGAGGTTAAACAAATGGTCCAGGACACTATAAAAAGATCTGACCAGATTCATAAAAATATGCAAGCTATAGCGATGGGATTGTCAGAGGTGGTTCTCAAGGTGGATAGCAAGGTGGAGAAATTAGTCGTGGATCTGGAAACCAAAATGAAAGAAACGGATCTGAAATTTGTGGAAATGGAGGGGGATATGCAAAGGATGGATAATGAGATTACTATGATACAATTTAGATCCATGGAGTTCGCTATCAGACTTAGGGGCTTAAGAGAAAATCCTAGAGAGGACTTAAGAAAAGTTTGTGCAGATGCCCTGGCTCCGTTATTAAAAGTGGATGACCCCCGTGAGATTTCAGCTAAGATTGATAAAACCTACAGAGTAAATTCACGCATAGCATTACAAAGGCAACTACCAAGAGATGTTGTGATATACTTTACTGAGAGAAATTTTAGAAATGATATCTTGCAGAAGTCTTTTTACTCTGCCCTTCAAATAGATGGGAATATGATTGGTGTTTTTAAGGAGCTCCCACCAGCGATGTTAAAGTTCAGAAGGGACTTTGGATTTTTGGTAGCTGAGTTGAAGAAGAGAGAGATACAATATAGGTGGGATGTTCCAATTGGTGTTATATTCAGATATCAAGGGGTAAGATATTGTTTGAACACAATAGATAAAGCCAGAGACTTTTATTATGGAATACTTAAGGAAAATGCAACGCCCCCACGTACATCTACACCAACACCAGCAGATCTGGATGTCTTAGAGCAGAGGCTGTTTGAAAAAGAGTCAGAAGAACAAAGAAAGCAGATGCAAAAAGAGAAGGAAGTTCAGGGTGCTGTAGGTGGATCACGAGTGGACCCCTCTAGATCTCTGTTGAGCTCCTTCTTGGAAGAAGAACCGTCTAAGACCCTCATTGAAATGCCGCTACTTAAGCCTGTGGAACAACGTGTTACTAGATCGACGACTAGACAAATGCTAGAATCTCACAAGCAGGGGGACCCCCAAACACAATGTGCCAAGAAGGAAGCTAAGAAGCAAATTGGAGCCATGGGAGTAAGAGCAGGGCCGAAGATTAGTCTTGTGGAGAGAGATCTTCAGCAAATGCTTTCAACGCTCCAGATCAGACCCAAAGATGCTTAAGTTATTATCTTGGAATGTGAATGGATTGAACTCTCCACAAAAAAGGAAAAAAATATTTTATTATTTGAAGCAATTTAATAATGATGTTGTTTGTCTTCAAGAGACTCATATTAGGCTGCAAGACCAGAAGTACTTAGTGAATTCAAAATTGGGAACATTGTATGCTGCCTCTAATTTGGTAAAGAAAAATGGAGTGGCGATATATATAAACAAAAGATTCCCAACCAAGGTTATAGAGGCAGATGACAGTGGTAGATATATAGCAATTGAGACTTTGGTGCTATTTTGGTTGTAGGAATTTACGCACCTAACCAACAACAAGAAAGTTTTTATAAGATGCTCCATTTAAAAATCCTAGATTGGAATTTTAAGAGTATTTTAATTATGGGAGACTGGAATGGAGTGATCTCTCCAAGGATAGATAAGAGAACAACGACTAAACCCACTACCAAATTACCAAAGGCTTTTTTTGACTTACAAGATGACTTGAAATTAAAAGATGTTTGGAGGACACAACATCCAAATGAGATGGACTTTTCTTTCTACTCAGATAGACATAAATCCTTTTCTAGGATTGATTGTTTTTTTTGTTAACACCGGATTTACTTCCTAAAGCTAAGAAAACAAAGATATTCCCCAGGACACTAACTGACCATAGCCCGGTGTGGTTAGAAATTGAGTTAGGGAAGAGGCCAAGAAGGTCTTGGAGAGTAAATGAAAATTTATTTAGATATGAAAAAAATGTTGATGAACTTAAAAAACACAAGAAGGAATTTTTCAGTTTTAATATGAATAAGGGTACTCCCATTGAAAAAGTTTGGGATGCAAGTAAAGCTTACATGCGTGGGGTCCTGATACATATGAATTTCAAACATAAAGAAATTAGACAGAAAAGGAGAATGGAACTGGAAGATGAAATAAAAAATAAGGAACAGTTACTTATAGCAACCCCGAAAAATGAGGCGCTCCAGATGGCGATAAAGTTGTTGAAAGATCAATTTCAAATGCTTATAGCAGAACAAACAGCAACCAACCTACAATTTGCTAAACATAATACTTTTGCTAACGCTAATAAACCTGGTAGGTAGTTGGCTTATACCTTGAGAAAGAATACGAATGACAGAATTATTGATAGAATCGAGTATGGAGGGAAAACGGTATATCAACAAGATTTGATTAAAAAATCATTTGTGGACTATTATGCTAAGTTATATGTACAGGATAATATACAGAACAAGTCAGTAGATGATTTTTTGGAAGGAAAAAGGGTTACTAAAATACCCGTGCTTCAAAATGCAAATTTGGAACGTCTGATAACTGCTGATGAGATTACTTTAGCTATAAATCAACTTAAACTAGCTAAGGCTCCAGGGACTGATGGCTTGACTGCAATGTATTATAAAACTTTACAACTGGAAAGGATTGAATATCTTACACAACTATTTTGTAATATACTACAAGGAGGTAATATACCCTCCTCATGGAAAGCGGCTTTTATATCATTGATACCCAAAGACAAAGAGGGCCCTAAGAAACCAGAGGATTACAGACCGATATCTCTTCTGAACACAGATTATAAAATATTTGCTAAGGTACTAGCCAACAGATTGATGCCGGTTATCCAAGAGGTTATTCATCATGATCAAGCAGAATTTATTGAAGGCAGACACATGAAGGAGAATGTAAGGCAACTCATAGATTTAATTGACTATCTTGATAAGAATAAGCAGATCTCCGCAGTGCTGGTCTTTTTGGATGCAGAGAAGGCCTTCGATCGAGTGAATTGGAATTTTCTAACCAAGACTTTGGAAAAGATGGATATGGGACCACGATTTCGGCAGGCGATTGGAGCAATCTATCAGCAACAAAATGCACAACTTATTATTAATGGAAATTTGTCAACAACCTTCGAGATACAAAAAGGTACAAGACAAGGTTGCCCATTATCTCCATTGTTATTTATTTTAACCTTGGAAGTCTTGTTGAATGCAATTCGGGACTCAAAATCCTTAGATGGCATAGCTATCAGGCAAAAGGAATATAGAACTAGAGCATTTGCCGATGATCTGGTTGTTACCCTCTCACATCCTTTGAACTCAATAATCCAGATGAAAAATATAGCAGAATTTGGCAAGGTGTCCGGGTTTAGACTAAATCAAAACAAAATGAAAATGTTGGTTAAAAACATGACAGAGACTCAAAGAAAGAGACTTGCAAGTTTAGCATGTTTTGAAATAGTCTCCAAGGTCAAATATTTAGGAATACTAATTGCAGAATCAAATACAAAACTTTTCCTAAATAATTATGAAGTGTTGTGGCAAAAGATACAGAAAGATCTTCAAGTGTGGAAAAAGTTACAATTATCCTTGCTTGGAAGGATTTCAGCAATTAAAATGAACGTTCTACCTAGATTCATCTTTTTATTCCAGATGATACCGGTGCTTAAATCTGATAAAACTTTATTAATATGGCAAGCAGCACTAAATAAATTTGTTTGGAAGGAGAAAAAACCGAGAGTAAAGATGAAGATTATGCAAGATACTCGTGAAAGAGGCGGCCTTAGACTCCCAAACCTCTGATTGTATTATGAAGCTGCGGTATTAACGCATGTAGCAGATTGGTTTGGGAAAACAAAAATGGAATTGTTGAATATAGAAGGCCATGATCTTGTTCTGGGATGGCATGCATATCTTTTTTATGAAGATAGGGTGGATAAAGTGTTTAACAATCATGTTCTCCGAAGTGCCTTGATGAGAATATGGAAGAAGCACCGGCCCAATTGGGATTATAAAATACCGCTTTGGTTGGATCTTGCAGACACCATGTGGATTACGAATACTAAGTCACTCGGGGGGTGTTTATACAAAGACGTGCTTATTGCTGATGGGGACGAATGGAAGTTAAAAACTTTGGAACAACTGTTGGAAGAAGGAATTACTTTAAATTGGTTACATTATATACAGCTACAGAAGAGATGGGAAGAAGATCGCAGGGTCGGTTTTACGGATAAAGAAGTGGAACTGATTAAGCAGATAAAAGAGACTGGCCCAAAACAGGTTAAAAGAATATACAATGTACTGTTAGAAAGAGATTCAGAAAGTGAATTGGTTAAGGATTGTATGATTAAATGGGCTCAGAATTTTGGTGAAGTGTTTATGTTGGACACGTGGGAAAAAATATGGGTTCAGAATGTTAAATTTACACAGTCACAGAATTTAAGGGAGAACTTTTATAAAATGTTTTACAGATGGTATTTAGATCTTAAAAAATTATCATGCATGTACCCAAATGTTCAACCAAAATGTTGGAGATGCGGGTGCCTAGATGCTACTTTTTTCCATGTATGGTGGACCTGCAATAAGGTTAAAGCTTTTTGGATAAAAATATGGTGGGTTATGCAAAATGTATTTAAGAAAAGAATACAATTTACTCCGCAAATGTTTTTACTGGGTATAACTAAGGATTTTACTAAAAGGGAAACAAAACTGGTTTTGTATATGGTTACAGCAGCTAGGTTGTCGATTGCGCAACATTGGAAAAAAGATTTTTTACCGACTATTGATCAATGGATTCAGAAGGTGGCCGGGTTTGCTGAAATGGCAAAAATTTCAGCTTTCCTAAAAGGTCAGAAGCAGGGGAACTATACACAGGAATGGGTAAAATGGATTGATTATATACAGAACAAATACGAGACTAGGAAGTACTATGTAGCCTTTAGGTAAGAATGTTCAGACTGATAGATGATCAGAGCAAATACTACATGGGACACTTGGAATTGTTAGAGTGGTGTATAGCGGAAGTCAGGGGGGTGGGTTTGAGTGGGAGGTGGGGAGGGCTAGGGTGGAGGGTGGGGTAATATATATGCATAATTAACCTAGAAGATGGGATCAATGAAATATTGTTACTTTAATAGAAATTTATATCATGATTTATATATGTTTAATTACTTTAGAAGATGGGATCAATGGGCAATTGCTACTCTAAGAGAAACTTATATTATGATTGGGTGGTGAGGGGTACAATATCTGAATGAGTAATCTACCTTAAGATGGGGGGAGGGGAGGGGGTACAGTATTTGGTACAATATTTTAATGAGAAATTTTTTTTAAGTTGGGGGGAGGGGAGGGGACATAGTATTTCTTGTGATTTACATTATATGGAGGGGGGGTAAAAAGGGGGAAAATTTGTTTGTATAAAACTTTTTCAATAAAAAAAAAAACCTCTGAGTGAATCCAGGAAGAGGGAGAGGCAGAGGGGCTGGAAGTGTGTGTGCGTGTGCACAGGCTGTGAGTCTTAAAAAGTTTTGAGTGAATCCAGGAAGGGGGAAGAGACAAAGGGGTTGGAAGTGTGTGTGCTGTGCTAAGGCTGTGAGTTTTAAAAATGTCTGAGTGAATCCAGAAAGTGGGAAGAGGAAAAGGGGCTGGACGTGTGTGCGTGTTCACAAGCTGTGAGTCTTAAAAACGTCTGAGTGAAACCAGGAAGAGGGAAGAGGCAAAGGGGCTGGAAGTGTGTTGTGCACAGGCTGTGAGTCTGAAAAATGTCTGAGTGAATCCAGGAAGAGGGAAGAGGCAAAGGGGCTGGAAGTGTGTGTTCTGTGCACAGGCTGTGAGTCTTAAAAACATCTGAGTATATCCTGGAAGAGGGTAGAGGAAGAGGGGCATGAAGTGTGTTTGTGCGCACAGGCTGTGAGTTTTAAAAACCTCTTTGTGAATCCAGGAAGAGGGAAGAGGCACAGGGGCTGGAAGTGTGTGTGTGTGCACAGGCTTTGAGTTTTAAAATGTCTGAGTGAATCTAGAAGAGGGAAGAGGCAGAGGGGATGGAACTGTTTGTCTGTGCACAGGCTGTGAATTTTAAAAACGTCTGAGTGAATCCTGGAAGAGGGAAGAGGCAGAGGGGCTGGAAGTGTGTGTTTGTGCACAGGCTGTGAGTCTTAAAAACGTCTGAGTGAATCCAGGAAGAGGGAAGAGGCAAAGGGGCTGGAAGTGTGTGTGTGTGTGGTGCACAGGCTGTGAGTCTTAAAAACGTCTGAGTGAATCCAGGAAGAGGGAAGAGGCAGAGGGGCTGGAAGTTGTGTTTGTGCGCAGGCTGTGAGTCTTAAAAACGTCTGAGTGAATCCAGGAAGAGGGAAGAGGCAGAGGGGCTGGAAGTGTGTGTCTGTGCACAGGCTGTGAGTCTTAAAAACGTCTGAGTGAATCCAGGAAGAGGGAAGAGGCAGAGGGGCTGGAAGTGTGTTCTGTGCACAGGCTGTGAGTCTTAAAAACGTCTGAGTGAATCCTGGAAGAGGGAAGAGGCAGAGGGGCTGGAAGTGTGTTGTGTGCACAGGCTGTGAGTCTTAAAAACGTCTGAGTGAATCCAGGAAGAGGGAAGAGGCACAGGGGCTGGAAGTGTGTGTTTGTGCACAGGCTGTGAGTTTTAAAAATGTCTGAGTGAATCCAGGAAGAGGGAAGAGGCACAGGGGCTGGAAGTGTTGTGCTGTGAACAGGCTGTGAGTCTTTAAAAACGTCTGAGTGAATCCTGGAAGAGGGAAGAGGCAGAGGGGCTGGAAGTTGTGTTGTGCACAGGCTGTGAGTCTTAAAAACGTCTGAGTGAATCCAGGAAGTGGGAAGAGGCAGAGGGGCTGGAAGTGTGTGTGCTGTGCACAGGCTGTGAGTCTTAAAAACGTCTGAGTGAATCCAGGAAGAGGGAAGAGGCAAAGGGGCTGGAAGTGTGTTGTGAACAGGCTGTGAGTCTTAAAAACGTCTGAGTGAATCCAGGAAGAGGGAAGAGGCACAGGGGCTGGAAGTGTGTTGTGCACAGGCTGTGAGTCTTAAAAACGTCTGAGTGAATCCAGAAAGTGGGAAGAGGAAAAGGGGCTGGAATTGTGTTTGTGTGCACAGGCTGTGAGTTTTAAAAACGTCTGAGTGAATTCAGGAAGAGGGAAGAGGCAGAGGGGCTGGAAGTGTGCCTGTTGTGGTGTTGTGGTTTGTGCACAGGCTGTGAGTTTTAAAAACCTCTGAGTGAATCCAGGAAGAGGGAAGAGGCAGAGGGGCTGGAAGTGTGTGTGCGTGTGCACAGGCTGTGAGTCTTAAAAACGTCTGAGTGAATCCAGGAAGTGGGAAGAGGCAAAGGGGCTGGAAGTGTGTGTGCTGTGCACAGGCTGTGAGTCTTAAAAACGTCTGAGTGAATCCAGAAAGTGGGAAGAGGAAAAGGGGCTGGAAGTGTGTGTGCGTGTGCTCAGGCTGTGAGTCTTAAAAACCTCTGAGTGAATCCAGGAAGAGGGAAGAGGCAAAGGGGCTGGAAGTGTGTTGTGCACAGGCTGTGAGTCTGAAAAATGTCTGAGTGAATCCAGGAAGAGGGAAGAGGCACAGGGGCTGGAAGTGTTGTCTGTGCACAGGCTGTGAGTCTTAAAAACGTCTGAGTGAAACCAGGAAGAGGGAAGAGGCAAAGGGGCTGGAAGTGTGTTCTATACAGGCTGTGAGTCTTAAAAACGTCTGAGCATATCCTGGAAGAGGGTAGAGGCAGAGGGGCTTGAAGTGTGTTTGTGTGCACAGGCTGTGAGTTTTAAAAACCTCTTTGTGAATCCAGGAAGAGGGAAGAGTCACAGGGGCTGGAAGTGTGTTTGTGTGCACAGGCTTTGAGCTTTAAAATGTCTGAGTGAATCTAGAAGAGGGAAGAGGAACAGGGGCCCGAAGTTTGTGCTGTGAAAAGGCTGTGAGTCTTTAAAAACATCTGAGTGAATCCTGGAAGAGGGAAGAGGCAGAGGGGCTGGAAGTTTGTTGTGCACAGGCTGTGAGTCTGAAAAATGTCTGAGTGAATCCAGGAAGTGGGAAGAGATAGAGGCCTGGAAGTGTGTGTGCTGTGCTCAGGCTGTGAGTCTTAAAAACGTCTGAGTGAATCCTGGAAGAGGGAAGAGGCACAGGGGCTGGAAGTGTGTGTGTGTGCACAGGCTGTGAGTTTTAAAAACGTCTGAGTGAATCTAGAAGAGGGAAGAGGCAGAGGGGCTGGAAGTTGTGTGCTGTGAACAGGCTGTGAGTCTTAAAAACGTCTAAGTGAATCCAGAAAGTGGGAAGAGGAAGAGGGGCTGGAAATGTGTGCGTGTGAACAGGCTGTGAGTTTTTAAAACATCTGAGTGAATCCAGAAAGTGGGAAGAGGCAGAGGGGCTGGAAGTGTGTGTGTGTGTGTGTGTGTGAGTGTGTGTGTGCGTGGGTACAGGCTGTGAGTCTTAAAAAGGTCTGAGTGAATCCAGGAAGGGGGAAGAGACAAAGGGGTTGGAAGTGTGTGTGCTGTGCTAAGGCTGTGAGTTTTAAAAACGTCTGAGTGAATCCAGAAAGTGGGAAGAGGAAAAGGGGCTGGAAGTGTGTGTGCGTGTGCACAGGCTGTGAGTCTTAAAAAACCTCTGAGTGAAACCAGGAAGAGGGAAGAGGCAAAGGGGCTGTAAGTGTGTTGTGCACAGTCTGTGAGTCTGAAAAATGTCTGAGTGAATCCAGGAAGAGGGAAGAGGCACAGGGGCTGGAACTGTTTGTCTGTGCACAGGCTGTGAGTCTTAAAAACGTCTGAGTGAATCCAGGAAGAGGGAAGAGGCAAAGGGGCTGGAAGTGTGTTGCGAACAGGCTGTGAGTCTTAAAAACGTCTGAGTATATCCTGGAAGAGGGTAGAGGCAGAGGGGCTGGAAGTGTGTTTGTGTGCACAGGCTGTGAGTTTTAAAAACCTCTTTGTGAATCCAGGAAGAGGGAAGAGTCACAGGGGCTGGAAGTGTGTTTGTGTGCACAGGCTTTGAGTCTTTAAAATGTCTGAGTGAATCTAGAAGAGGGAAGAGGAACAGGGGCCCGAAGTTTGTGCTGTGAAAAGGCTGTGAGTCTTTAAAAACATCTGAGTGAATCCTGGAAGAGGGAAGAGGCAGAGGGGCTGGAAGTTTGTTGTGCACAGGCTGTGAGTCTTAAAAAGGTCTGAGTGAATCCAGGAAGTGGGAAGAGATAGAGGCCTGGAAGTGTGTGTGCTGTGCTCAGGCTGTGAGTCTTAAAAACGTCTGAGTGAATCCTGGAAGAGGGAAGAGGCACAGGGGCTGGAAGTGTGTGTGTGTGCACAGGCTTTGAGTTTTAAAAACATCTGAGTGAATCTAGAAGAGGGAAGAGGCAGAGGGGCCTGAGGTTTGTGCTGTGAAAAGGCTGTGAGTCTTAAAAACGTCTAAGTGAATCCAGAAAGTGGGAAGAGGAAGAGGGGCTGGAAATGTGTGCGTGTGAACAGGCTGTGAGTTTTTAAAACATCTGAGTGAATCCAGAAAGTGGGAAGAGGCAGAGGGGCTGGAAGTGTGTGTGTGTGTGTGTGTGAGTGTGTGTGTACAGGGTGTGAGTCTTAAAAAGGTCTGAGTGAATCCAGGAAGTGGGAAGAGGCAGGTGGGCTTTAAGTGTGTGTGCGTGGGTACAGGCTGTGAGTTTTAAAAACCTCTGAGTGAATCCAGGAAGTGGGAAGAGATAGAGGCCTGGAAGTGAATCCAGGAAGAGGGAAGAGGCAGAGGGGCCGAAGTTTGTGTGTGTGCACAGGGTTTGAGTTTTTAAAGAGAGGGAAAAGGAGCTTCCTGGAGTATGGCGGTCTGCCTCTGAGCTCCATATGCTTGTGGGGATTTTTTGATCGGGCCGGGTTGCTGCCGGTCCTTTTTTCCACCCTGAGGACCGGGGATCCAGTAACCGACCACCCTGGCTTTTTTAGGACCCAGGTCAGTCCCCCAGGGTGGTCTGGTAGCCGAGGAAATCGGGGCGAAAGTGGCGATGCGGGAGCCATGAGAACGATGGGAGAATGACGATGCGAGCGATGCTGGCCAGTCGACCAGCTGACGGGGGAGACGCCTTATGAGAACGGGGGAGGCCTGTAAGATGGCTGGGAGACGGCTGGGACGGCGGGGAGATGGTGGTTGGCGTGCTCGGGGGCATGCTGGCACCGGCGGAGTCACAAGCCTACAGCTTGGGCTGGGAGCGCGGAGCGACGGAGCGATGGCGTCGACGGCGGCTGGAGAAGGCGGCCGGAGACGCCGAGCTTGTGGTGACGGCGACGCGAACGGCAGCAGAGGCGAGACGCCGGGACATCGAATGCCGAATCCTCAGCCTTCTGCTGACTCTTGCTGACTCTTGCGGACTGCCCAGGAGGCCGAGCGGAGCGCGACGCGACGCGCTGGAGGCCGGCGGAGAAGTTAAAAGCCGGCCGGGAGCATTGGAAGCTGGCGTTGGAGGCCAGCGGGAATGGCGCTTGGACTCGGAGCGGCTCGGAGCGGCCGCTGGGAGACTGGGAGACGCCGAACATGAAGGGGTTTTACTGACCATCTGCCCCTGCTCATCATCTACAGACCATCTGCCTCTTGTTGCCCAGCGCGGACCACCCACCAACCCCATTTGAAGATCTGACCAGCCCTCCATTCCCCCACCAAGGATTGTGTTTCTGACACCTCTATAATTTACCATCTACACCCAAGCCCTGACCGGCTACACTATACTGGACTCAAACATCTCCAGCACCTATAATGGACCCCAGGCCCTGCTTAAGCCATAGTTGTCATATATCTGAGGTCAGACCTGATTCTACTGCGGGAGTCCCCCCTCTCGCAGGTATGGCCCTCTGCCCTCTCGAGGGCCCACCTTGATGACGGATTTATTAATCCAGAGAGGTGGAGGAAGCGGAGACTAAGGGGGTTTTTAACTAAATTTTTAATCAAATGTTATTTAAATGTTTTAGGGGGTTCCAGGGTGGGGTGGGGGTTAATCAGGCCAAGAAAGGGGTTAGTGCCAGGCGGACAGGTGTGGTTAACAGGGGAGTGAGCGGAGCTGGAGAGGGGAGGTAGAATAATGACATTCCATTAGAGGGTCTTCCCATCTCAACGGTCGTAGGGAGGGGTGGGTGTGTGGATAGACGAAGATTCTGTAACCGGTTGGGAGACCGTGCTCGCTGGACACGACCGGTCATCTGTCCCAACCCCTGCACCCTAGGTGGCCAGGATCTACAGAGTCAGGGCCTGAGGCTGATGTTGTGCAACGCGAGGTCCGTTGTCAATAAGGCCCCCTCATTAATGATTTGATCTCGGAGGGGGTGCTGGACTTCGCAGGGATAACGGAGACCTGGTTGGGCCACGAGGGGGGTCTACCCCTTGTGGAAATGTGCCCACCGGGCTACCGTGCATTCCATCAGCCGCGGGCCCTGAGTAGGGGTGGTGGGGTAGCGGTGATTATAAGGGAGGGGTTGGAGCCAAGAGAGTTCACTGTGCCACAGATATCCGTGTGTGAGTCTCTGTGCGTGAAGTGGGGCCCAGGGAAACAGTTGGGCTTGCTGATTGTATACTTGGCTCCCCGCTATGCATCAGCAACCCTGCCCGAGCTCCTCGAGATGATCGCGGAGATGGCGGTTGAGACCCCCAAACTATTGGTTATGGGGGATTTCAACCTGCCGTCGATAGGTGAATCATCCGAGGCAGCTCGGGAGTTCATGGCTTCCATGACAGCCATGGACCTGACCCAAATAATTCAGGGCCCCACGCACGAGGGAGGTCACACGCTGGACCTTATTTTTGTCTCCGGCCAGTGGACGAGTGATCTGGGAATAGGGGAATTAGTCATTGCGCCCGTGTCATGGTCAGATCACTCACTTCTCCGGCTCGAATTCCCTGGCGCTACCCCCCCACCGCGGGGAGGCGGAACCAGAATGTCCTAGATGGTTCCGCCCCAGGCGCCTGATGGAACCGGATAGGTTCCAGATGGAGCTTGGGCCACTTCCTGTAGCCCTGACCCGCCCCCGGATGGAGGACCTGGTGGCAGCATGGAATAGTGCGGCTGCCGGGGCCTTGGACCGGGTTGCGCCTTTGCGGCCTCTCCTGCGGCAGCGATCCACCCAGGCCCCTTGGTTTACCGAGGAGCTGAGGGTGATGAAGCGCCACAAGAGACGCCTAGAGAGCAGATGGAGATCGTCACGCTCCGAATCTGACCGAACACAGGTAAGAGCCTATTTACGGACCTACCTTGTGGCATTAAGAGTGGCCAAGCATCGACACTGCGCCACTCTTATTGCGTCCGCAGATAACCGCCCTGCCGCCCTGTTTCGGGTGACCCGCTCCCTCCTTTCACAGAGGCCGCGGGAAGCCCCCTTGCAGGGTAGAGCAGAGGAATTTGGGGAATATCTGCAGGATAAAATCGCTCAAATCCGGAGTGAATGGGTCCCCCTCAGTAGTCTAGAGGGGACGTCGGAGCCGAGTCTTGAGGGACCATTCTGGGAGGAGTTTGACTCTGTTGCCGCCGATGATATGGACAGGTTGCGTGGACGACTGCGAGCCACCACATGTTTATTGGACCCGTGTCCCTCCTGGCTTATGCTGGCATCCTGGGAGGTTACACGAGACTGGCTCCAGGAATTAGTGAACGCTTCATTGAGTGAGGGGTCCTTGCCGGCCGTCTTGAAAGAGGCGGTGGTGAGGCCCTTACTCAAGAAGCCTTCTCTGGACCCAGCTGAGTTAGCTAATTACCGTCCTGTCTCCAACCTTCCCTTTCTAGCGAAGGTTGTAGGGAGTGTGGTGGCGCAACAGTTCCCACGCCACCTGGAGGAAATTGATTATCTAGACCCGCGCCAGTCCTGTTTCCGGCCCGGTCACAGCACGGAGACGGCTTTGGTCGCGTTGGTGGATGATCTCTGGAGGGCCAGGGATGGGAGTTGCTCCTCCATCCTGGTCCTATTTGACCTCTCAGCGGCTTTTGATACCATCGACCATGGTATCCTACTGCACCGTCTGGAGGGGCTGGGGGTGAGGGGCACCGTTTTGCGGTGGTTCTCCTCCTACCTCTCCGACCGGACGCAATGCGTGCTGGCAGGGGAGCAGATGTTGACCCTGAGGCCGCTCACCTGTGGGGTGCCACAGGGGTCGGTCCTCTCGCCTCTCCTGTTCAACACGTATATGAAGCCGCTGGGTGAGATCATCCGTGGTTTGGGGATTGAGTACCATCTGTACGCTGATGATACTCAGCTGTACATCTCCACCCCGAACCACCCCAACGATGCCGTCGAAGTGATGTCTCGGTGCCTGGAGGCCGTACGGGTCTGGATGGGAAGTAACAGACTCAAGCTCAACCCCTCCAAGATGGAGTGGCTGTGGTTACCGGCGCCCCGATTCAACCAGTGGGTTCCATCATTGGCCATTGGGGGCGAACAACTGGCCCCCGTGGAACGGGCACGCAATTTGGGTGTCCTCCTGGATGCCCGGATGTCGATGGATGACCATGTGACAGCCGTGGCTAGGGGGGCATTCCACCAGGTTCGCCTGGTACGCCAATTACGTCCCCTATTGGACCGGGACGCCCTTCACACAGTCACTCACGCGACGGTGACGTCCCGTCTGGACTATTGCAACGCTCTCTACACGGGGCTCCCCTTGAGATGCACCCGAAGACTGCAGCTGGTCCAGAATGAGGCCGCGCGGGTAATCATGGGATGTACTAGGTACACCCATATAACACCTCTTCCGCGCGGGCTGCACTGGCTACCTGTGGTTTTTCGGGTGCGTTTCAAGGTGCTGACTATCATCTTCAAAGCGCTCCATGGCACAGGACCTAGTTATCTGCGGGAGCGCATCCTACCCCATACATCCCTGCGACCAATCCGCTCTCACAGAGAGGGACTCCTCCGGGTGCCGTCCACTAGGCAATGCCAACGGGCGATGCCCAGGAGTAGGTCCTTCTCTGTGATGGGCCCGACCCTCTGGAATGACCTCCCCCCGACATTAGAACAACTACCGATCTCCGCTCCTTCCGCAAGAAATTAAAGACCCACCTGTACCATTTACCTGGCCTGGCCTAACCGTTATTTTAATTCCCAATCCTTCTGGCCGGTATTTTAATCCCTGGGGATAGATTTTTAGATTGTTTATAATTTTTGTGTTAGAACGTTTTTATACTGGATTTGTTTTATGGGTATTCAATATTGTATTCTGTATGTGGTTTTTAGCTTTGTTTGTACACCGCCCCGAGTCCCTTCGGGGAGAGGGAGCGGTTTATAAATTTAATAAATATAAATATATATATAAAATGTCTGAGCGAATCTAGAAGAGTGAAGAGGCAGAGGGGCCCGAAGTTTGTGCTGTGAAAAGGCTGTGAGTCTTAAAAAGGTCTAATTGGATCCAGAAAGTGGGAAGAGGAAGAGGGGCTGGAAGTGTGTGTGTGTGCACAGTGTTAGGGTTCTAAATACCATGCAGAAATAAATCATTGTTCAAGGCAAAACATCCTTTAAGGTGCAATTTATTCCGCAGGCATGTTAGTACAGCTATGGAAATTCCAACTCTAAATTACATCCTCTAAGTTCAACCAGTTGAAAGTTCATGATCTCTCCCCACACCCACAAATCCATCACATGTTCCAATCATCATCTTCCACGCTGGCATGTACACCCATCTTCTTCCGGCCAGGTGTCGAGATGCGAAGACAAAAGATGACCTTGGCTTCTACAAAAGAATGTCAACAATCCATTCTACAATCCTACTCCTTTCTATTCCCCCCTCCCAACTACTACACTATTGAAACAGCATAGAAAATTATAAGAAAGTGTGGCAGGCCAAAGATCCAAAAAAGAATATAATTACAGGCCTGACAGGCGGCCTCTCCTCAAAAGAAAAACGTTTCCTGCAAAGAGAATAACATAAGAGTTAACATCACAAAATTAACCACCTCTTCTCCACCCAGGGGAACCCCTTGACTTCTTGGGAAACTTCCCATTGAATTGCTTTACTAACTTCTCCACTTTCAGGTTCCCACTGTTCACCCAATTAACTTCAGACCAAGGGTAACCCTTCCAATGCACTAAGTACTGTAAGCAACCCCTATTCAGCCTGAAATCTACAATTTTTTCCACCTCAGATTGTGTTTCCCCTTCCATCACTAAAGGAGGAGATTGAGCTTGGGTGGATGCTCTTCTGTTAGACCCAATTACTGGTTTCAACAAGCTACAATGAAATCCTGGGTCAATTTCCCCTAGACTTCTGGGTAGACTGAGTTGAACTGTAACTGAGTTAACTATCTTCACTATTGGGAATGGACCTAGAAATTTTGGACCCAATTCCTTGCTAAGCATTTCTAATCTTATGTATTTGGTAGATATAAAAACATTGTCCCCCACACGGTAGGGGTTTAGGAGTGAGCGACGTTGATCATCTTGCTTCTGGTAGGCTTCTGCCGCAACTGCTAGAGCCTTCTTCGTATTCTCCCATCCTTTCTTTAGCATGTCCATCCATTCACTCAAAGACATGAAAGAAGGAGGTTCTCTAGGCAACTCAGGCATGGCAACAACTTCCATGCCACTGGTAATCTGGAAACCCGCTAATCCTCTGCTGCTGTGGACCGCATCGTTGTACGCCACTTCGGCGAAGGGTAGCAAGTCCGACCAGTTGTCTCGCTGATAGTCCACAAAACACCGGATGTATTGTTCCACCACCGCATTGGCTCCCTCTGCTGCGCCGTTCATGCTGGGATGAACCTCTGAGCTCAATTCTTGTGTGGACCCAATGGATCTCAGGACCTCTCTCCAGAACTTGGTTGTGAACTGGACTCCGCGGTCTGAAATGATTCTCTTGGGTACTCCGTGCAGGCGATAAATGTGTTTCACAAACATTTTCGCTAATTCGTTTGCGGATGGCAATCCTGAGCAAGCAATGAAGTGTGCCTGCTTAGAAAACAAATCACTCACAGTCCAAATTACTTTATGCCCACTGCTGTCTGGGAGTTCCATGATGAAGTCCATTGCGACCTCTTCCCATGGCCGTTTCGGGCTCTCTGCTGCAGGTGCTGTAGGTTCTGGGCTCTTGGATCCAATCATCCACGGCTGGCCTTGTTCCTCCTCCGAGGCCTCCCCTTTGGTAGGACTCTTCGTCACCTGAAGTTGGGGGTCCTCTTCCAGAGGTCGGTTGGGCATTTCCCCCTCCGAGGCCTCCCCCTTAGTTGGACTCTTTGTCACCTTCAGTTGGGGATCCTCCTCCGGAGATTCTTTGCCCTTTTCCTCTTCCGAGGCCTCCCCCTTGGTAGGACACTTCGTCACCTTAAGTTGGAGATCCTCTTCCAGAGGCTGTTGGCCCAGATGACTTTTCTGTGCGGGCATCTGGGGCCCTCTCTTAACCACCGTGGCAATTGGTACACACGTTTGTTCTTCGGTAATTCCCTCCTCCGAGGCCTCCCCCTTGGTAGGACTCTTTGTCACCTTAAGCTGGGGATCCTCTTCCAGAGGCCGTTTGCCCAGATGACTTTTCTGTGCTGGCATCTGGGGCCCTCTCCTTACCACCATGGCGACTGGTACACACATTTGTTCTTCGGCAATTCCCTCCTCCGAGGCCTCCCCCTTGGTAGGACTCTTCGTCACCATAAGTTGGGGATCCTCTTCCAGAGGTCGTTTAGGCTTTTCCCCCTCCGAGGCCTCCCCCTTAGTTGGACTCTTTGTCACCTTAAGTTGGGGATCCTCCTCCGGAGAATGTCTGTGTTAGGGTTCTAAATACCATGCAGAAATAAATCATTGTCCAAGGCAAAACATCCTTTATGGTGCAATTTATTCCGCAAGCATGTTAGCACGGCTATGGAAATTTCAACTCTGGAAGTACATTCTCTAAGTTCAACCAGTTGAAAGTTCATGATCTCTCCCCACACCCACAAATCCATCACATGTTCCAATCATCATCTTCCACGCTGGCATGTACACCCATCTTCTTCCGGCCAGGTGTCGAGGTGCTGAGACAAAAGATGACCTTGGCTTCTACAAAAGAATGTCAACAATCCATTCTACAATCCTACTCCTTTCTATTCCCCCCTCCCAACTACTACACTATTGAAACAGCATAAAAAATTATAAGAAAGTGTGGCAGGCCAAAGATCCTAAAAAGAACATAACTACAGGCCTGACAGGCGGCCTCTCCTCAAAAGAAAAACGTTTCCTGCAAAGAGAATAACATAAAAGTTAACATAACAAAATTAACCACCTCTTCTCCACCCAGGGGAACCCCTTGACTTCTCGGGAAACTTCCCATTGAATTGCTTTACTAACTTCTCCACTTTCAGGTTCCCACTGTTTACCCAATTAGCTTCAGACCAAGGGTAACCCTTCCAATGCACTAAGTACTGTAAGCAACCCCTATTCAGCCTGAAATCTACAATTTTTTCCACCTCAGATTGTGTTTCCCCTTCCATCACTACAGGAGGAGATTGAGCTTGGGTGGATGCTCTTCTGTTAGACCCAATTACTGGTTTCAACAAGCTACAATGAAATTCTGGGTCAATTTCCCCTAGACTTCTGGGTAGACTGAGTTGAACTGTAACTGAGTTAACTATCTTCACTATTGGGAATGGACCTAGAAATTTTGGACCCAATTCCTTGCTAAGCATTTCTAATCTTATGTATTTGGTAGATACAAAAACATTGTCCCCCACACGGTAGGGGTTTAGTAGTGAGTGACGTTGATCATCTTGCTTCTGGTAGGCTTCTGCTGCAACTGCTAGAGCCTTCTTCGTATTCTCCCATCCTTTCTTTAACATGTCCATCCATTCACTCAAAGACATGAAAGAAGGAGGTTCTCTAGGCAACTCAGGCATGGCAACAACTTCCATGCCACTGGTAATCTGGAAACCCGCTAATCCTCTGCTGCTGTGGACCGCATCGTTGTACGCCACTTCGGCGAAGGGTAGCAAGTCCGACCAGTTGTCGTGCTGATAGTCCACAAAACACCTGATGTATTGTTCCACCACCGCATTGGCTCCCTCTGCTGCGCCGTTCATACTGGGATGAACCTCTGAGCTCAGTTCTTGTGTGGACCCAATAGATCTCAGGACCTCTCTCCAGAACTTGGCTGTGAACTGGACTCCGCGGTCTGAAATGATCCTCTTGGGTACTCCGTGCAGGCGATAAATGTGTTTCACAAACATTTTCGCTAATTCGTTTGCGGATGGCAATCCTGAGCAAGCAATGAAGTGTGCCTGCTTAGAAAACAAATCAATCACAGTCCAAATTACTTTATGCCCACTGCTGTCTGGGAGTTCCATGATGAAGTCCATTGCGACCTCTTCCCATGGCCGTTTCGGGCTCTCTGCTGCAGGTGCTGTAGGTTCTGGGCTCTTGGATCCATTCATCCACGTTTGCCCTTCTTCCTCCTCCGAGGCCTCCCCCTTGGTAGGACTCTTCGTCACCTGAAGTTGAGGGTCCTCTTCCAGAGGTTGTTGGTCCAGATGACTTTTCTGTGCAGGCATCTGGGGCCCTCTCTTAACCACCGTGGCAATTGGTACACACGTTTGTTCTTCGGCAATTCCCTCCTCCGAGGCCTCCCCCTTGGTAGGACTCTTTGTCACCTGAAGTTGGGGATCCTCTTCCAGAGGTCGTTTAGGCTTTTCCCCCTCCGAGGCCTCCCCCTTAGTTGGACTCTTTGTCACCTTAAGTTGGGGATCCTCCTCCGGAGATTGTCTGCCCTTTTCCTCTTCCGAGGCCTCCCCCTTGGTAGGACACTTCCTCACCTTAAGTTGGGGATCCTCTTCCAGAGGTTGTTGGCCCAGATGACTCTTCTGTGGTGGCATCTGGGACCCTCTCTTTACCGCCGTGGTGGTTGGTGCGCACGTTTGTGGCATTGGGGCTGGAGCCAAGCACTCTGATGCTCTGTGGCCAAGTTGACAACAATGGTGGCATTTAATTGGGCCCCACGAGGAATGGAACCTAGTTACATCTCTAAACTCAGGAACCGTTTCATCACACTGCCTTGCTCTCCCTTTTGCAGCTGCCCCCTTGTTAAACCCTTCTTCCATGGTGGAGATTGCTTCTCTGTAGGAAGGTGGAGTAAGAACCTTTTGGGGCATTGCAGATGCACCTTGTCCCGCTTCCCATCTTGCAGGCCTGGCTTTGGTAATCCCTTCTTCCATGTTGGTGATTGCTACTCTGTAGGAAGGTGGGGTAAGAACCATTTGGGGCCTTGCAGGCGCACAATTTCCCGCCATCCACAATGCAGGCCTCTGTTTGGTAATCCCTTCTTCCATGGAGACTTCTTCTCTGTAGGAAGGTCTGGTAAGAACCTTTTTGGGCCTTGCAGGGGAGACTGGAACCGGTGGGGAGGTCAATCCCTCGGTTGGCCACTGCCCAGCTTTCTGCCATGGTGCCATCTGCTGAGGGAGGGCATGTGCCCACTGGCATCCCTCCCATCCATGACCTGGGGTTAAGACCCATCCCGGGGTTGCCTGCTTCACAGGTTGCAGCTCAACCAATGATGGCTGGCTAGGGGGTTTTACGTGCCAAGGACCCTCCTGCTGGCTTGGAGGAGTTATGGGCCAAGTAGGTGCCCTCTGCTGGCTTGGAGCATTTCCCCATGCTGATGGCAAAGGAGTTTGTAAGTAGCATCTCTTCCATCCAAGTCCTGGGAGGAAAGCCCAATTTACTGCCCAATTTGCTTCATTTACTGGTTGCAGCCCCATTTGTGGTGGCTTGCAATTGACAGATGCTGGAAAAATTCCTTCTTCCTGCCTCCTTTGAAATTCCCATTTTGAAAGGGAATCTTTCTCCCAGCTAATTGCAGGGCCACAAGCCATTTCATTTATTGCCGTCTGGAAGGAGCCCAAACCTCTGTTCTAGGGGTTTTTTTTTTTTTTTTTCCAAGCCTTGTTTCCAAGCTGGGGGGAAGGAGGGGGAGCATGCACTCACAATTTTGCTGAAGAAGTCCGTCTGAGATTTCCTTCGTCTTGTCGCGTCTCCTCCTGCATTCCTCCAGATGCAATTAAACTGGAAACAGCATTCCATTGCCTTTGAAGTTCCGTACTCCTCTTCTTATCACCAAAAGCTTCTCATTTATTCTTCGCTGATATTTACGCTGTCCCGGTCAGCATTGGGAATGTTGAGACCCCCATCACCAGCCCCCCCTGCGAGGGGGGGTGCTAGTGAATTATTTTGAGAGAGAGAGTTGAAATAATGTTAGGGTTCTAAATACCATGCAGAAATAAATCATTGTCCAAGGCAAAACATCCTTTATGGTGCAATTTATTCCGCAAGCATGTTAGCACGGCTATGGAAATTTCAACTCTGGAAGTACATTCTCTAAGTTCAACCAGTTGAAAGTTCATGATCTCTCCCCACACCCACAAATCCATCACATGTTCCAATCATCATCTTCCACGCTGGCATGTACACCCATCTTCTTCCGGCCAGGTGTCGAGGTGCTGAGACAAAAGATGACCTTGGCTTCTACAAAAGAATGTCAACAATCCATTCTACAATCCTACTCCTTTCTATTCCCCCCTCCCAACTACTACACTATTGAAACAGCATAAAAAATTATAAGAAAGTGTGGCAGGCCAAAGATCCTAAAAAGAACATAACTACAGGCCTGACAGTCTGCCCTTTTCCTCTTCCGAGGCCTCCCCCTTGGTAGGACACTTCCTCACCTTAAGTTGGGGATCCTCTTCCAGAGGTTGTTGGCCCAGATGACTCTTCTGTGGTGGCATCTGGGACCCTCTCTTTACCGCCATGGTGGTTGGTGCGCATGTTTGTGGCATTGGGGCTGGAGCCAAGCACTCTGACGCTCTGTGGCCAAGTTGACAACAATGGTGGCATTTAATTGGGCCCCACGAGGAATGGAACCAAGTTACATCTCTAAACTCAGGAACCGTTTCATCACACTGCCTTGCTCTCCAACTTGCAGCTGCCCCCTTGGTAAACCCTTCTTCCATGGTGGAGATTGCTTCTCTGTAGGAAGGGGGAGTAAGAACCTTTTGGGGCATTGCAGATGCACCTTGTTCCGCTTCCCATCTTGCAGGCCTGGCTTTGGTAATCCCTTCTTCCATGTTGGTGATTGCTACTCTGTAGGAAGGTGGGGTAAGAACCACTTGGGGCCTTGCAGGCGCACATTTTCCCGCCATCCACAATGCAGGCCTCTGTTTGGTAATCCCTTCTTCCATGGAGATTTCTTCTCCGTAGGAAGGTCTGGTAAGAACCTTTTTGGGCCTTGCAGGGGAGACTGGAACCGGTGGGGAGGTCAATCCCTCGGTTGGCCACTGCCCAGCTTTCTGCCATGGTGCCATCTGCTGAGGGAGGGCATGTGCCCACTGGCATCCCTCCCATCCATGACCAGGGGTTAAGACCCATCCCGGGGTTGCCTGCTTCACAGGTTGCAGCTCAACCAATGATGGCTGGCTAAGGGGTTTTACGTGCCAAGGACCCTCCTGCTGGCTTGGAGGAGTTATGGGCCAAGTAGGTGCCCTTTGCTGGCTTGGATGAGTTATGGGCCAAGTAGGTGCCCTCTGCTGGCTTGGAGCATTTCCCCATGCTGATGGCAAAGGAGTTGGTAAGTAGCATCTTTTCCATCCAAGTCCTGGGAGGAAAGCCCAATTTACTGCCCAATTTGCTTCATTTACTGGTTGCAGCCCCATTTGTGGTGGCTTGCAAGTGACAGATGCTGGAAAAATTCCTTCTTCCTGCCTCCTTTGAAATTCCCATTTTGAAAGGGAATCCTTCTCCCAGCTAATTGCAGGGTGACAAGCCATTTCATTTATTGCCGTCTGGAAGGAGCCCAAACCTCTGTTCTAGGGTTTTTTTTCCCAAGCCTTGTTTCCAAGCTGGGGGGAAGGAGGGGGAGCATGCACTCACAATTTGCTGAAGAAATATTTCTGCCACCTTCCTTCGTCTTGTCGTGTCTCCTCCTGCATTCCTCCTGATGCAATTAAACTGGAAGCAGCATTCCATTGCCTTTGAAGTTCCGCACTCAGCTTCTTATCACCAAAAGCTTCTCATTTATTCTTCGCTGATATTTACGCTGTCCCGGTCAGCGTTGGGAATGCGGAGACCCCATCCCCAGATCTTCGATCACCAGCCCTTCCCCCTTGAAAGGGGGAAGGAGCTAGTGAATTATTTTAAAGTAGAGAGTTGGAATAATGTTAGGGTTCTAAATACCATGCAGAAATAAATCATTGTCCAAGGCAAAACATCCTTTAAGGTGCAATTTATTCCGCAGGCATGTTAGTACGGCTATGGAAATTCCAACTCTAAATTACATCCTCTAAGTTCAACCAGTTGAAAGTTCATGATCTCTCCCCACACCCACAAATCCATCACATGTTCCAATCATCATCTTCCACGCTGGTATGTACACCCATCTTCTTCCGGCCAGGTGTCCAGATGCGAAGACAAAAGATGACCTTGGCTTCTACAAAAGAATGTCAACAATCCATTTTACAATCCTACTCCTTTCTATTCCCCCCTCCCAACTACTACACTATTGAAACAGCATAGAAAATTATAAGAAAGTGTGGCAGGCCAAAGATCCAAAAAAGAATATAATTACAGGCCTGACACATAGGCTGTGAGTCTTAAAAACGTCTGAATGAATCCAGGAAGTGGGAAGAGGCAAAGGGGCTGGAAGTATGTTGTGCACAGGCTGTGAGTCTTAAAAAGATCTGAGTGAATGCAGGGAGTGGGAAGAGATAGAGGCCTGGAAGTGTGTGTGGTGTGCTCAGGCTTTGAGTCTTAAAAATGTCTGAGTGAATCCTGGAAGAGAGAAGAGGCAGAGGGGCTGTAGGTGTGTTTTCTGTGCACAGGCTGTGAGTTTTAAAAACCTCTTTGTGAATCCAGGAAGAGGGAGGAGGCACAGGGGCTGGAAGTGTGTGTGTGTGCACAGGATTTGAGTTTTAAAATGTCTGAGTGAATCTAGAAGAGGGAAGAGGCAGAGGGGCCCGAAGTTTGTGCCGTGAAAAGGCTGTGAGTCTTAAAAAGGTCTAATTGGATCCAGAAAGTGGGAAGAGGAAGAGGGGCTGGAAGTGTGTGTGTGTGCACAGGCTGTGAGTCTTAAAAACGTCTGAATGAATCCAGGAAGTGGGAAGAGGCAAAGGGGCTGGAAGTATGTTGTGCACAGGCTGTGAGTCTTAAAAAGATCTGAGTAAATGCAGGAAGTGGGAAGAGATAGAGGCCTGGAAGTGTGTGTGGTGTGCTCAGGCTGTGAGTCTTAAAAATGTCTGAGTGAATCCTGGAAGAGAGAAGAGGCAGAGGGGCTGTAGGTGTGTTTTCTGTGCACAGGCTGTGAGTTTTAAAAACCTCTTTGTGAATCCAGGAAGAGGGAAGAGGCACAGGGGGTGGAAGTGTGTGTGTGTGCACAGGCTTTGAGTTTTAAAATGTCTGAGTGAATCTAGAAGAGGGAAGAGGCAGAGGGGCCCGAAGTTTGTGCTGTGAAAAGGCTGTGAGTCTTAAAAAGGTCTGAGTGAATCCAGTAAGTGGGAAGATGCACAGGCTGTAAGTGTGTGTTCGTGTGCACAGGCTGTGAGTTTTAAAATCCTCTGAGTGAATCCAGGAGGAGGGAAGAGGCAGCGGGGCTGGAAGTGTGTGATGTGCACAATCTGTGAGTTTTAAAACGTCTGAGTGAATCCAGGAAGAGGGAAGAGGCAGAGGGGCTTGAAGTGTGCACCTGTGGACACGCTTTGAGTTTTATAAACATCTGAGTGAGTCCAGGAAGAGGGAAGAGGTACATGTTTGTCTCTGCACAGGCTTTGAGTTTTAAAAAACGTCTGAGTGAATCCAGGAAGAGGGGAGAGGCAGAGGGGCTGCAAGTGTGTGTGTGTGCACAGGCTGTGAGTTTTAAAAACCTCTGAGTGAATCCAAGAAGAGGGAGAGGCAGAAGGGCTGGAAGTGTGTGTCCATGTGCACAGGCTGTGAGTCTTAAAAAGGTCTGAGTGAATCCAGAAAGTGGGAAGATGCACAGGGGCTGGAACTGTTTGTCTGTGCACAGGCTGTGAGTCTTAAAAACGTCTGAGTGAATCCAGGAAGAGGGAAGAGGCAAGGGGCTGGAAGTGTGTGTGTGCACAGGCTGTGAGTCTTAAAAACGTCTGAGTGAATCCTGGAAGAGGGAAGAGGCAGAGGGGCTGGAAGTGTGTGTGTGCACAGGCTGTGAGTTTTAAAAACGTCTGAGTGAATCCAGGAAGAGGGAAGAGGCAGAGGGGCTGGAAGTGTGTGTGTGTGTTCACAGGCTGTGAGTTATAAAAACCTCTGAGTGAATCCAGGAAGAGGGAGAGGCAGAGGGGCTGGAAGTGTGTGTGCTGTGCACAGGCTGTGGGTTTTAAAAACCTCTGAGTGAATCCAAAAATAGGGAAGAGGCAGAGGGGCTGGAAGTGTGTTTGTGCGCACAGGCTGTGAGTTTTAAAAATGTCTGAGTGAATCCAGGAAGAGGGAAGAGGCAGAGGGGCTGGAAGTGTGTGCGTGTGCACAGGCTGTGAGTCTTAAAAACGTCTGAGTGAATCCAGGAAGAGGGAAGAGGCAGAGGGGCTGGAAGTGTGTGTGCTGTGCACAGGCTGTGAGTCTTAAAAACGTCTGAGTGAATCCTGGAAGAGGGAAGAGGCAGAGGGGCTGGAAGTGTGTTTGTGTGCACAGGCTGTGAGTTTTAAAAACCTCTGAGTGAATCCAGGAAGAGGGAAGAGGCAGAGGGGCTGGAAGTGTGTGTGTGTGTGTGTGTGTGTGTCTGTGTGCACAGGCTGTGAGTTTTAAAAACCTCTGAGTGAATCCAGGAAGAGGGAGAGGCAGAGGGGCTGGAAGTGTGTGTGCCTGTGCACAGGCTGTGAGTCTGAAAAATGTATGAGTGAATCCAAGAAGAGGGAAGAGGCACAGGGGCTGGAAGTGTTGTCTGTGCACAGGCTGTGAGTCTTAAAAACGTCTGAGTGAATCCAGAAGAGGGAAGAGGCAAGGGGCTGGAAGTGTGTGTGTGTGTGCACAGGCTGTGAGTCTTTAAAAACGTCTGAGTGAATCCAGGAAGAGGGAAGAGGCAAAGGGGCTGGAAGTGTGTTGCTGAACAGGCTGTGAGTCTTAAAAACGTCTGAGTGAATCCAGGAAGAGGGAAGAGGCAGAGGGGCTGGAGTGTGTTGTTGTGCACAGGCTGTGAGTTTTAAAAACGTCTGAGTGAATCCAGGAAGAGGGAAGAGGCAGTGGGCTGGAAGTGTGTGTGTGTGCACGGCTGTGAGTTTTAAAAAGTCTGAGTGAATCAAGAAGAGGGAAGAGGCAGAGGGCTGGAAGTGTTGTGCTGTGCAAAGGCTGTGAGTCTTAAAAACGTCTGAGTGAATCCAGGAAGAGGGAAGAGGAAGAGGGGCTGGAAATGTGTGTGTGCACAGGCTGTGAGTTTTAAAAACCTCTGAGTGAATCCAGGAAGTGGGAAGAGGCAGAGGGGCTGGAAGTGTCTGTGTGTGTGTGCTGTGTGTGCACAGGCTGTGAGTTTTAAAAACCTCTGAGTGAATCCAGAAAGTGGGAAGGGGAAGAGGGGCTGGAAGTGTGTGTCCGTGTGCGCAGGCTGTGAGTCTTAAAAATATCTGAGTGAATCCAGGAAGAGGGAAGAGACAAAGGGGTTGGAAGTGTGTGTTCTGTGCACAGGCTGTGAGTCTAAAAAACGTCTGAGTGAATCCTGGAAGAGGGAAGAGGCAGAGGGGCTGGAAGTTTGTTGTGCACAGGCTGTGAGTTTTAAAAAGGTCTGAATGAATCCAGGAAGTGGGAAGAGATAGAGGCCGGGAAGTGTGTGTGCTGTGCTCAGGCTGTTTGTCTTAAAACAATCTGAGTGAATCCTGGAATAGGGAAGAGGCAGAGGGGCTGTAGGTGTGTTTGTGTGCACAGGGTGTGAGTTTTAAAAACCTCTTTGTGAATCCAGGAAGAGGGAAGAGGCACAGGGGTTGGAAGTGTGTGTGTGTGCACAGGCTTTGAGTTTTAAAATGTCTGAGTGAATCTAGAAGAGGGAAGAGGCAGAGGGGATGGAAGTTTGTCTGTGCACAGGCTGTGAGTTTTAAAAACGTCTGA